>ONZH01001413.1:0-548189 GCA_900303285.1 Rhinella marina | reverse complement strand
TACCCCAAAATGGTACCAATTCAACCGTCATCTTGTCCGCAAAAAACTGTACCCTACCTGAGAAATCGCCTGAAAACTGAAAAAATATGGCTCTTTGAAAATGGCACACAAAAAAAATATTTTATTCTGTTCAAAAATGCATCTAATGTGTAAAACTTTCAAAAATAAAAAAGTTGGACATATTGGGTATGCGTCCGTAACAACCTGCTCTATAAAAATATTACATGAGATGGCCCCCAGGTGAATGCTGTAAAAAAATTTTTTAAAAAACTATGCCAAAAAGCCATTTTTTTCCCCTCTTCCCTCACAAAAAGTGTAAATAGCAGGCGATCAAAAAGGCGTATTTACCCAAAATGGTAATTACCAATCAACCGTCATCTTGTCCCGCAAAAACTGTACCCTACCTGAGACAATCGCCTGAAAACTGAAAAAAAATATGGCTCTCAGAAAATGGCAACACAAAAAAAAGATTTTATTCTGTTCAAAAAATGCATCTAATGTGTAAAACTTTCAAAAATAAAAAAGTTAGACATATTGGGTATCCGCGTCCGTAACAACCTGCTCTATAAAAATATTACATGAGATGGCCCCCCAGGTGAATGCTGTAAAAAAAAATTTTTTAAAAACTATGCCAAAACAGCCATTTTTTTTCCCCTTGACTCACAAAAAGTGTAATACCAGGCGATCAAAAAGGCGTTACCCCAAATGGTATCAATTCAACCGTCATCTTATCAAAAAATGTACCCTACCTGAGCAATCGCCAAAATGAAAAAAATGGCTCTGAAATGGCCCAAAAAAAATAATTCTGTTCAAAATGCACATAAGACAATCTCAAAAAAATAAAAATCAATGGCTCACCGCAAACCACTCCATCAAAATCTGTGTTGTAAAATCCATATGGCGCTCCTTCTGTTCTGAGTCCTGCCATGTGCCCCCACACAGTTTACCACACATATGGGGTGTTGCCGTATTCAGGAGAAAATGGTAACAAAATTATGGGGGGGCTTTTCTCCTGTTACCCCTTGTGAAAATGAAAAATTTGGGGCTAAAGCAACATTTTATTGGAAGAAAAAAAACTTTTCATTTTCACAGCCAAGTGTTTCCAAATTCCGTAAAACGCTTAGGGGGTCAAAGTGGCCAGTACCCCCTTAAATATATTCTTTGAAGGTGGTAGTTTCCAAAATGGGTCACTTTTTGAGGGTTTCCACTGTAGGGGTACGTCAGGGTCTCTCAATTACAAAATGGTGCCTAAAAAACTATTCTAGCAAATCTGCCTCCAAAATCCGTATGGCGCTCCTTTCCTTCTGACCACTGCCACAACCCATAGAGACGTTTACCACCACATATGGGGTATTTCTGTAAACTGCAGAATCAGAGCAATGTATATTGAGGTTTAGTTTGCTGTTAACCCTTGCTGTGTTGCAAGAAAAAAAATATTAACATGAATAATCTACGAAAAAAGTGAAATTTTGAAATTTCACCTCCATTTTCCTTTAATTCTTGTGGAACACCTCAAGGGTTAACAAAGTTTGTAACAGCAGTTTTTTTATAATTTGAGGGTGTAGTTTCTAAAATGGGGTCATTTATGGGGGTTTCATTATGTAAGCCCCTCAAAATCACTTTATATCTGAATTGGTGCTAAAAAAAATGGTTTTTGGAAATTTGGTGAAAATTTGAAAAATGGCTTCTAAACTTCTAAGCCCTCTAACGTCCTAAAAAAGTAAAATGATGTTTACCAAAATGATGCCAACATAAAGTAGACATATGGGGAATGTAAAATAATAACTATTTTTGGAGGTATTACGGTGTATTTTGAAAGTAGAGAAATTGAAATTTGGAAATTTGGAAATTTTTCTGAAATTTTGGTAAATTTTGGATTTTTTCATAAATAAGGGTGAAATATACTGCCAATTTTGACTGTCATGAAGTACAATGTGTCAGAGAAAACAATCTCAGAATGGCCTGGATAAGTAAAAGGTTCCAAAGTTATTACCATAAAGTGACACATGTCAGATTTCAAAATTTGGCCAGACTTAAGGCCAAATGGCTCTGTCCTCAAGGGGTTAAAGAGGACCTTTCACCGCTCCTGACATGTCTGTTTTAATAGCTTCATGTATTCCCCATGTAATAACAAGTATGGAACATCTATTCTTATGTCTCTATGTTGTGCCATTCCTTTATTATTTGCACTAGAAGTTATGAATGAATTGCTATTTGCCTTCAGTAAGGGAACAGAGGGGAGGTGACCAGTTGGGGGGGTGTACCTGCACAGTCTGACTCTATCCAATCAGTGCTGCCATTTTCAGACTGTGCAGGTACACACCCCCAACTGGTTAGCTCCCCTCTGTACCCTTACTGCAGACTGCTAACAATTCATTCAGAACTTCTAGTAGAAATAATAAAGGAATGGCACAACATACAGACATAAGAATAGATGTTCCAGAATTGTTATTACTTGGGGAATGCATGAAGCTATTAAAACAGGCATGTCAGGAGTGATGAAAGGTCCTCTTTAATACAAGAAAAACTTATATGAGGTTTTTCAGCATTGGCTTAGCATTGAGCTAAATAAAACTTAAATACACAGGTTGTCCCCAACTATGAATAGTTTGATTTTATTGAGAAAAAAAATTGAGCAAAATGTAAAATATGATCAAATAACACCTGTATTAACCCACACCAACCTTTTTAACTTGTGTAACTAGTATTTTTGTTGAGAAAGGTGGCAACCCTAACAGCACCCCTGCTCAGGACGTCTATAGGCCTGCTCACTGAAGTAAGCTAAGCCTCATCAGGACTCACTTTGTAAAATTTTTTTTTCCTTTTCATCGCAATATTCTGACTCTCATAACTTTTTTTTATAGTTATAGCTACGGAGATGTGTGGGGGCTCTTTTTTGTGGGACGATCTGTGAGATAAAGTGATGAAAAAATTTGAATCAGTCTTTTTTAATTTTTTCTGTTATGCCATTCACCATATGGGCTAACTTTTTAAAAATATTTTAATAGTATGGGCGTTTTCGCATGCGGCAATGCCCATAATGCTTTTTTTTTGTTTCTTTTTATTTTGGGAAATGGGGATGATTTTAATTTTTATGTTTTTTTTTTCATATTTGCAAAACTTTTTATTTTTTGTTTTACTTTTTGTTATGTGGACCACAACTTACAATCAGCAAATGTAAATTGCTCCATTAGTTTGTATAGAAATCACTATATCACAGTTCAGTGCTGCCAACTAGTGGCCTGGACTGGGATATACTAACAATGAGCCTGGAAGCCTAGCACAGGCTATGGCTTATTTATAGAACAGGGTGCCTTCCCCAATCTCCGTTGGGGGAAAGCACGAATGAAGAAGTATCCCACAATTCCGTTTTTTAACAGTCTCAGTCTCTCCCCGTGAGTGAGGGGAACTCATTGCTGTTAGGGGAGGGGGCATCTGGCATATGGTGCCATAAGGGTGAAGAACTGTGTGAGGAGCTTTATGGGATGTAAATCTTTGAGGGAGGGCCAGAATCGACAGAATGTAACTGTGTTGTTAGTACATTATTACAAGATTTGGGGCCCCGCTTTTCTTTGCCCAGGGCCACATTTTATCTAAAACCAGCCCTGGCAAGAGCTGAAGGATGACATCACAGTCCATGTGATTAGTGCTGAAGGCAGTGCTTGAGAAGGGCCTGCGATGATGTCACCATGATGTGACTAGTGCAGGAGAAGATGGCACTCAGCAGTGACGAGGAGAAGTCCTGGGGAAGAAGCTGTGGTGATGTCTGCTATTTGCGGAAGAGGTAAGTGAAGGGGTAGATTACTCAGTGTGAGAGGCAGAGGAATTCTGGGAGTTGTGGTTAGTTAACTGTGACTGTATGTTAGGGCTAAAGGGAGGGATGTTATTTACATGGGACTGTACTTTGAGAGGGTGATGTTATTTACATGGGACTACATGTTATTGCTATTATGCAAGTTCGCTGACATGAGAATAGCGCTGAACCTCATTATACTAAACACGTCTGTTCCTGCCTCCCGAACTCACCTCCCCTTGGGCCAGCGCGCCAAAACTTTGTTTTAAATTGCATGTCATGTAATATACCTTTTATTCTGTAATTGTCCTGATTAAGGGGACGCTTCACCCTTGAAACGTGTCGACTGAAAATAAATAAAAGAATGCTGATTACCTTGAAGACTCCTCTGTATGCTGGCAACGCTGAAGGACTGGTTCCCCTTTTCTCTACTTTTGTCTTCTCCACTAATTGTTATTCAGGATAGTATTTGGGGGTATTGGGGAGCACAGCGAGCAGCAGGATAACACTGTTGGGACTCGAGGTTGGGGATGATGATAGAAAAGTGAGGAACCTAAGTTGTCAGTTGTGTCACACTCTGCGGAGACGAGGTATGGCTGAAAGAAGTTGTCTGGACCAAATGGAGAAGTTGATGACAGAGAAGATCTACATCAGAGGAGACGTCACCTGGGAGGCCCTGGATGTGAGAGGTATGTGCTGCTGTATACCAAGTACAGTAAAATACGGTATGCGGGGGGAGGATCGACTTAGAAAATTGGGCCATATTTATTGGGGCTTGGGCTCCGGATCTTTTGAGATCCTAGCAACGCCCCTGCTGCTGCCACTTCCTAGGTCAGTGCCTTCAAATTTATTGGTCTCATGTGCTATTTGCAGCTCAGTCCCATGCAGTACCATCAATGATATATGAACTATATGAATTATACCAATACCATACCATATGAAGGTGGAAATCATCATATAATGCGGGTGATACATCAACTAACGTGAACGAGTTTAAAGTCAGCAAAGCTGTCATTTTAAATATACATGCGTGAGCTCTGCATGTAAGGATACAAAACTAAAAGGGACCAAGACCGTCAAACTATTAATTTGGGGTGTATGTGTTTATGAAATCTCAATACATTTAATTAGAATATTGTAATGTTGTATGTCTAATAGTTGTATATTAAATGTAATTTTTAACTGTGAGCCAGCCAATTACATTTTCTTGCATCACTCCCATTCATGTTGATGTGTGTGGGCTGTAATACCAAGCACAGAGTATTACTAGAATTTGCCATTAGTAAGTGTTCAGTGGCTCCAAACTGAACACTGACCACAGCCCTGGTAAAGCATAGCAACTAGAGATGAGCAAGCAGTGCTCGTTAAGAGCACTGTAGCGCTCGGGTCCCGTGTGAAATGCCCGCAGGCATTGCGGATCTGTCCTCAGCTGCATGTAAGTCAATGGGGACGGATCGTTTGGTATGACACTCATACCAAACGGTTCCGTCCTCACCCGTCTTAAAGTCAGTGGGGACGGAACCGTTTGGTATGAGTGTCATACCAAACGATCCGTCCTCATTGACTTACATGCAGCTGAGGACAGATCCGCAATGCCTGCGGGCATTTCACATGGGACCCGAGCGCTACAGTGCTCTTAACGAGCACTGCTCGCTCATCTCTAATAGCAACCCCATTACATTTTGACCCTGCACATCACTGCTGCTAACCAGGCTCTGGGCAGGTTCTAGAACTAATTCATTATTGTGATATGAAAACCCCAAAGCTATCCAACACCCATGTCACTCGTGTCAAGAAACTTCTTTATGAGGTTGTTGGTGGTTCTCACGTGAAGGAGGATGCCCCTATTTATTGAGATCTTAAGATATCACCTACAATGTGCTGCTGTTACAAAATTCTTACATGATTTTGAGATCAAAAAATGTCCCGTTCATTTCCTTCTGACTTTAGGTTTCTGAAGCATCCATGTTTTTTATAGGATAGAGTCGCTTCTCTTCACTCCCAGCCTCACTGACTACTTTATTAATGGGGCTCATTACACATCATACCCATGTGCCCAATGTGGGCTGAATATACAGGGAATACACCTAGTGGATGCAGGGATTTATTCTCATAAGGTAAGACCTGGTCATTTAGACTATAGTGGGCGCACGCACTGACCGAAAATGAATCATAGCATAGTTTAAAGGGGTTCTCTGGTACTTCACTACACATGGTTAGGACTTCAAGGTCTGATTGGTGAGGGTCTGATACCCACCACCTCCCTGATCAGCTGTTTCAGAGAAGCTCAAAGGAAACAGGAAACAAAATCCCAGTCAACCCCTTTAAGAACTCCATGGTTCAGACCCCCACGGATCACAGTGTTATGGCATTGCCTAGTAATGTGTCATAACATTAAAAGATATGAAGACAACTTTAAATGAGGACCATTCTTCTCTGACGTTACATTGATATAGTTATGTATATTGTGGATAGAATATATTTAGTATAGCCTTTTTGGCTATTTTTTCTCCCAATTTTTTACATTTTTTGGACTTTTTCATTTGTGACCTGAACTCAATAACGACTCAGTATAATTATGATGTTTATTTATTTATTTTAAAGAATAATGCTGATAGATGGTGATCAGCTAAATGGATGGAACGGGTACCTGCAAGATGGTATGAACAGGTACTTATAGCTTGTGCTCCGCTTCCCCAATGATGACACTAGATAAAGCTGAGCTGATGGTAAATCTTTTGAAGGGTGCTGACAGATGGTGGTCAGCTTTTGGAGATGGTGCTTAGAGGTGGTGGACAGCTTTGTGGAGAATGGTGGTCTAAGATGATGCTCAGCAGTAGAAGAGATGAGCTGATGGAGGGTGATCAGTTTTCTGGATGCAAAGTGTGCTGAGATGGTGGTCAGCATTCTGTAGATGACAGGTGCTGAGATGTTGATCAGCACTATGTAGGTGCTGAGATGTTGTTCAGCATACTGGAGAAGATAGACGGGTGCTGAGATGTTGGTCAGCATCTTGGAGGAGAAAAAGTGCTGATAGATGACAATCAGCTTCCTGAAGAGGAGGATGGTCTGACAGCTGGAGGTCAGCAATTCAGCATCTGAGGCTGGAGGATAGTCCTGTAAAATAAAACATGTTTGGTTAACCCAACTGTGCATTAAAGGTATTCTTATATACAGTATGTTATAGGACCGAATCGGAAAATATTGTATGGTTGATCTTTAGATTTGGAATAAGATTCCTGTGTAAAATTAGTTTTGTGAACTGGTAAAAAAGTTGATATTGTAGTTAAATCTTGTAGTTCCTTACCTGCTTGGCATTGAAGGAATCACCAGTAGTTGCCCATGTCTTCAGAGTTTCTTGGTTTCACTAGAGGTCCATAGGTGATCTTTTTTATACAGCACATAGGCAGGAAGATGGATGACTGTGGATGAGAAGGTTAACCAGAAACTTGAGTTTAAAAAGTGGGCACCAAAAGAGGCACAAAGACCCAGCATCCTATTGTATTGTATAGATATAGTGTATGGACCCATATGACCCAGGTCGCCTCGTTATAGCTTATTACCTTATACAATTTTAACAAAATCTTAGTTAAACTTTTCCAAGTAACAGTTATTCCTTCCTGTCACTGGGTGACTTCATGGTGTAGACCAGACCTCATACTCTGGAAAGAAATGAAAAATAAAAATTTTATGTTTTTATAATTTAATATTTTTTGGAGAAACTGTATCCACTCTAAAAACTTAAGAAAACTGCAGTGCAAACAATTTTTGATGACAGATTGAGTTTTTTCATATACATAAAAAAGATGTTGGGTTTTTAAAGATAGCGCCTGCTCAGAAGCTGTGAAGGCGCCATAGCCTCCAGTTGCCTTCTTTGTTACACAGTAGACACCCCTCAGAATCCACAGCATCTAGGCGGTTATTTTCCAAGAAAGCTACGCTCCTGGGGACCAAACAGCAGCCTTGGGCCTTCCAAACATTCTGAGGCCTGTCATAGCAATGTTCATATGAAGCCCTGTCTGAGGCAGCGGTGGATAGGTTCATAGTGATTCTCCCATAGACTGCAATGGTAAAGATCGCATGTTAAAGTCATCTAGGGTAACTAAGAATAAATGACACTACAGGAACTAACAGCAAAAATGTTCAACATCTGATTCCATATTTATGACTTATATTAATCTACAAATATATATTTATCAGTACCAGAATGGATCAATTATATGAAAACTGATAGAAGAATTGCCTAAAACACATAAGGGTTTACTTCATTTACTGAAGTCTACTAAAGTCAGAATAGTCAGGAATATTTTGTGTTAAACATTTGCTTAATAAGTTAGAATTTTGGAAATCTAAACAGATGAACATATCTTTTATCTGATGTACCTACCTGTTGAGCATTCCTCCATTATATCCTGCTAGATATGGCTCTTGGCTTAGCTGAATCAGGAAACAGATGGGTGACAGGTCCGGGTGCATTTATATGTTCCAGCCAGGATTTGAACTTAAACCCATCTAGATTCAAGCCAAGAACCTTAACCACTGAGCTATAGAGCTCAATGTAAAGCTCATAGTAGTTTATCATGTATTAAAGAGGACCTTTCACCACTCCTCACATGATAGTTTTAATAGCATCTTGCATTTTCCATGTAATAACAATTCTGGAGCATCTATTGTTGTGCCATTCCTTTATTATTTCTACTAGAAGTTATGAATGAATTACTAGCAGTCTGCAGTAAGGGTACAGGGGGGTGTAACCAGTTGGGGTGGTGTACCTTAACAGACTCACTATATCCAATCAGTGCTGCCATTTTCAGACTGCGCAAGTACACACCCCAACTGGTTACCTCCCATCTGTACCCTTACTGAAGACTAATAGCAATTCATTCATGCTATAATTTCTAGTAGAAATAATAAAGGAATGGCATAACATAGAGTCATAAGAATAGAGGCTCCAGAATTGTTATTACATATGGAATGCATGAAGCTATTAAAATAAGCATGTCAGGAGAGGTGAAAGGTCCTCTTTAAGTATTCATAGACAGCAGAAGTATTATTTATTATTTGTTTAGTGATTATAAAAAATGTATGGCACAAAATAAATATGTAATTAGTAAAAAAAAACAACATATAAAATTATACTTCTGATATACAGTATATGAATACATCACATTGGAAACTACTACTGAGGTTTTTAGCCAAAATATATTTATACCAGTTTAATATTGAGCTCTATAGCTCAGTGGTTAAGGTTCTTGCCTTTAATGTAGATGGTTGTGAGTTCCAACCCTAGCAGAAACATTCCAAAAAAGAGGCTAAATAATATGTAAATACACAGTGTGTCCCCAACAGTGAGAAGTTTGATTTTACTAAAATAAACTATCAAAACGGTTAGAGATGAGTGAATCAATTTGCTGCTTCGTAGATTTGTTACGAATCTTCGTTATTTCCTACTCCAAAGCGAATACGGAACTTTTCAGATTCGCTCCATCCGAAACTTAAATGTTCTTAAATCTTTGTACGGTAACACTACGTACGCATCTGATAATTTGTACGCTAATGCTACACATTTGATAGTTTGTACACTAATGTGTACGAATTAAGTAGCGTACTTTTACTGTATGTTCGTTATTTGTGTGGAAATGTTCGCAGTGGATGGGTTAGAGCAGCAAAAAGCCCGGGAAGAACCCGGTCACCTGACCTAGGGGGGAGGGCTTGCTCTGATTGGCCCATAGGCTGAGTAAACAAGTTACATCACTTGTGCTGCGCCTTCTGAGACGAGCAGGAGCTTGTGAAAGAGAGAACTGTGTTCTGTTGTTGTTCTGGGCACCATTACAGATATCAGGGCTAGTGCAGGGCTAGTAATATTAATCAGGCAGGGAGAGTGAGGGAAGAGACAGGGAGAGAGACAGGGAGAGAGACAAAGACCTCCATCAGCTTCACCATATATTTAAGCTCTCCAGTGCTAAATGCTAAAGAACGCCTGGATGCCATTTTGAAAACTTCACTCTGCCTCTGAGGACTGTACGACGCGGCCTAGTGTCGTGCGTGCGCGCGTATGACACAATCGCGAGACAATAGTATGCTAAAGATTCGTACTCACTTTGTACGCTCATGTGTCCATATTCAGTTCAGTGGCGTACTTTTAACAACGCTGACTGTATGTTCGTTATTTGTGCGGGAATGTTCGCAGAACATGACCAGAATAATGAATATTTTTAACGCAACTTCGACTGAATAAATTCGTATTAAGAACGAATCTTTTTCATCGAATATTTGCCGAAGCGAATCTTTGAAGATTCGCTCATCTCTAAAAATGATATATGATCAAATAACACAAGGTGTTGAGCCACACCAACCTTTTTAACTTATGTAAACTTGTCCAGTATTTTTTGTTTGAAAGGTGACAACCCTAACAGGATTAGTAAATCTTCCTCAATATGTTTCTGGTATTTTAGAAATAGGTGGCTTTTCCCTGTTGACCAGTAGATGGCACTCTTGAGTAAGGACATATCTTCCTGGGGTCATAGCCACAGATCAGTTCAGTAGTAAATGAACTCCTGTGGACTTTTCTCATCCAAATCTGCATCTGAGCAAGGATCTAAAATGGAAGTCTGAAAGTTCAACTCTTAAATGTTTAATGTGCATTTACTGCCGGAGCACTAAACATCTCTTTTGCCAGCAGTAGGATAAATGCTTGGTTTGGCAGAATGATCTGAAACATGAGTAATACGCCAGATCTTCACAGTATTAATTGCTGTCCTAGATACAGGGGTATGTGGGATTTTTCAAGGGGAAGGGAATTTCAGGGACATGGATATGCAAGTAAGTGTGTGCACAATATGAATGCATACAAGCAGGATCGTGCTAGACACAGCCAGTGTCCTCATGAAAAATGCAGAAAAAGATTGTACTCCACTCTAAACCATGCTGCCATACTGTACACCCTAACGATGCTGCCATACTGTACACCCTAACGATGCTGCCATACTGTACACCCTAACGATGCTGCCATACTGTACACCCTAATGATGCAGCCATACTGTACACCCTAATGATGCAGCCATACTGTACACCCTAATGATGCAGCCATACTGTACACCCTAATGATGCTGCCATACTGTACACCCTAATGATGCTGCCATACTGTACACCCTAATGATGCAGCCATACTGTACACCCTAATGATGCTGCCATACTGTACACCCTAACGATGCAGCCATACTGTACACCCTAATGATGCAGCCATACTGTACACCCTAATAATGCAGCCATACTGTACACCCTAATGATGCTGCCATACTGTACACCCTAATGATGCAGCCATACTGTACACCCTAATGATGCAGCCATACTGTACACCCTAATGATGCAGCCATACTGTACACCCTAATGATGCAGCCATACTGTACACCCTAACGATGCAGCCATACTGTACACCCTAACGATGCAGCCATACTGTACACCCTAATGATGCAGCCATACTGTACACCCTAATGATGCTGCCATACTGTACACCCTAACGATGAAGCCATACTGTACACCCTAACGATGCTGCCATACTGTACACCCTAACCATGCTGCCATACTGTACACCCTAACGATGCTGCCATACTGTACACCCTAATAATGCAGCCATACTGTACACCCTAATGATGCTGCCATACTGTACACCCTAATAATGCAGCCATGCTGTACACCCTAATAATGCAGCCATGCTGTACACCCTAACGATGCAGCCATACTGTACACCCTAACGATGCAGCCATACTGTACACCCTAATGATGCAGCCATACTGTACACCCTAATGATGCAGCCATACTGTACACCCTAATGATGCAGCCATACTGTACACCCTAATGATGCAGCCATACTGTACACCCTAAGGATGCTGCCATACTGTACACCCTAATGATGCAGCCATACTGTACACCCTAATGATGCAGCCATACTGTACACCCTAACGATGCTGCCATACTGTACACCCTAATGATGCTGCCATACTGTACACCCTAATAATGCAGCCAACTGTACACGCCTAACGATGCTGCCATACTGTATACCCTAACGATGCTGCCATACTGTACACCCTAACGATGCTGCAATACTGTACACCCCTAACGATGCAGCCATACTGTACACCCTAACGATGCTGCCATACTGTACACCCTAATGATGCAGCCATACTGTACACCCTAACGATGCTGCCATACTGTACACCCTAACGATGCTGCCATACTGTACACCCTAACGATGCAGCCATACTGTACACCCTAATGATGCAGCCATACTGTACACCCTAACGATGCAGCCATACTGTACACCCTAACGATGCAGCCATACTGTACACCCTAATGATGCTGCCATACTGTACACCCTAACGATGCTGCCATACTGTACACCCTAACGATGCAGCCATACTGTACACCCTAACGATGCAGCCATACTGTACACCCTAACGATGCTGCCATACTGTACACCCTAATGATGCAGCCATACTGTACACCCTAACGATGCAGCCATACTGTACACCCTAATGATGCTGCCATGCTGTACACCCTAATGATGCTGCCATACTGTACACCCTAATAATGCAGCCATACTGTACACCCTAACGATGAAGCCATACTGTACACCCTAATGATGCCGCCATACTGTACACCCTAATGATGCAGCCATACTGTACACCCTAATGATGCAGCCATACTGTACACCCTAATGATGCAGCCATACTGTACACCCTAATGATGCAGCCATACTGTACACCCTAACGATGCTGCCATACTGTACACCCTAACGATGCTGCCATACTGTACACCCTAACGATGCAGCCATACTGTACACCCTAACGATGCAGCCATACTGTACACCCTAATGATGCTGCCATACTGTACACCCTAACGATGCTGCCATACTGTACACCCTAATGATGCAGCCATACTGTACACCCTAATGATGCAGCCATACTGTACACCCTAACGATGCAGCCATACTGTACACCCTAATGATGCAGCCATACTGTACACCCTAACGATGCCTACCATACTGTACACCCTAACGATGCTGCCCATACTGTACACCCTTAACGATGCAGCCATACTGTACACCCTAACGATGCAGCCATACTGTACACCCTAACGATGCAGCCATACTGTACACCCTAACGATGCTGCCATACTGTACAACCTAATGAGCTGGCCATACTGTACACCCTAATGATGGCTAGCCATACTGTACAACCTCTAACGATGCTGCCATATCTGTACACCCTAAAGGATGTAGCCATACTTGTACACTCTAACGATGCAGCGCATACTATACACCCTAACGATGCAGCCATACTGTACCCCTAAAGAATGTAAGCCATACTGTACACCTAACGATGCAGCCATACTATATCACCCTACGATGCCTAGCCATACTGTACCACGCCCTAACGATGCAGCCATAACTGTACACCCTAACGATGCTGCCATACTGTACATAAGATGCTGCACTTCTAAGGATGCTGCCATACTGTACACCCTAAGGATGCTGCCATACTGTACACCCTAATGATGTAGCCATACTATACACCCTAACGATGCAGCCATACTGTATACCCTAACGATGCAGCCATACTGTATACCCTAATGATGCAGCCATACTGTACACCCTAACGATGCTGCCATGCTGTACACTCTAACGATGCAGCCATACTGTACACTCTAACGATGCAGCCATACTGTACACCCTAATGATGCAGCCATACTGTACACTCAAACGATGCTGCCATAATGTACACCTTAACGATGCCGCTATACTGTATACCCTAATGGTGCAGCCATACTGTACACCCTAACAATGCTGCCATACTGTACACCATAATGATGCTGCCATACTGTATATCTAAACAGTATTACCAAACTGAACACTGAAACTGTGCTGCCATTCTGCAAACCTAAAGGTGGATTTACCCAAGCCAATTATCAGGCAGATTATCAGGAACAATCATTGCAGACGATCTGCTCATGCCCTCGTGAAGGAGGGCATGAGCAGTGAAGTGAAGGAGATCTCTGCATGTCAATACGGTAAACTCACGACAATCGGCTGCTACATCATGCAGTCTAAACACCCTCAAACTATGCTACCATACAGTGCACCTAAACAATGCTGCCATGCTGTACACCAAAATAAGACTGTTATCCTGTAAACCTAATCTATGTTACCTTACTGCACACCTAAGCCATGGCACCATAATACATACTAGACAATGCTGCCATACTGTACATCAATAATTGTGTATAAACACAGGGTACAAAGGCAGTAATAACTTTGAAATCATCCCATAATTAGGCATACCGTCTTCTAACCCAAATATCAGAACTAGAAGGTCAATACGAAGCGGCTTATGGTCACAGCTGATACTGCAGACTTTATATACTATTTATAGACAATGCTGTGGTGTGTGCTCACTATTACTTTAGGGGGCTGGAGTGTGGTCACTATTTCTTTAGAGGGGGTGGTCGGAGTGTGATCACTATTTGTTTAGGGGGGTCTGGAGTGTGTCACTATTTGTTTAGGTCTGGAGCGTGGTCACTAGAGGGGGAGTCTGGAGTGTGGTCACTATTTGTTTAAGGGGTCTGGTCTGGAGTGTGTCGGTCACTATTTGTTTGGGGGTCTGGAGTGTGGCACTATTTGTTTAAGGGGGGTCTGAGTGTGGTCACTATTTGTTTAAGGGGTCTGGAGTGTGGCTATGGTCACTATTTGTTTAAGGGTGTCTGGAGTGTGGTCACTATTTGTTTAGAGGGGGGGAGGTCTGGAGCATGGTCACTATTTGTTTAAGGGGTCTGGTCTGGAGTGTGGTCACTATTTGTTTAGGGGGGTCTGGAGTGTGGTCACTATTTGTTTAAGGGGGTCTGGAGTGTGGTCACTATTTGTTTAGAGGGGGGGAGGTCTGGAGGCATGGTCACTATTTGTTTTAAGGGGTCTGGTCTGGAGTGTGGTCACTATTTGTTTAGGGGGGTCTGGAGTGTGGTCACTATTTGTTTAAGGGGGTCTGGAGTGTGGTCACTATTTGTTTAGAGGGGGGAGGTCTGGAGCGTGGTCACTATTTGTTTAAGGGGGTCTGGTCTGGAGTGTGGTCACTATTTGTTTGGGGGGTCTGGTGTGCGGTCACTACTTGTTTAGAGGGCGGGGAGGTCTGGAGTGTGGTCACTATTTGTTTAGGGGGGTCTGGAGTGTGGTCACTATTTGTTTAAGGGGTCTGGAGTGTTGGTCACTATTTGTTTAGAGGGGGGAGGTCTGGAGCATGGTCACTATTTGTTTAAGGGGGTCTGGTCTGGAGTGTGGTCACTATTTGTTTAGGGGGTCTGGAGTGTGGTCACTATTTGTTTAAGGGG
Source organism: Rhinella marina (assembly GCA_900303285.1). Taxonomy (NCBI): domain Eukaryota; kingdom Metazoa; phylum Chordata; class Amphibia; order Anura; family Bufonidae; genus Rhinella; species Rhinella marina. The sequence continues at coordinate 533,017 of ONZH01001413.1, read as the reverse complement.
GTCTGGAGTGTGGTCACTATTTGTTTAGAGGGGGGGAGGTCTGGAGCGTGGTCACTATTTGTTTAAGGGGGTCTGGTCTGGAGTGTGGTCACTATTTGTTTGGGGGGGATCTGGTGTGCGGTCACTACTTGTTTAGAGGGCGGGAGGTCTGGAGTGTGGTCACTATTTGTTTAGGGGGGTCTGGAGTGTGGTCACTATTTGTTTAAGGGGGTCTGGAGTGTGGTCACTATTTGTTTAAGGGGTCTGAAGTGTGGTCACTATTTGTTTAAGGGGTCTGGAGTGTGGTCACTATTTGTTTAGGGGGGTCTGGAGTGTGGTCACTATTTGTTTAGGGGGGTCTGAAGTGTGGTCACTATTTGTTTAGGGGGGTCTGGAGTGTGGTCACTATTTGTTTAAGGGGGTCTGGAGTGTGGTCACTATTTGTTTAGGGGGGTCTGGAGTGTGGTCACTATTTGTTTAGAGGGGGAGGTCTGGAGCGTGTTCACTATTTGTTTAAGGGGTCTGGTCTGGAGTGTGGTCACTATTTGTTTGGGGGGGTCTGGAGTGTGGTCACTATTGTTTAAGGGGGTCTGGAGTGTGGTCACTATTTGTTTAAGGGGGTCTGGAGTGTGGTCACTATTTGTTTAGGGGGGTCTGGAGTGTGGTCACTATTTGTTTTAGAGGGGGGGGAGGTCTGGAGCATGGTCACTATTTGTTTAAGGGGGTCTGAGTGTGGTCACTATTTGTTTAGAGGGGGGAGGTCTGGAGCGTGTTCACTATTTGTTTAAGGGGTCTGGTCTGGAGTGTGGTCACTATTTGTTTGGGGGGGTCTGGAGTGTGGTCACTATTTGTTTAAGGGGGTCTGGAGTGTGGTCACTATTTGTTTAAGGGGGTCTGGAGTGTGGTCACTATTTGTTTTAGGGGGGTCTGGAGTGTGGTCACTATTTGTTTAGGGGGTTCTGAAGTGTGGTCACTATTGTTTAGGGGGTCTGGAGTGTGGACACTATTTGTTAAGGGGATCTGGAGTGTGGTCACTATTTGTTTAGGGGGGTCTGAGTGTGGTCACTATTTGTTTATGGGGGTCTGGTGTGTAGTCATTATTTGTTTAGGGGGTCTGGTGTGTGGTCACTATTTGTTTAGGGGGGTCTGGAGTGTGGTCACTATTTGTTTAGGGGGGTCTGAAGTGTGGTCACTATTTGTTTAGGGGGGTCTGGAGTGTGGACACTATTTGTTTAAGGGGATCTGGAGTGTGGTCACTATTTGTTTAGGGGGGTCTGGAGTGTGGTCACTATTTGTTTAAGGGGGTCTGGTGTGTAGTCATTATTTGTTTAGGGGGTCTGGTGTGTGGTCACTATTTGTTTAGGGGGCCTGAGTGTGGTCACTACTTGTTTTTGTGGGGGTCTGGGAGTGCAATCACTACTTGTTTTAGGGGGTCTGGTGTGTAGTCATTATCTGTTTAGGTGGGGCCTGGCGTGCGGTCCTTACTTGTTGGGGGGGAGGGGGGTCTGTAGTGTGGTCACTATTTGTTTAGGGCAGTGATTCCCAACATGCAGAGGAACCCATAATACTATTCCTGCAGACGCTTGGTATAGGGGCAGGTAAAGCATGCCATAGTTCTTGTCCACTGCCACAATTTGGTTCCTGGGAACTCTGGTTGGGAAACACTGGCTCGGGGTTGCTGTTGATGACCTGGTGACAATTTGGGGACATGCTGGGATGCATTACCTGACACCTGCAGCCAATCATTGTCCTCAGCTGTAGACCGCTGAGCACCCTGCTTCCGCCACCAGCCTCTCCTCCTATTTGATTGACAGGATCAGGAGAGATGACTATGCAAGAAGCTGGCCCTGTCAATCAAGGAGAGGGAGGGCTGGCAGAGGAAGCAGGAGGAGCAAGGGTGCACAGAATGACTTGGGCCCGCCCTCAGTGCACCTAACTGCTCATTTTCATATGGATTAAAAGTACTTATTTACTTTACTGATAGGAACATAATGATTCTCTTCTAGGCTTTAAATGGTAAGTCATTAAAGTCTATGGGAGAAGTGACTGGATAATTCCATGTTAAATTCCCCTAAGGGGACTAAAAATAAGTGTTAAAAAAAAAGTAACAGTATAGACAGACATCAGGCAGAGATATAGACGTAGCTTAGTGTAATAAACATTTGCTACTGTCTATATTTATTTTGGCAATTTGATCTCTCTCTCTCCCTCCATATAGTGTAGGGATCTATATTTCAGAGGATCAATATTTGTCCGGGGGGGTGGGAGGTTCTGTATTCAGTCTGGGGTGCGATAAAGGAATTATTTTAAGTATTTAGTGATTCCTAATATAAATAGCTGTCAGTGACGCACAGCGGCCACTAGGGGATGCTGACAAAACACACATTTCATATCGCTGACGTGCGCAGCAGCGACCCCTACCTATCCATGTACAGCCTTCTCATTGGCGACGTAACGCGGAACTGCTAGCTGCTGTTTGTCAACAGGCGCACTTGGACTCTGCACTTCCCAGAGCAGCGAGCAGCTGATCGGGCTGGAGATTGTGACGTTCCGTGTACGGATGGCACTTTTGCTCCGTATGTCTGTCTGAGGGTGACTCTGCTGGGGGATGACATCACCACTGGAGACCTTCTTGTAAAAGGTCAGTCTTCGCTGCGTGGAGTGTAGTGCACGGAAGAGGTAATGGAGCCTGTAGTAACCTGAGCTGCAGCAGGACTACTACTCCCAGCATGGACCACTGGGGTTACCTTGCATTAATACGTGTCTTGCTGTGTTCACGAGTTGTGCACCGCACACAGGGGCTGCTGCTGTCAGCTGTTGCCATGGCATTGGTGGGTGTCACTTTTCTTTAGTTTGGCACCTTGTGGGTGTGAGGTCATGTGATGGATGCTGCACCCTAGTTATGTGCCTGCACCTTAAATATCGTGCACAATACTACACCATGCACCCACATTGATTTGTGGACCCGAACAACACTCTTAAAGGGGTGGTCATGTTTCAACAGGAGTATCTGTATACAGATATAATCGGTCTGCTGCAGGGAGAGACACTTTTTGCCCTCTTAAAGGGTTAATAAAAGAGGAGGGGTCCAAATAAGGCACATGGACAAATGGTTTAAAGAGCACCTATAAGCAGGACAGCCCCTATTAAACCAGTGATACAGCCGTGTTGGGTTGATCCTGCTGATTAAAATGATACCTGTCTTGTGAAAATCGGTTGTGGTGTTCCCAGAAAAAAAAGGCTACTGGAGGGCTCCAGTGGACCAAGGGGCGGGGCCTAGCCCTTCACTCTTCCCGTGCTGGCCACGCCCCTCAGTGCAGTGAAGCCACCAGTTGCGTAAAAAATAAAAGTCTTTTTTTCTTGGGAACGCCGCAACCAATTTTCACAAGACAGGTATCCTTTTAATCAGCAGGATCAAACCTACCAGACAGGATCATTGGGTTAATCCTGCTGACAGGTGCTCCTTAAAGAGGTTCTCCATAATCGCACCTTCTGCCTTGCATGCATAGATATGTAGGTATCCTTGTAATAATTCCTCTGCAGGTACATCTCTAGGATAGGTATCAGATAATTAGGTCATGTTCCTGGGAGACCTGTCCATCTCTGTGAACCTACAGTAATAATGACTCCATTTTGGCAGTATTGCTGTGCAGATATGTGTGAGTGTCAGTGCTTTCTGGCTTCTGGTTCTGTATTGTGGCTCAGATGATTCTCCAGTGCTTATAATATACATTTAAAAGTGTCTTTCTACTTCTATAGTTCGGCAGCACGGGATAAATGACACGTACAAAGCAAGAGAGCGTAATATGTCCGCGAGGAGCTGCACTATGTAGCAGGGTTTAGACATGGACGGCTACAGATGTAGCAGGGCTGAGTTGGCGTGATGTTTCTGAACTTTCACTTTTATGTCACATTTTTTCTACATTTGGTCAGATGTGTAGGGGTACTGGAATCCCATTAACACAATGCAGAGCAGGCAGCGACAAACCCCATTTTCCACTGATACCGTAGAGATTTACAGTATGGTAAATAAAGTATCAGCTTCAGATAGGACGTGTATGGGAAATACTAAACTCATCATAAAAGTATGGGGTCATTTATCAAACTGGTGTAAAGGAGAACTGGCTTAGTTGCCCATAACAACCAATCAGATTCCTCATTTCATTTTCCAAAGGAGCTGTCCAAAATGAAAGGTGGAATCTGATTGGTTGCTATGGGCAACTAAGCCAGTTCAACTTTACACCAGTTTGTTAAATGACCCTCATATATTTTTTTGTAGTGTTGATTTTTTGACACATGAGGTGTGTTTTTGGCTCAGTAGCATATTTTAAAATCTCATAGAGTGCTCTGGGTGTAGTGTTTTTTTCCCTAAAGGATATGACCATACAGCACGGTTGTCATGCAGTCTTGCTGCAGTTAGGATTCGTTGGTGACACATTCCCTTTAAGGCCCCTTTACACTGGCCTACACAGCAGACAATTATCAGGAACAACCTGTTCATTTCCGATAATTGCCTGCCTATCAGAGGAAGAGAGAGTCACATTTAAATACAGAAATCACGTCCGTGTATGGGGCTGAGGGACCAGAGGCTCTGTACTCAAGTTATGATATTTTTTCTTAATATGCAAATTAGGCCTTGGGTGCACTGAGGACATCACTATTGCTCTTGTTACAAATAAGCTCTGCTCATTTCTGTGCTCAGCCCCTCCCTCACTGCTTTGCCGCTGCCTGGCCCAGTCAATCAAAGCAGCCAGGGAGGGGCTGCCCACAGAAAGTAGTGGAGCTTGGGTTCAACAAGAGCAACGGTAACGCCCTTATTGCACGAAAGGCCTCATTTTCATATTAAGGGAACGGATCATAACTTGAGAATGGCACATCAGATAAAGAAAAGAAGTGTTTTAATCAGGTGAACCACAGCGAGCAGGTAAACAGCGAACAGAAGGCAGCGCTCATACGAGTGCCGCTTTCTCTTCAAAAAGCTGATCGGTGGGGGTGCCAGGAGTCAGACCCCTGCCAATTTGGTATTGATGACCTATCCTGGGGATAGGTCATTAGTAGAAAAAAAACGGACAACGCCTTTAAACACACCTCATGTGTCAAAAAATCACCACTAATAAAAATATGGGGGTCATTTATCAAGCTGGTGTAAAGTAGAACTGGTTTAGTTGTCCATAGCAACCAATTACATTCCACCAGAGGGGTAGCTAGAGGTTCAGCACAAGCGGGGCGAAATATACTTGAGTGGGCCCCCCACTTAGTGGCTTCCCAAACGCACGTTTCCAACTTCACAGGCACATACTACTAGTTGTGGTTATAATACTGTATTAGAAAGATGACTGTATAAACTGCTAGATCATCTATGCTGTTAAGTACAGTACAATAGACTTTCTACATACCCTAGTCTAAATACTCTACCACATAATGCAGTAAAATATAGGAGTAATATGAGTAAAAAAGGGGACTCCTATGTTAAAGAAAACCTGTCCCCAGTTTTTACATCACTAAACTAACAGTCCCCTGCCCCCATCAGACCTCAGATCAGCTTAATGTGCCCCCATCAGACCTCAGATCAGTGTATTGTGCCCCCATCAGACCTCAGATCAGCGTATTGTGTCCCAATCAGACCTCAGATCATCAGAATGTGCCCCCATCAGACCTCAGATAAGCAAAATGAGCCCCCATCAGACCTCAGATCATCAGAATGTGCCCCCATCAGACCTCAGATCATCAGAATGTGCCCCATCAGACCTGTAGATCATCAGAAAGTGCCCCCATCAGACCTCAGATCAGCAGAATGTGCCCCCATCAGACCTCAGATCAGCGTATTGTGCCCCCATCAGACCTCAGGTCAGCGTTATTGGGCCCCATCAGACCTCAGATCATCAGAATGTGCTCCCATCAGACCTCAGATCATCAGAATGTGCCCCATCAGACCTCATATCAGCAGAATGTGCCCCCATCAGACCTCAGATCATCAGAATGTGCCCCATCAGACCTCAGATCAGCCAGAATGTGCCCCCATCAGGACCTCAGATCAGTGTATTGTGCCCCCCATCAGACCTCAGATCAGCGTATTGTGCCCCCTTCAGACCTCAGATCAGCGTATTGTGCCCCAATCAGACCTCAATCATCAGATTGTGCCCCCATCAGACCTCAGATCATCAGAATGTGCCCCCATCAGACCTCAGATCAGCAGAATGTGCCCCCATCAGACCTCAGATCATCAGAATGTGCCCCCATCAGACCTCAGATCAGCGTATAGTGCACGCAGCATCAGGACATAGTGTGCGCGGCCAGGGAAGAGAGTGGAGCGCTGGACCGGAGGGCAGCCGCAGCGCAGGACAGGTAAGAGAGGTTTTTATTTTAACCTTATGTGGCTGGGTGGGCTGATCTGAGGTCTGATCGGGGTCCCTACATACAAGTGAGCGCTTCGATAATGGAAGCGCTCACTTGTATTCGCCTGATTGTACTAAGGCCATCCCTGCTGGGCCCCCCAGAGGCACTGGGCCCGGAGCCCGTCGGCCCCCCCCCCCCCCCCCCCCCCCGGTAGCTACGCCTCTGCATTCCACCTTTCATTTTGGACAGCTCCTTTGGAAAATGAAAGGTGGAATTTGTGTGGTTGCTATGGTCAACTAAGCCAGTTCTACTTTACACCAGTTTGATAAATGACCCCCGTAGAGTCCAGATATCTTGAGTATTCTATCTGTAGTCTTCCTGGGATGATATGCATTTGCTCCTGCCAGTTTTCCATAGACGATAATCGGATGGTAGTACATCAGTTACAGGAGGCCAGTAAATGTGAGGCAGCCTGTATCTGCAGTCCTGCACACCAGTATATGCTTCTCGTATTTAGTCGTATCTTCCCTTTTACCGGGGAATATGTATTGGTATTAGGGCTACACGACCATAAGGAAAAATCCTTTCACTTCCTATATACGTTCCCTGTAAGGGTTACAGTACATCGCCTCCTCTTTTTCCCTGACAAGGAGCCAGAATCAATATACTTATCACTTGTGAGAAATATTTCCTGTTAGAACTGGAGTCAATTAACATTTGTGATGTCTGTGAAAAAAATGTTAGTCATCCTGGTTAAGAAATTTGCATGTTGCCATATTTTTGCTCTGTGTTTAAATTGGAAGTAAAGTGGTGATTGTAGAGGCAGACTTTGCCCTAGACTTCCTGTCAGCAGTGCTGACCATGTTATCCTCAGCTGTGTACCCCGACTCCTCGGCTGAGTATGCATGGGAACCAGTGAGGGAGATTAAAGGGGTCGCCCCACAAAAAATATTCTACAGTTTTCAAAGCAGCACCTGGATCTGAACACTTTTGTAATTGTATGTAATTAAAAATTTAGCATAGCCACTGAGTTATTCAATAAAATTTAGCTGTATAGCGCCACCTGCTGTTTATTTTTTTTCTTATTTTTTCGTCCAGCTCACCTATCCTCAGGATAAGCCATCGATATGTGATAGCCGGGGTGTGACACCAGCGACATTCTCTGATCAGCTGTCCTGCTGTAGTTCTGGAGCCAGAACTACAGCTCCACCTGTTGTGTAGTGGACACTTCTGGTAATTGCAGCGCTGCTCCTATTGAAGTGAATGGAACCGTGTTGCAGTAGCCAGCTCTGTCTACTACACACATTGGACAGAGCTGTAGTTCTGGCAAAGATTTCCAGTGCTGGAGCTACTGCAGAACAACTGATCTGAGGGGTTGCAGGGTGTTGGACCTCCTTCTGTCAGATATTGATGGCCAATCTTGACGATAGGTCATCAATATAAATGTATCAGGAGACCCTCCGCTTTAGACATATAGGGAGATTTATCAAAAGTGGTGTAAATGAAAACTGGCTTAGTTGCCCATAACAACCAATCAGATTCCACCTTTTTCAGAGCTCTTATGGAAAATGAAAGGTGGATTCTGATTGGTTGCTATGGGCAACACAGCAGTTTTCCTTTACACTATTTTTGATAAATCTCCTCCATAGTTTTAAAAATAAACCTTGGAACGCCGTCATAATGTGCTGGTGTCACGGTACAAAGGTCTAGCATTCTTCTTTCTGATTTATCATTTGACACTTCCTCTCTTACACTGATTATAGAAGAATCTGTTGGGGAACTGCTTGTATAGCAATTTCCTTAGGGTATGACCATGCGGTGTGGTCGTGTGGAGGTAGCGTACCACATGGCTTTACGAGGCACAGGCTCTAATTAAACTAATTAGGGCTGCACTGTTTAGGCCTCTTTCACAGTAGGGGCAGCCCGGATCCGGCAGGTGATCCGGGTTGCCGCGCTCCGGCCCCACACATGTCACACAGTACAGACACAGACATATACACATACAAATACACATACATACTTACATGCTCCCGGCAGGTCTCCACAGCGCAGGAGGAGCAGGACGGCGTGCACATAAGACGATTCCCCACAGCGCCCTCTGCTGGGCGCCGGGTGGAATCGTCCTATGTGTGCGCCGTCCTGCTCCTCCTGCACTGTGGAGACCTGCCAGGAGCATGTAAGTATGTATGTGTATTTATATGTGTATATGTCTGTGCATGTTTATGTGTATGTCTGTATATATGTACGTATGTATGTATGTGTGCAGGTGACGGATCCGTCATGAACTCCATTGAAAGTCAATGGAGGACGGATCCGTTCACCATTGTGGCACATCAAACGGATCCTTCCCCATTGACTTTCATTGGGGGTCATGACAGATCCGTCTTGGTGCGGATGCCTGGACCGGAGAGCAAACCGCAGCATGCTGCTTTTAGGAGCATTCCGTTGTCTTCAGTTCAGTTTTGTCCCCATTGACAATGAATGGGGACAAAACTGAAGCGTTTTATTCCGGTATTGAGCCCCTATGACGGAACTCAATACCGGAATTATAAAATGCTAATGTGAAAGTAGCCTTAGTTAGGCCTCTTTCACACGTCCATGGTGTCATCTCTGAAGATGTCTTAGAAGGCTCTTGTTTGGTCCTTGTGTCCATTTTTGTCCTCCATATGTCATCCGTGTTCCACAGACACTGCTAGGCTGAAAATTAGTTTCCAGAGCATCTCCTACCATTGGTCCGTGAAGATCACTGACATCCATGATGTATCAGTGGTCTTATGGAACCATTGCCTTCGATGGGCATGTTTGGTCTGCATCATGGACCAAAGTAGTGCATGTCGATACGGTTCTTCTACTGACCCATGGTCAGTAGAAAATCACTGACGTGTAAATAAACACATTAAAATCAATGGGTACATGTTCTGTCTATGAAGAACACGGATAGCTCACATCTGTGATTCACTCACGTGTGAAAGAGGTCTTAGTGGTCATACGGCACCCTATTTACCACTTGGCCAGTAAGAATGCAGACCAACTAAACAGTGCCATCCTAATTAGTACAATTAGAGCCCACTGCTGTCCAGTACTCCACCACACCGCGGCTGAGTTGTAACCGTGACACGACCAAGCCAGGTTGTCTCACCTCAGACATTGGAGTCATATAACTAGGATATGCCCCCAATGTCTCATAGATGCTGGTTCCACCTCTAAGACCCACACCTATCAGACATTGGGGGCATATCCTAGCAATATGCCCCCAATGTCTCAGGTGAGACTACCCCTTTAAAGCAGATAACATACAAGGTGGCAGAAAAACGAAAGCGAATTGAATGAGATGAGCTTGCCCGTACTAGCTTGCAGTGCTGGACATGCAGCTATGCTTATGTAAGCAATGAAGCAGCCCCTTCAATTTGCTGATTGGGGGGGTTCCCGGAGGTCAGATTCATATGGCATGAAGTATAGAAGATAATTTCAAAAAACACTCAGCAATTTTCTCACAGCCAGTGTCTGCCAAAATAGACTCCTGCCACCACCTAACATGATTTGAATAGCTTTCCGGTGCCCATACATCTGCATGTAGGTCAGAGTTGCTGATATATATAAGAATTTGCACATTGTGAAAATATATTTTGTGCCTTAGCCCTGTTTTCCACTGGCTATGCCTCAGTAAGGACATGCATAGTCTACCATTTAATAAATTTATCGTACCCCACCCCCAAATAGTGCTGTCCAATGTTACATTAAAAAAAAATCTTTTTGGCTTGTGAAAAGCTCTGAGGTTAAAAGGATCGTATTGCTCGTGACAATAAGGGTACGGCCACACTGCCAGGTTTCCTGATGCAGTTCTGGAATGAAAATAAGGAGTGGATCATAAAATGGGAAAAAGTATAAAGGACAAATATGACTTCTCTTTTGATTTTACTCCTTATTTTGGCTTCAAAACTGCACGCAGAAACTTGACTGTGTGACTGTACACTAGGGCTGAGCGATTATGATCAAACTTAATTAATTGAACATTTTACTGTACCTCAACTGCGATTAATGAACAATTATTTTTTTTGTTTTTTTTTTTGCCCTCATTGTCAATTGTTGTGTGAGTGGTGGTGTAAGGTGGAGTCAGCTGGAGCAGTAGGGGGAGGCAGACTCAGTTGGAGCGGTGGGGGGATGCAGACTCAGTTGGAGCGGTGGGAGGAGGCAGACTCAGTTGAGCGGTGGGGGAGGCAGACTCAGTTGGAGCAGTGGGGGGAGCAGACTCAGTTGGAGCGGTGGGGGGAGGCAGACTCAGTTGGAGCAGTGGGGGAGGCAGACTCAGTTGGAGCAGTGGGGGGAGGCAGACTCAGTTGGAGCGGTGGGGGAGGCAGACTCAGCTGGATCGGTGAGGGGAGGCAGACTCAGTTGGAGCAGTGGGGGGAGGCAGACTCAGTTGGAGCAGTGGGGGGAGGCAGACTCAGTTGGAGCACTGGGGGGAGGGAGACTCAGTCGGAGCAGTGGGGGGAGGCGGATGCAGTTGGAGCACTGGGGGAGGCGGACGCAGTTGAGCACTGGGGGGAGTCGGACGCAGTTGGAGCACTGGGGGGAGGCGGACGCAGTTGGAGCACTGGGGGGAGGCAGACTCAGTTGGAGCGGTGGGAGGAGGCAGACTCAGCTGGATTGGTGAGGGGAGGCAGACTCAGTTGGAGCAGTTGGGGGAGGGACACTCAGTCGGAGCAGTGGGGGGAGGCGGATGCAGTTGGAGCACTGGGGGGGAGACGGACGCAGTTGGAGCAGTAGGGGGAGGCGGATGCAGTTGGAGCAGTGGGGGGAGGCGGATGCAGTTGGAGCAGTGGGGGGAGGCGGACGCAGTTCGAGCAGTGGGGGGAGGCGGACGCAGTTAGAGCAGTTAAAGGGAACCTGTCATCACCTTTATGCTACCCATACTAACAGCAGAATAAAGTAGAGACAGGTGAGTTGATTTCAGTGGTCTGTCATTTATAAGTTAAAAGTAAGTGGTTGCCGAGAACCAACATCACAAACATTGCAGATTAGGCCTGGAAAAGAGTCAAATCTTCATGAGAAGAGTCATGGTTATTCATAAATTCCTGCTTTCCGTGCCCACCCGATGATGACTGACATGCTTCTACCTAGTTTTCTCCCTTTCTCTCTAGGAAAGAACTGTCAATCATCAGCAGATGGGTGGGGAGAGCAGGAGATTAGGAATAACCATGACTCTTCTCAGGTAGATATGACTCTTTTCGAGGCCTGGGATGCAATGTTTGTGATGTTGGTTCTCAGCAACCACTTACTTTTAGCTCAAGAGAGACACACCGCTGAAATCAGCATTTCTGTCACTATTTTATGCTGTCCTCAGTGAGGTCAGCATAAAGTTGATGACAGGTTCCCTTTAAGTGAGTGGAGGAGCCTGACACGAATATCTAAAGAGCAAGGAAGGGGAAACTCAGAGTAGAGCAGCACCAGCTGTAACCAGAATAATTGAAATAATTGACATGGGAAGATTATCAGGCTGCATTTCAATTTTGGCTATTTTTTTTTTATTAATTGCCCAGCCCTACCGTACCCTAACACCATCTTAATGGAGGATTAGAGCTAAACTGGCAGGCGAACCACAGGTAACACACTGTGCCAGCAGGCCTGTCTATTGATAATGCATACTTTTAGCCAAGTTGCATAAACTGTCTTTGTTTCTATGACAACGCGGTTCAGCAGAACATATTTTTTAAAAATAAATTAAGAAGAAATAGACCAACCCGATCTTATTAAAACGATAGTTCTAGTGAGATCATGGAGGTCCCTGGAACCAGCTGCGAATTCATACCAACTGCATTTAGTCATTCTGAAAGTGCAACCAGTGAAACAACAATAAGGTTCAAATGAGAAGTAAAGACGCTAAAACAAGATGTCAAAGATTTCATTCAGTGTTAAAGGGGATGTATCACATAAGATTTTTGTACTAATTAAAACCAAATAAACGTATTCCTCTTTTCTAAACTGTTTTTTTTATTTTCTGATTGTAGCCTTTTTTTTAGCATTCTCTGTGACATGTGCAGAGGTCACTGTACAGGGAGGGGGAGTAGATAAGCTATGATATCATCAGTGTTATTTATACAAAAACAGATGATGATTCAGAAAATCTGGATTGGAGCTTCGCTGGTCATTACTATGTCAACTTAAAGTGAAGTAAAAATCATGGCTTTACTATGTACAAAAATGGGTTGAATGTCTTGCAATATTATCAGTGTAGTTCATTGTAACTACCGTAAGAGAACATGGTCAGAAGCATTAAAGAGCATCTGTCAGCGTTATCAACCCTATTAAACCAGGAACGCTACATTGTAGGGTTGATCATGCTAATTAAAATGATACTTTATTTATGTCTGTACGATGCACTATTTTAAAGAAAACTGCATTTTATTAATATACTAATTAGGTATTTTGAGCACTGAGGGACCAACCAAATCCCTTGGAGCACCAGTTTGTGAACACCCCCACAGCCTTAGACGCTCCCCCCTTCCCCTGAATTGACAGGGCTGGATATGCAGGGAAAAGGGGAAGTGGGGAGTGGATAAGGCTACCGGGGTGTTCACAAACTGGTGCTCCAAGGGCTCTGGACAGCCTCTCAGTGCCCTAACTAGCCAATTAGCATATTAATAAAAATGAAGTTTTCTCTGTAACGGTACATCGTACAGACATAAATGAGGTATTGTTTTAATCAGCATGATCAACCCTTCCAGGCAGTATTCCTGGTTTAATAGAGTTTATAATGCTGATGCATGCTCTTTGAAGAGGTCCTCCATCAATTGGTTGAAATCAATCATGCTGTATACTTATTCTCCTTTGATGAGTAGGAAACATGATCACATGTGTATTTTCCCTGTCTATGGGTGACATGGAAACCGCTTAAAAGCAGTCTATCAGCAGTTTTGGAGGTGAGATATAAAGCAGTTGAAACATACTAAGGTGGATGGTTCTACTAGTCTGCTAAGCCTTCCTTTACTGTGAAGTGCCCTGGACTCTTTGCACTGAACACTGTCCTCCTATATCCTCTTGAGTGATGGCTCTAGCGATCTCCTTGATGGATACTAGAGAAGTCAGTCCAGCAGGGGGTTGGGGCAGAAGTTGGTGCACAGAGACATTCAGTCTGACTTGTTCCATAAAGGTCAATAGTTAGAAAATCCGGAAAACACTGACCCTTTAAATTGGAAGCTTGGACACTCAGTATGGCCGATTGAAGGAGAGGCGTCAAGTGGCGTCTTCTTCACCTTTTCAAAGGGACTGCAGAAATGTTGAACGTGACCCCCACACTCCAGTTTGGGGGACAGTAAGCGCCTGGTGTCCTAGCCACTAGTAGGCATCTTATACATTCCTGTAGTGTCACTACATAATGACAGTGACATTTAAATATGTCAATTTGTTCAATATGTCAGGTAGTCAGAGTTTAAAGGAGGCATTCTTTCCCCAAACTGTAGAGATTTTGGAAGAAATGAAAGTAAAAGCAGTTCCACTAGCGCGGTCACATCAACGCATTCTCTATAAACAGGAAATTCTTTCAGTTCCCGTACAGCTATTCTATTAAATGCAATGTTTGTCTGCAGAGTTTTTTCTTTTTCTATTTATATAGTATTTAGCTGTTTATTTGCTCTAGCATCCACCAGATCGCTAGATATTTAATATATTAAGCTTCTGACAAAGAGATATAAGACATCCGCTGAGCTATGAAACCAAATGTACAGGATTAGTAAATATACACTATATCCTGGCTCTAGTGCTGGGCAGCAGCCACCATCACTGTAAACTAGTGGGACAGATTTTAGGCAAATTGAATCGTTTTTAAATGAAAAATTTAAAATGAAGTGGGACTGATGGCTGAAGGTCTGTTTCTGAGGAATTTTAAATTCAAAGAGGGGTACCTTTTGTAATTCCGGCATTACACTTAGGCCCCATTCACACGACCGTGTGAATGGGGCCGTATCTATCCGCAAAATTGCTCTTTTGAAGCATGTCCTATACTTGTCCGTACGCACACACAGGTATAGGCATTTTCAAAGGGGCTGCACTGCGTGTGTTCCGAGCGCTGCGGAACATACACCGGGTGGCCCCTGTATATTTGTGGGTCCGCAGTAATGCGGGCCCGCAAATATACGTTCGTGTGAATGGACCCTAAGGCCCCATTCACACGACCGTATGCTCATTTCCGTATCTTATCCGCATTTTTGTGGATAAGATTCGGAACCATACAGACCAATTCATTTTTGCATAGGAGAAAAAAAATGCGGAATGCACACCGAATGCATTCCGCATCCCGTATCTCACGGATCTTCCGCAAAAAAAATGAAGCATGTCCTATACTTGGCCGCAAAATCACGTAGCCCCATTAAAAGTCAAAAATGCGGAACACTACGGAAGACATTCCGTATGTCTTCCGTTCCATTTTTATACGGACACGGAATACATATGGTCGTGTGAATGGGGCCTAACACACATTACATGGATTTATACTTCTTACATACATATGGACCATGGACCCATTGAAAACAATGGGTCTGCAAATAATATGTGGACAGCACACAGACCAATCTATTTGTCTATATATCTGTCTATCTATCATCCATCCATCCATCCATCTATCTATCTATCTATCTATCTATCTATCTATCTATCCATCAACACAAAAAGTTAGATATATTTGGCTTGTGAGGGAAATTTCAGGATGGACCTAAAATGCACTCTAACCTTTACAAGTAAACTTAATGTGACCTTCTCTAAACATTATAACAGGTGTTTGATCCATGAATCGTCCAGTAAATTTCCTGGTTCAATTAGAATTGGTATTTCAACAGTCCTCCTCATCATGCTGTTCACATTTTGACATCATGAGACCAAGACGACACCTAACAATTGATCAACAGTATCTCACCATTACTAGGCTTCAAGCAGGATGTTCTCAAACTGAAGTGGCCACTGAGCTTAGAGTGTCACAGAGTGTCATCAGCAGGTTGCAACATAGATACAAAGAGACTGGAAGGCATAGAAAGTGGACGTCCTTTGGCCTTATCTAGCACTGATGGCCGCTTTATTGTGAACAATGATGTGCGGAACCAGATGATGAATGCCTCAAAACTTCAGGCATATTTAAGGGAGGTGAGAGGCACCCAAGTTTCACGTCAGGTGATTCGAAACTGTTTGCATTAGTGTGGTCTACCTGACCACACCGGCAGGCAAAGGCGTCATCTTGCATGGGCCCAGGAGCATCTACGCTGGACGAGGGACTAGTTGGCCTCAGTCCTGTTCACTGATGAAAGTCGATTCACGCTGAGCAGAAGTGATGGCCGCCAACGATGTTGAGACGTCAAGGAGAGCGCTATGCAGTCAGCCACTGTTGTCACCAGACAAGCCTTTGGTGGAGGTGGTGTTAGTGTGGGCAGGTGTCTCTAGTCAATACAGAACTGCACTACACTTTGTGAATAGTACAGTGACAATCCCATACTACTTGAACAGCATCATGAATCTAGTCATTATGCCTCTGCATGAACAACACAGGCCTAATTTCATCTTCATGGATGACAATACGCCAGTTTATTGAGGTGCATCATTAGGGAACGGCCGCTGGAGACTGGGGGACCTCAAATGAGACGTCGTTGTCCAGCTGTATTTGATGCTCAAGGCCACATGATACGTTATTGAGACACTGACATTTTTTGTGGGGATATACCCACCACTTGTGTTTGCTTTTGTTTCAATAAGTTGTTTGAGATGAGGAAATCACTATTACAGGCTTCTGCTTAGGCTACATTCACACGACAGTTGTTTTTGCGGCCTCCGATCTGCATGTTTTGTGGCTCAGATCGGGACCCATTCATCTCTACGGGGCCGCAAAAGATGCAGACATCACACCGTGTGCTGTCTGCATCCGTTGCTCCGTACCGAGGCCCCGCCAAAAAAATAGAACATGTCCTATTCTTCTCTGCAATTGCGAACAAGAATAGGCATTTCTATGATTGCCGCATCATGTGCGGTCCACAAATTGCGGAACGCATATTGGCCAGTATCAGTGTTTTGCGGATCCGCAAAACACAACGGTCGTGTGAATGTAACCTTACATGCCCTACTTTTATGATATAATATCATTGTAACGTGAACTTTTTACATTTTCCATAAATTTCACCCAAAAGCCAAATATCCCTAACTTTTTGTAGTAGTGTAATACTCATTCATATACTCATTCTACACATTACATGCACATATATATAGAGTACAGACCAAAAGTTTGGACACACCTTCTCATTCAAAGAGTTTTCTGTATTTTCATGACTATGAAAATTGTAGATTCACACTGAAGGCATCAAAACTATGAATTAACACATCTGGAATTATATACTTAACAAAAAAGTGTGAAACAACTGAAAATATTATATTCTAGGTTCTTCAAAGTTTTGCTTTGATTACTGCTTTGCACACTCTTGGCATTCTCTTGATGAGCTTCAAGAGGTAGTCACCTGAAATGGTATTCCAACAGTCTTGAAGGAGTTCCCAGAGATGCTTAGCACTTGTTGGCCCTTTTGCCTTCACTCGATTGGGTTCAGGTCTGGTGACTGTGGAGGCCAGGTCATCTGGCGTAGCACCCCATCACTCTCCTTCTTGGTCAAATAGCCCTTACACAGCCTGGAGGTGTGTTTGGGGTCATTGTCCTGTTGATAAATGATGGTCCTACTAAATGCAAACCGGATGGAATAGCATGCCGCTGCAAGATGCTGTGGTAGCCATGCTGGTTCAGTATGCCTTAAATTTTGAATAAATCCCCAACAGTGTCACCAGCAAAGCACCCCCACACCATCACACCTCCTCCTCCATGCTTCACGGTGGGAACCAGGCATGTAGAGTCCATCCGTTCACCTTTTCTGCATCGCATTAAGACACGGTGGTTGGAACCAAAGATCTCAAATTTGGACTCATCAGACCAAAGCACCGATTTCCACTGGTCTAATGTCCATTCCTTGTGTTCTTTAGCCCAAACAAGTCTCTTCTGCTTGTTGCCTGTCCTTAACAGTGGTTTTCTAGCAGCTATTTTACCATGAAGGCCTGCTGCACACAGTCTCCTCTTAACAGTTGTTGTAGAGGTGTGTCTGCTGCTAGAACTCTGTGTGGCATTGACCTGGTCTCTAATCTGAGCTGCTGTTAACCTGCGATTTCTGAGGCTGGTGACTCGGATGAACTTATCCTCCGCAGCAGAGGTCACTCTCGGTCTTCCTTTCCTGGGGCGGTCCTCATGTGAGCCAGTTTCTTTGTAGCCCTTGATGGTTTTTGCGACTGCACTTGGGGACAATTTCAAAGTTTTCCCAATTTTTCAGACTGACTGACCTTCATTTCTTAAAGTAATGATGGCCACTCGTTTTTCTTTATTTAGCTGCTTTTTTCTTGCCATAATACAAATTCTAACAGTCTATTCAGTAGGACTATCAGCTGTGTATTCACCTGACTTCTGCCCAACACAACCCATGGTCCCAACCCCATTTATAAGGCAAGAAATCCCACTTATTAAACCTGACAGGGCACACCTGTGAAGTGAAAACCATTTCAGGTGACTATCTCTAGAAGCTCATCAAGAGAATGCCAAGAGTGTGCAAAGCAGTAATCAAAGCAAAAAGTGGCTACTTTGAAGAACCTAGAATATAAGACATATTTACAGTTGTTTTACACTTTTTTGTTAAGTATATAATTCCACGTGTTGCCTTCATTGTGAATCTAAAATATTCATAGTCATAAAAATACAGAAAACTCTTTAAATGAGAAGGTGTGTCCAAACTTTTGGTCTGTACTGTACACACTACACACACAAATATAGACGCCTTTATTTCCTTTTTCTACAGATCTATTTCATCTCTGACATGCAGGCAACTTTAAAGGGGTTGTCCGAGTTATTTTTTTGTTCTTTATATGTTTCTAACTTGTCAGGTATAACAACTTTCCCATATACTTTGTGTTTCTAAAGCTGCTGGTTTCTCAGAGTTGACTGAGGGTCACATGACCTGTGATGTCACCTTATCTCTCTGCTCTGTGATGTTTAGTTCACAAGCCTCAGAGTTCAGATAACAGTCTGTACACAAGACGTCACTGGCCACGCCCCTTTTCTTTGCCGGGCTCCTGCTATCTGCTCTCTGCTCTTTCCTTCAGATAAAACATTAACCCCTTCAGCCAGAACACACTGAGGGCTCAAGGCTTTACAACAAACAGTAGCTGCAGCAGTGAGAGGAGACAAATGCTGGGCAAGGAGCTATAGAGGAATTGTATTGTACAAGAACAGGTAGGGAGAATTTCCTGTGTGTATCAGCAGTGTCATTGTACAGCTGGGACTTGTAGTCCTACACATACAACATGCTGCTAAGTATTCCATCAGGCAGACATGTCACTCAGCACTTGTATTCATTCCCTTTGCAGAGAGGGGAGGGGGGGCTGAGATTGTTGTTATTGCATGTAAACAAAGACCAGAAGAGAACCAGGGAAATTAGGAAATATGGATTTTTTTTTGCCTAAAACTTTCTTAACTTAGTTATATATTGCTGCCCATCAGATTTACAGTGCTATATATTTTTTGTCATAACTCGGACAACCCCTTTAAGTCATTACTGCCCTGTCCCATCTCAGAGCAATTGTGGAGGGAGACGAAGCAAATGTGGTGGAAGGGGGCATAGGACAGAGGAGAACAGCTGGGGAGGGGCAGAGAGCAGCTAGAGGTGGCAGGAGTGAATAGAGCAGGTAGAAGGGCTCAGATGTGAGACTTTTGGATCTTCCTATGTCAGTGCAGACTCCCCTTCTCCTCCAGTGAGTGCCGACTACAGAACAGTTTCTGTAGTAAGAAGCTCAGCAGTGCAGGAGATGGAGGATGAGGCGAGATCTGCAGCACACATGACCGAGCCTTGGCTGCTCTCTAAAGCACAGAAGGTGTCTGGGGCCTCTACATACTTATCAACATTGCAATTAGTAAATTATCAACAAATAGACCTCATCTGGGAAAGCCCTAAACTAGATGGGATTGTCCATTCATGGGTGGGGCTTTCATAAGTCCCACCCATTCTCAGCCCAGGACAGACCAAATTTGCAGACTGTGTCTGTTGGTAACTATGCTTCTTTCACTTCTTGCAGCTCTGAGGCTCCGGAGCACTGTAGCTAGTGCAGATGGGTGGGCCAGTCTGATACTTGTGCTCTTTTTATGTTTTTTGTACTCAAACCAGACTAATTATTATCCATCACCACTTACCTTGGAGCCAAGTGTCTACCAGTGCTCATCAGTATATGCACCAGCCCTTCATCGAAATACATCTGGAGCACTACAGGAGCATGGAGATCAGACCCATGTCACCCCCTCCCTGTGGCAACTGAAATTTCTCACCTATTTAACTTTGCAAACCAACTTCCTAATTAATAACTCCAACCTAATTAAAGGGTTGACCAGGATTTTCTTACTGATGGCCTATCCTCAGTATTGACCATCAGTATCTGATTGGCAGGGTCCATCACCTCTGCCAAATCTACTGGTTTTACGGGAGCTTTAGCACCAGAAGTCCGTGCCAGGACTTCACAGCCTCGTCCATTTCTTCACCTCAGTGGGAGCAATAAAGCAGTAACCTTCACATCTAGCAGTGGTGAAGATAGTCCAGAACAGCTGATCAGTGGGGCTGCTGGGTGCCTTCAATAATGCAATCCAGGACAACCACTTTAAAGGATATTTTTGCAAAAAAATAAAAAACAAATTTACTTTGGGAATCAAGTAATCTTTGGTAAATTTAACTTGTGCATTCTGTAAGAAATAGTCAGCATAACTCGGTAAAGAAGGAAGGGCTGCCTGGTCATATGGTCTCATGGGAATTTCTTTGCAAGTCTGCATTTTTCATACGTGGCTGTGTGAGTAAAATATCAATGAGTAACATTCATTTACTTGATGAAGCAGAGTGAATTACCAGAAAGCGCAGCTTAGTCTACATGACTTGTAAATGGGAGATTACTATCGATAGCTGAGGGAACAGTGTGTATCATGGACTCGTTTATTGCACCATAATGTCTGGTTAGGCATCAAAGTTGCATATTGATGTCCAAGATCCGAGACGTTTCCCGGCAGACTGGCTCCAAAAGTAAAATGTGAATATGGCCTCCAAATTTCCCAGATCTCATTTGGACTGAGCACCTGAGGGACATGCTGGAAATAGTCCATTTGATGGAGGCCCTACCTTATAAATCGTCATAGCAGCAGAGTTTGTATTTCAGCACAGTTTAGGGCACTGACAGCGGGGGCAGTCGGAAAATAAAAAAGTGATATGGACTCCTTATCTGCAGTAGTACTCTTGTATTACTGTAGATAACTGGGGTGACAGATTCCCTTTAAGGTCTTGCTACAGCATCTCAATGAGATTCAAGTCAGAAATTTGACTCAACCACTCCAAAATGCTAAGGGGGAATTTATCAAAGACCGGCGTTTTACATTTACATTTTTTTATTTCCCCTTTGCTTCTGGAGGATGCACTTAATTTATAACGAGCAACAGGCCTCGGTTTAGGAACAGTGGCTTTTAAAATGTCAAAGACATGGGTGAGTAACCCAAATGCGCTTGAGCTTTAGGTCGCAAACTGACAGGCCAGACATTCTCCTTTAGGATTTTCTGATAGGAGTGCATGATGTAATTGTCCAGTTCCATCAGAAGCAAAGAAGTCCCAGACCCTCATATTTCCCATATTTGACTGTCTATATGATGTTCTTATGGTGAAAACATTCAACTTTTGACTCATTAGTCCAAAGAATATTTTCCCAAAACTCTTATGGATCATCTTTTTGTCTTTTTTTTTGTTCTTTTTGGTCAGCAGTGGTTTGCACCTTTCAACTTTTCCATGGTTGTCATTTTTGAGCTTAAATTGACCCTGGAGAAAAACCTAAGGGTGGCTACATGTTTTGGACAGGTCCAAATTGACAGAAGGTGGTGCAACACAAGTAGACAAGTAATACAGAAGTAGACTGGGCGTTCAATACCACAGTGCAGGAAAAGAAAATTGCCGCCTTCACCACAGTGAGAACGGTGATACTGTTGAGTTCAGGAAGGCTCCTGTGGCCATTGCCCAGGTGCATTAGTACCTGATGCTTCTACATTAATTATTGATTGTTATGTACCCGCCAGCGGCTCTGAGGAGGGCTTGGGCGGACCCCTGGGCATTGGGCCACAGGGAAATTTCCCTGCAGGGTCTGTGGCCGGTCTGCCTGTCTCACTGGAACGAGCGGCAGGCACAACACTGGAAATCACTTGTAGGGAACTCTGCATAGATTCCATGTGCCTTTCTGTGCATTTCTACATCAAAAACATACCAACAATCCTTTGTGTTTTTGGTGCGGAAATGATGCATCGAAAAGGGTGAAATAAGCACAAAAAGATTGCACAAATGACATGCTGTAGATTTCAATATCCAAGCATCACAGGTCAATTTCTTCACCTAAGAAAAAAGCCAAGTGTACAGGAGCTTTGTCTGATCTCATACACTTTGCTGGTATTGTATTACGCTGCGGTCTTTCTGCACTAGAGTCTGCCCTAGAAAATAAAGCTATTTATTGGTATAAAACAGTAGGATAAAGCCATAGATAAAAGTAAGAAATAAGAACATGCTGTGAATGTGTTTTCAAAGGCAACCAGCCTTCAGAGTTCATCAGGTTCTTATACCTTGTGTACCTTGACCTTAACTGAGGCAAGTGAGTCCTGTAGTTCTTTAGATCTTCATTTGTGTTCTTTTGTGACCTCCTAGATGAGTCTTTGATGCAGTGAAATTTTGGTAGACCAGCTACGGCCTCTTTCACACTTGTGGCAGCACGGATCCGGCGGGTGAAGGGTGCCGCCAGATCTGTGCTGCCGCAGGTACACGTGTGGGGCCGGAACCGCGCTCCGGCCCCACACATGTAAGACACTGTGTTGAGGGAGGGGGGGGGGGTTAAACTTACCTTTCGCTGCAGCTCCCGACCTGTCCCAGCGACAAGGAGGAAGACGGCGCGCACAGTGGTAAGTTTCACTACAGCGCCACCTGCTGGAGGGAGCTGACAGGGAAAAGGTAAAGGGACGGATCAGTCATGAACTCCATTAAAAGTCAATGGAGGACGGATCTGTTTACTATTGTGTTACACCGAACGGATCCGTCCCCATTGACTTGCTTTGGGGGACATTCCGGAACCATCTTGGTGCGGATGCCCAGAGCGGAGAGCAAACCGAAGCATGTTTCTGTTTGCTCTCCGGTCTGGAGACTGAAGAGAACTGAACGGAATGTTTTTAGGAGCATTCCGTTCTCTTCAGTTCAGTTTTGTCCCCATTGACAATGAATGGGGGCAAAACTGAAGCTTTTTTTCCGGTATTGAGCCCCTATGACGGAACTCAATACCGGAAAAATAAAACTCTAGTGTGAAAGTAGCCGTAGGCTTCTTCTAGGAAGGTTCTCCACAGTTTCAGATGTTATCTTGTGGATAATGGCTCTCACTGTAATTTGCTGGAGTCCTAGACCCTTAGGCTTTCTAACCATTTTCAGACTGGTAGATTTCAATGACTTTGTTTTGCAGCTGTTTTTGAATTTCTTTAGGGCATAACATTATTTACTGCTTTTTGAGACCTTCCAGTCTACTTGAGATTGCCAGACATGTTCTATGACCTGTTACCTCTCCTGACATGTCTGTTATGCAGATACTTGCATCCCCCTTGTAATAACGATTTTAGAGCATCCATTCTTATGACCATTTGGGAGGTGTCCCTGCACAGTCTGACACTGGCAGCACTGATTGGATAGTGTCAGACTGTGCAAGGACTTGCCCCAACTGGTAACACCCATATGGACCTTCATTGCAAACCACCAATAATTAAAGAACTCCCGCAAAAATTTTTATTCCATGTCCTGCTAGAAATGTACATGATGTAATCTGTAGTGAATGTCATTTTCTTACCAGTAGCTGAATTTTTGAGTTATATCATCCTGAAGTTTCTTATTTGTGTCATGTGACTAGGAATTAGACCCACCAACTCACACAGCACCTTATTTGTGTACAGGACAGGAAATCTAATTTTCTATGCATTCCTATGGGAGCCTCACTTTCAGTCTCATAGGAATTAATAGAGCAGTGACTGGCTTGCTGTCCTGGGTCAGTTGGAGGTCAGGGAGTTGGTCATATGACCCAGCTGCAATTAGAAGAGAGTGGAAACTCTCAATTTCAGCCTCTGATAAGAAAATGACATTCACTACAGATTATATCATGCACCTTTCTAACAGGTCAGAGAATAAAAATTTTTGCAGGAGTTCTTCTTTAATATAATTCAGGGAGAAATTGGGAACGGGGAAAATACCTTTTCCCAGCACTGTATGTTGTGTCATTAAATGGGTTCTGTCACTGCACATATTGGTGGCATACTGCTAGGATATGCCACCAGTGTCATGATAGGTGTGGGTCCCATTTCTGAGACCTACACCTAACTCTTGAATGGGGCCATTCTCCATTCACTTATACGGGAGTTCCAAAAATAGCTGAATGAGCGCCCTCGGCTACTTTCGAAAGTCTCATGGAAATTAATGGAGGGCAACCACTCATGCACGGTGTGTTCTTGTTCACTTTGTCGCTCCATTCTCGATTCCTACCTCAGGGACCCTCACCTATCTAACGTTGGTGGCATATACTAGCGATATGCCACCAATGTTTTAGGTGAGACAACCCCTTTAAGGCTGGGACTAAACCTAGACTTTTTGTAGCACTTTTGACTGACTTTATTGAGCTACATCATTAGTGTAAAGCAATACAAAGTTACACGGGGATGTTAAAATCATTAAAACTGCTACAAAAAATCTAGATGCAGCCCTTCCCTCTGGTTTTGAGATGTAATACCAGGAATTCCCCTGCTGTTGTAGCCAGCGTATGTCTTACCATGCTAAAGCTTTTACTGGAAAGATAGTGTGAGAGATGACAATGGAGCATGCATGGAATTGCAGTTTCATTCTTACAGAATGGAATTAATGAGAAGTGGTGCAATGTGAAGGCAGTGTTGTGATGGATCCCTTCTGTGATAATTTATGGTATCTTCTATAGTCACTTCATAATAGTAATTGACTGAAGTCTTCCCGTTGCGCTAGTCTTCAACATTGAAAATAGACATTTATGCACTTCAGGCAGTCTCCACTTTATTATACATTGTGTCTTTAAACTGTATGATCACCTGATGTGAACCCACACTTTTATGTTTTGCTTCTGATATTGGATTCGCTCTCTCTGCGAGTGGTAGTCATCTGCTAGCGGCATGTGGGAATCGACTCCTCTGAGCTTCTCTTCTTCTGGTCAACAGGCCCAGGCTATCGTTCTTTGGGTATTACAGATATAACACTTATTTCCAAATTCTCTCTATGTGAATAGAGGTTTATGCTTGGCACATAAAAAGATTTACTTAACAGAATTGTAAAGACACTTGTAATGAAGAATGATAAGAAGCCCAAACAAGTTTTCATACGAATGCTCGTTTCCAATAATACACCCAAGGTGCTGCAGATCACTCGATGAATGAGCCTCCGGGTGGAGTGATCTTTGGTTACACCTCAATCTTCGTTTCTGGGCAGCTGAATTTTTATGAGGACAAGCGATGACAATAACCATCCCTCGTCCCTATACAGTGGAGGGGATTGTAGCTCTTAACCTCCACTGAGGAGCAGGCAATTATCAGGAAGAAACACTTCCCTCCCATTAATTGTCTGCTCCCCGACACAGTGTAAATGCCCTGTTAAACTAGAACTCATAAAACTACATATAAATCTGCTTAGCCCCTCCGGCTGTAGAGCAGGCTTCTGGTAGAACTGACTGCATGCTCAATGGGACAGGCTTTTAGAACAGTACATATGAGCATCATACATAATGGTGCCTGTTCGGGACCTTCCTCTGTGAGTCCAAGAGGAAAGCTTCTAATGGCTCTCGTTCTGACAGACCTTAGACATTACATAGATGGCCATTTGTCTGAATAGCTGCCATTTAATACTGCATTTACCATGTAGTAGACACTGCAGGGCAAATTGACAACGGGCAGGACATGTTTTGGAGCCACGTCAATGACAATATTGATTGTAGTGGACTTGAAATGTAACGGATAAACTCTAGACTGGATTGCTGTAATTACTAAAATACAAAAGTACAAAACACTCTCAAAATAAAATGACACTAAGATATACAATAAATAACGTACAATACATGATGAATGCAATGATCAAGATCAACAGATATGGAAAGAAAAAATATACAAATATAAGTTAATGCCGTATATCATGATGGGATACTATGTAAATTGTTCACCTAAATGTAATCTCATATTAACAGTTAAATAGTGATGATTTGGAAGAGAGACTATGCCCTAAGTGTGTTACCACAAGAGAGACATTACAGTGCCTTGAAAAACTATTCATGTCCCTTAAACTTTTCCACACTTTTTAACGTTAATGTTTTTCATGTTACACCCACTTAATGTAACTTAACGTATTTTATTGAGATTTTATGTGATGTTTATGAGTGAAGTAAAAAGAAAATGATATATGCTTTCCCTTTTTTTTTTATAAATAAAAATCTGGAAAGTGTGACGTGCATTTGTATTCAGCCCCTAGTCAGTACTTTGCTGCAGTTACAGCTGTCTTTTGTGGTATGTCTCTACCAGCTTTCACATCTAGAGCTGACATTTTTGCCCATTCTTCTTTGCAAAATAGCTCAAGCTCAGTCAGCTTGGATGGAGAGCGTCTTTGAACGGCAATTTTCAAGTCTTGCCACAGATTCTCAATGGGATTTAGGTCTGGACTGTGACTGGTCCATTCTAAAACATGAATATGCTTTGATCTAAACCATTCCATTATAGCTCTGGCTTTATGTTTAGGGTCATTGTCCTGCTGGAAGGTGAACCTTTACCCCAGTCTCAAGTCTTTTGCAGCCTCTACTAGGTTTCCCTCCAGGTTTGTCCTGTATTTAGCTCCATCCATCTTCCCATCAACTCTGACCAGCTTCCCTGTCCCTGCTGAAAAAAAGCATCCCCACAGTATGATGCTGCCACCACCATGTTTCATGGTGGGGATGGTGTGTTCAGGGTGATGTGCAGTCTTAGTTTTCCGTCACACAAAGCATTTTGCATTTAGGCCAGAAAGTTCAACTTTGGTCTCATCTGACCAGAGCACCTTCTTCCATATGTTTGCTGTGTGCCCTACATGGCTTGTGGCAAACTGCAAACGGAACTTCTTATGGCTTCCTTTCAAAAATGACTTTCTTTTTGCCATTACATAAGGGCAGATTTGTGAAGTACATGACTAATAGTTGCCATGTGGACAGATTCTCTCACCTGAGCCGGGGATCTCTGCAGCTCATCCAGAGTGACCATGGGCCTCTTGGCTGCTTCTTTAAAGGGTTTCTGTCATCAGATTTAACCCTCTTAAACCTGCTGACATTAGCGATATGCTAATGTCAGCAGACCCTAACTCTGGTATTATGTTTATTGAGGGCTCCCTTACTGTGATAATCCTACTTTTGTAATATGTAAATGAGGATCTAGGAGCAGGGGAGGCGTTGCTCCTGCTCCTAGATGCTCTTTTGTCATAACTCCTTCCAGGCCCCACTGTCCTTGATTGAAAGGGCCAGCGCTCGTCTTCTCCTGCCAGGGGAAATCTCGCGCATGCGCCGTGCAGCACAGTGGGCCAGCAGCAGGAGACGAATGCTGCCTGGCCCTGTCAATCAAAGACGGCGGGGCGTGGAAGGTGGTATGAGGGTTAAATCTGGTGACAGAAACCCTTTAATTAGTGCTCTCCTTGCCTGAGCTGTCAGTTTAGGTGGGTGGCCATGTCTTGGTGTTTGCAGTTGTGCCATAATCCATTTTTGGATGATGGATTGAACAGTGCTCCATGAGATGTTCGGAGCTTGGGATATTTTTTTATAACCTAACCCTGATTTACACTTCTCCAAAAATGTATCCCTTACCTGTCTGGTGTGTTCCTTGGTTTTCATGATGCTGTTTGATCACTAATAGAGATGAGCGAACGTGCTTGTTACGAGAACTGTAGCGCTCGGCTCCCCTGCGAACAAATGCCCGCAGGCATTGCGGATCCGTCCTCAGCTGCATGTAAGTAAATGGGGACGGATCCATTTGGTATGACACTCATACCAAACGGATCCGTCCCCACTGACTTTCAGTCGGGTGAGGAGGACGGATCCGTTTGGTATGAGTGTCATACCAATTGGATCGGTCCCCATTGACTTACACGCAGCTGAGGACGGATCCGCAATGCCTGCGGGCATTGCGCAGGGGAGTCGAGCGCTACAGTGCTCGTAACGAGCACGTTCGCTCATCTCTAATCACTAATGTTCTCTAACAAACCTCTGAGGCCTTCACAGAACAGCTGTAGTTATACTGAGAATAAATTACACACAGCTGGACTCTACTTACTAATTAGGTGACTTCTGAAGGCACACAGGATTTTATTTAGCGGTATCAGAGTACAGGAGGCTGAATACAAATGCACGCCACGCTTCAGATTTTTATTTATTAAAAACTTTGAAAATCGTGTTTCCTTTTCACTTCATACATACCTGCTACTTTGTGTTGGTCTATCACGTAAACTCCCGATATAATACATTTTGTGGGTGTAACGTGAAAAAAGGTGAGCTTTTTTTCTCCCTGGCTGTGACGCTCTCCGCTGTGATTGGATCGCGGCACATCCAGGGAGAAGGAGACGCCCATTGAGGAACCCTGGCATCTCCTCCACCTCTATTAACATACTGAGCGGGAAAACTGCAGGGGGGCATAGCGGGGCGTACCAGCGATATTGAAAAAAAAACAGGTTGGCAGCATCAGCAGGGAGTACCCCACAAGAAAAGGTATTTATCTAAACTAAAAGAAAACCATGAAAGGCCCTCTTTAAAGGGGTTGTCTCACTTCAGTAAGTTGCATTTATGATGTAGAGAAAGTGAATACAAGGCACTTACTAATGTATTGTTATTATCCATATTGCTTCCTTTGCTGGCTGGATTTATTTTTCTATCACATTATACACTGCTCGTTTCCATGGTTACAGACCACCCTGCAATCCATCAGTGGTGGTCGTGCTTGCACACTATAGGAAAAAGCGTAGGCCTCTCTAGTGGCGGGACCATCGGAGCACACATAGGCTATTGTTTTTTCCTATATTGTAGAAGCACGACCACCACTGATGGATTACAGGGTGGTCGTAACCATGGAAACGAGCAGTGTATAATGTCATGAAATAATGAAGCCAGCCAGCAAAGGAAGCAATATGGACAATCACAATACATTAGTAAGAGCCTTGTATTAACTTTGTCTACGTGATAGATGCCACTTACTGAAGTGAGACAACCCCTTTAATTTATCCTTCCATAATCATTGTCATAAAGACTGACCATGAGACCAGGCTCACACATCTCCTTATTTCTTCCCTCCATAGGATCTTTTTTTTTTTGTTTTAAGTTTTCCAAGTGAAAACCTAGTCTAACCTAAAGGCCTCATGCACACGAACGTATTTTGTTTCTGTGTCCGTTCCGTTTTTTTTGCGGATAGGATGCGGACCTATTCATTTCAATGGGTCAGCAAAAAATGCGGACAGCACACCATGTGCTATCCGCATCAGTATGTCCGTTCCGTAGCCCCGCAAAAAAAATAGAACATGTCCTATTCTTGTCCGTTTTGCGGACAAGGATAGGCATTGTTACAATGGATCCGCAAAAAAAAACGGAAACACGGATGCCATACGGATGTCATCCGTTTTTTTTTTGCGGATCCGCAATTTGCGGACCGCAAAACACATACGGTCGTGTGCATGTAGCCTAAATGTGTGAAGATGTAGGAGATCTCATTCATTGTATAGCAATGTAGTTTCATGACATTCAGGCTTTAAAGATCCAAACTAAGCTCATTCAGTGGGGAAGATTTATCACAACTGGTGTAAAGTAGAACTGGCTTAGTTGCCCATAGCAACCAATCAGATTCCTCCTTTCATTTTCCAAAGGAGCTCTGAAAAATGAAAGGTGGATTCTGATTGGTTGCTATGGGCAACTAAGCTTGTTTTCCTTTACACCAGTTTGATAAATCTCCTTTCAGTTGACACTGGAAAATTTTGAGCCGACACAGCACATAATGACACATCCATTCACTGGTGACTTGGCTTCAGTGATGTGGACGTGGAAATACAGAAATAGATTCCCTTCACATTCTCCCTGGTTGTATACATGTTTCTTTCACATAAAATGGACATGTATGAGGCTGGGTTTCCCTTTTGGCAATTTCAGAACTGTTTTTCAGCACTGCTCACGGAAATAAAGTGGAAAGACACAGAGCAGTATGCCAGGAAGCAGCGTGATTTCTTGTTTTGCATAATTTTCTTTTTTGTAAATAAAGTGTATGTTATGAACGGATCGTAGCTGCGAGGGAAATCACCCCTAAACTGTTCCTTAAAGGGGTTAATCCATCTGACTGTAAAGCAGACGGAAACTGCCAGGCATACAGAAACTGCCGGGCAGGCTGGCACTCCTCAGTTTCCTTAACTTCCACTGCAGTGAATGGGAGCTACGCAAATAGGGTAACACAGAATGTTATGCTGTTTCCGTAAATCAGGAGTTGCAGAAGCAGTGTAGCTTGTTCTGCTACATGTAAACGGCAAGATGGAACAAGGTAAATTTTTACCCTTTAAGGTAAATTAACATAATAGCAAATGGACTTGCATTATGTTCTTAGGGTTAAAGGAAGTCTGTTACCAGGAAAGTCACTCATAAGCCCGGCATAATGGAGGTCATTTACAAAGCCAGTCTGGCTTTTTACGGCGTCCTTCGTTTCCCCTTAGCACTCGCAGAGGATGCGCATAATTTGCCTCATCATAAATTAAGTGCATCCTCCTGTTGTGCGCGCCTGTTGTGAAAAACTACTCCACTCCCTGCATGGAGTCGTTTTTTGGCTACCGTTACACCTAAAACTGGCGTAAATATAATTAAATACGCCAGGGCCGATAGCTCGGCCCCAGCCTTAATCACACCTCCATCACTCCCTCTCTACTCCCAAGTGGAGAGGACGGCACAAAATTGCCCGTGTGAGAAGATATTGTCTCACATGAGTTTAAAAAGTCACAAAAGGAGGCCTTGCGACTATTTTTACACCAAAAACTCGGTTAAAAATGTAACTAAAATAACTCTCAATGCCTTGCAGTTCCAGCTCTTAGCCTCTTAGCAATAGAAAATGTAACATTTTATTCCCAACGACAAAAACATGTGTATACTCACATCAAAGGGATACAAACAGCCAGGAACCACACAGATCACTATCTGGGAAACCAAATGTTACTGGTGTGTAAAGTATTTCACTTTTTGTCACGTGTTATATTTTTTCAATCACATATAAAGTACAGCAAAGTGGGTGATCCAGATCAGGTGGACCAATACAGACAATATACTGTATTTCACTTTTGATTAGACACGTAATAGGAGTGATCATGGACTACTGACCTCTGGGACCCACACAGATGCCAGAAAGAAAGGAGTGATAGTTGGGAAAGTAGTGACTGAAAAAAAAGCCTATGGGAGTTAGTTGGCTTAGTTGCCCATAAAAACCAATCAGAGCGATCCTTTCATTTTCCAAAGGAGCGCTGAAAAATGCAAGGTGGAATCTGATTGGTTACTATGGGCAACCAAGTAAATTTTCCATAGCACCAGTTTTGATACATGTCCTCCTTGGTTCCTATTCATCCCTGTGGCAACACAATTCACTTGGTGCCTCTTGTTCTCAGACTCTCAATAAGGCCCCTTTCACACGACAGTATTTTTTGCGGACTCCGATCCGCATTTTTCACATGAAAAATGTGGACCCATTCATTTCTATGGGTCCGCAAAAAATACTGAGAGCATACGGTGTGCTGTCCACACCCGTATGCCCGTTCCGTAGCCCCGCAAAAAAGATGGAACCTGTCCTATTCTTGTCTGCAAAACGGACAAGGATAGGCATTGTTACAATGGATCCGCAATTTGCGGACCGCAAAACACAACGTTCGTGTGAAACCGGCCTAACAATGATTGACAGGTCATAAAAAAGAAATGTATGCAGTCCCTAGACAAACCCTTTGAGACTTGCGTTAAAACTACTGTTATTGGCGCCACTTTTTTTTCTTGAGGAAATGGAGGTAATGGAATGGATCAGTATTGGCCGTGGTTTTGTCAAAAGCATCAACTGTAGTTTTTACATTTTTAGATTAGCACCATAAGGGCTCATGTACAAAACATATTTTTTTCCTTGTCCGTTCCAAAACAACGGAAATGACTCCGTGTGCATTCTGTGTCCGCATGGCCATGTCCTATTATTGTCCACATTACGGAGAAGGATAGGACTGTTCTATTATGGGCCGACTGTTCCGTTCTGCAAAATGCGGAATGCACACGGCCAGCATCTTTGTTTTGTGGATCCGCAATTTGTGGACCGCAAAACAGGCAACGGCCGTGTTCGTGAGCCCCCTTTATGCCAGAAAACTGGCCTCAAAAATTCACACAGTTTGATGCACACCTGTGCAAAATTTTGTGACTTTGTGGGGGTTTTCTGCCCTGCTCAACACTTTTCCCAAAAATTTGGCAGAATGGTGCAGAGAAGGGGCATCGCCAGCTCAGCACATTATTATAATCTGTACCAGGAAACTCCCTTGTTGGTGTTGATTTAAAGGCTATGTACAACTTTGGGAGCAATTATTGCATTGTACTTATTTTGAGCTAAAAATCATTATTTTTTCAATTGGTCTTTTTAAAAATTTGGAATCCTATTTTCTGTATAGAGCTGACATCCTCTAGAGGCAGCCTGTGGATTTTTTGTCTTTTCCCTCCTCTGGAGAGCAGATGGACTCCTTATCTCTGCTCTCTGACATTATAAATACTCATCAAAGCTCAATACTTATCTTACTGATAAGAATATGGCTTAAATAAGTGTTTGAGCTCTTAGTAGTTTAGAGATAATGTTTATTAGATGACTGACACAAAGTGAAAGTAGCAGTCACACAGTTAGAAAAACAGTTAACCTTTTGTGACAGAATGCAAAGTAAAATGCAATCATAAACAAAAATTGCCTCTGAAGGTATACATAGCCTTCTGACTCACAGGACTGCACAGATACCCCAAAATTATTAAGAAATGTGCACCTCGTAATAATTGTGTTGCAATTGATGCAGATAGGAGATAGATTAAGAGTGAGGTGTAACACACCGGTTTTAATACATGTATTTGAACACATATTGGTGACCCTCAGATTTCTGCCAAGGATTCATGCTTTGTCATTGCTGCAAATCTGCCCATGGATTAGCTCCATCCATGTGTGGCTACCTGGCCCTCGGTTTTTGTACAGATTCTGCACACACTTTGCGTCAAGACGGGTCATGGATTTCAAATCTGTGCCGGGAAAAAAAAAGCAGTCCTATACAAAAGGAACATGAATTTTCATTGGAAACAATGAGACACAAATTTGCTGTGGATTTTACTGAAATCCGTATAAACTTTAAGCTATATGAATGCAGCCTTAGGTTTGCAGCAAAAAAACTGCATGTGTGATTCAAAGCCTTATTGCCTAATCTGGAAGTATTATGGCCGCAACGTCCAGAGCTCCCACTATTTTGCTGAACCAAACTTAGATCGCCATGCGGTTCTGTTCAGTTTACTAGAACCAGTTGCGGTCCAGGTAATGCACTCATTTCATAGATGCCTGGACCTGCCTTACAGTGACAGCTGTTATCTGATGGGAACAGCACAGCTTTAATTAGAGCGGCTTGTTTCCTATGATGTGATTTGTACTGAGGACATGTGAAAAACCGGCAAAATACTACGCCCAGCACATTAGTGTAATGAACGCTTGGAAAAGGGATGCAGAAGGAAGGAGATTTAGCAAAATAGCCCATTAATGTATATTTACAGAGTTACAAATGATGCTGAGGGTCAGCAGGGCCATGATTCATTGTAATAGAATACGAATAAAGATGCAGTTACAAGCAAGCTATGGATGTCCATCGGCATTATGCCCACTATACACTGACCCAGTCATAGATTGGCTAAAGGAGGAGAGTGAACTCCAAAAGCCTTTAGACATCAGAAAGAAAAAGTAAATGATGTTCCTACTGCTTTGTGGGGCCCTTTATGCTTATGGGGACATAGGCCACTTCTTTCCAGGACATTGGAGGTCATTTATCAAACTGGGGAAAAATAGAACTGGCTTAGTTGCCTATAGCAATCAATCAGATTCCACCTTTCATTTTGGACAGATTCTTTGGAAAATGAAAGGAGGATTGGTTGCTGTGGACTACTAAGCCAGTTCTACTTTACACCAGTTTAATAAATGACCCCATTGTGACTATTGTTATGGGATCAGTATATGGGACATTGAAAATATTTCAAAATGTGGGTATATATGGGAAGAATGTACATATTCCTCATATGGGCGTCACGGGGCTTGGTCCTATTAAAACCTACCAACATAGTGTTTGAATACCGTCATAAACGTGAAGGTAAGTGCTACCTTAAAAGTGTTGTCATATTACTGCATAAGGCTAGGTTCACATCACCGTTTAGCTTTCCGTTCTTCTGATCTGTCAGAAGAACAAAAAAAAAACATCCTTTATTTTGAGCATCTGTTGTGCTTATTTTGCAGCAGTTTCGTTGGAGATCCCTTATTTTTGATAGAAGCAAAATTCCCGAAGGGAGGTATGTGTGTATTTTTGCTCTGAACCCGGACAACCCCTTTAAGTATGCAAAAATATGCTCAATAATCTGCCCCGCAGACCATTTCATCACAACTTTCCTACATACAAGGTTTCACAATACTTGACTAAACTCTCTTTGCTGAGCTTTAGTCAAACATTTGCTTTGCAAATGAGGTCCCCTCCTGACATTGTGTCTATGGCCCATGGGGCTGCCTTAAAGCAATTTTCTTAATGCTTTCTAAATGCTGTTAGGAAAAGCTCAGGCAAGATGGCCGCCACCTTAATCATGTTCAGACAATATATTAAATAAATCTGCAATCAGAAAATAAAAATCGATTAGAAAAAAGGATATGTGTGACTATCTGGTTTTAGCTGGCAAAAAATTTGGTGACACATTTCCTTTATTGTGTATCACCTCCCTAAACACACCACCGGCACAATACAGGCACTGTTTATGATCGCCTGTATTGTATAAAACACAGAGAGTAGTTAATAAGGTTGATTTTCAGACTACAGACCAGCATTAACCCCTTAGGGACCACCCATACACCTTTTTATGGCTTTCACTAAGGGGCCTTAGGCTGGGCCACCACATTTTAATGGCGGCCCCCGTGCACTGGGGAGTGGGGCTCAGCTCTCACATGATAGCCGCACTCCTGCTGTAAGAGCTCAGACTGGCAGGAGTGCCGATCTGGGCTGTTTAACTCTTTACATGCTGCGGGTAATGGCGCCCCCCACATGTAAGCGGTGACAGAGGGAATGGACTCCCTCTGTCTCCCATCGGCACCCCGCAAATGTGATTGTGCGGTGCCGATGTGTGTAAAGGCAGGCTGCGGTCTCATGTAGGCCCCAAGCCTGCCTTGAGTACTTTCCAGCAGGCTGCACCTCTCTGACGCAGCCTGCTGGTCAATGTCAGTGAAGCACTGACATTCAAATGCAATGCACTTTAGGGATAATGCATTGTATTTTAAAAGCAATCAAAATGTTGTCTGTTATAGTCCCCTTGTGGGGCTATTTAGTGATAAAAAAAAAGGTAAAAAACAATAAAGTTCCAAAACGCTTTTTTCCCCATTGAAAATTCGCTTCTCAATGAAAAAAATGTGCAAAAAAAAAATCTCCCCCATATGTTTGGTATTGCCGTGTCTGTAACGACCTGCACTACATGAATATTAATATATAGAAATGATCACCTGTGGTGAACACCGTAAAAAAAAGTTAAAATAAGTGGACAGAATTGCTAATTTATTCTTAGTTGCCGCCGAAAAAACATAATCATAAGCGATCAAAAAGCCTTTTTTACTCCAAAATGATACCAATGAAAACTACAAGTCGTCCCGCAAAAAGCAAGCCCTCAGACAACTCCATATAAAGAAAAGTAAAAAAGTTATGGGTTTTGGGAAGTGGCAATGCAAAAAGATTTTCTTCCTTAAGAAAAGGGATTTTACTGAACAAAATAAGTAAAACGTAAAAAAAAAAAATATATATATTTGGTATTCCTGTAATCATAGTGACCCAGAGAATAAAAATATGTGATTTATACCAAAAAATGAACACTGCAAAATATATAACGTAAAACCTCAGTGGCAATATTGCTGTTTTTCCCATCTCCCTACCATAAAGAGTTAATAAAAGTTAATCAGAAAGTTACGTGTTCCCCAAAATCGCTCCATTAAAAACTACAACTGGTCCTGCGGAAAAAAACAACAACAAGCACTCATACAGCTATATAGACGGAAAAATAAAAAAGTTATAGCTCTTGGAAGGCGACTGTGAAAAAGGAAGAAAAACGCTTGGTCAGTAAGGCACAAAACAGGCTGGTCACTAAGGGGTTAACAGTGTCAAGCACAAAGCGCCTGCAGAGAAGCACTTGGGACTGTATTTCCCATCCTCTGCCTTAATTGCCAGCCTGGCAGAGATATTGGTAATTACATTTTAGTAGGGAAGTGTTCATTATTTAGTTCCTGAATATAATATGTAAAGTGGCTCCAAGGTGGAGCTTCCCTTTAAAGGGATTTTCTCTAAATATAGAACATTCCTATCCTGTAAGTTCCTTACCAATATGAAGTAATTTGGTCTAGTAGGAAAGTTTTATTTTTATACATTGGAGATCCCTTTTAAATCGGCACTACAGCTCAGCAAAACCCTTCTGTTCCCCTTGTTCTCTTCCAAATCTTACAATCCCAGAAGTAGAAGTGTCCACTAGTATAGTACTGGGTCCTGCTGGCCCTCTACCCTCCAGGTTCCTGGTGCATTGTGAGGGAGGTCACCGGATCTCCTCAAGGACATGCAGATATGGTGATCACACATGGGTGTAGGCGTCCGGTAAACAATTGGATAAAGAAGTCATAGACAGTCTGATGGTCTCTGCAGTCATCACAGTACTGATGATTGGATTAGATGTAACCATTACCAATATAATATATTTTTGCTTTGCTTGAAGCCATCGCAGGGTATTTTGTTGTCTTCAGCATCCTAGGCTCCCAAGGTAGCTGGCTCAGTATGGCCTACTGCCAATAACATCATATTATACCTATGGTTTTCTCTCCTAAACCTCAGAAACCATAAGATGACATGGCATGAGTAATAGCATCCTCCGTCACTGCAGGCGCCGGTACTTCTATCATCTTTATGTGTTCGATGCATTTTCTCTCTGCCATCAAATACTATTAGTGCTTTATATGATTACCATCAGTTTCTCACATAATAAATGTGGCTGTTATTTATCAGTCACGTTTATTTCACTGTTTACTATAGTCCCACTAAGCAAAGACCAGATGTCTGACCACCAGGACCCCGCCCATCCCCAATGAAGTAGTTGCCCAAATTATGCCTGGATAATACTGACCTACCTACTTTTCAAGCAGTGTTGCTGCAACACTTGTCCTTAGGCTATCAATATCAGATCAAATCAACCTACCACCCCGCTGTTGGAGCGCCAACACCAGCTCTGTCTATTGTGCAGTATACATAGCTGGTTACTGCAATGGGAGTAGCCCTGCACTCACCAGCTCCAACCACTACATAATGGACGGAGTTTTGTAGTTAGGGCACCAGCTTCCGGCACAGGAGCTACCCAAAAACAGCTGATTGGCAGGGATGCCTGGTGTAAGACCCCTTCTGATCTGATATTGATGGTCTATCCTGAGGATAGGCCATCAATATCCAAATCCTAGGATACCCTTTTAATGTTGTTTGCAGCTCCACAACTGTACTGTTGTACATTGAACCCAACAACTAGCTTTCTTTTGCCTACAATAACCAACCAGAATCAATTTTTTTTAATATTACTAAAATGAGATCCTGCAGTTTTACTTCTTGGTAACATGCATTTGGCAGGTAAGCAAGAAGTAGGGGATAGATGGAAGAGAGTTTGGCTGTAGGTGCAGACTACACAGTCTGTAGTCTGTAACCATGGTTGAAAAGGTGTATTTAAAGGATTATTCCCACCTCAGACATTTCTGGCAGGATATACCATAACTTTCTGATAGATGTGGGTCCCACTTCTGGAAACTGTGCTTTTCTGTAGAATGCCCCCGAACCTTTCCAGCCTGAATGTAGTGGATGTGGGGTCGGGACTACAGAAACAGCGGGATAGGTTGTGCTATGCATTTTCCATAACTTTCATACAAGTGAATAGAAGTAACAAAAACAGCATAGCACAAAGAGCTGTGCTATTTACTTGTGAAATGCGAAAACGGCATAACTCAACTGTCTCTGCAATTGCGACCACTGTTAGCTGCTGCATACAAGTGGGATGGGGTCGGGGCATACTATAGATAGGTATGGGTACCAGGAGTGGGACACCCATGTATGAGAAATTTGTGGTATGTCCCGTGGATTTGCCATAGATGTCGGAGACGGGAATACTCCTTTAACCATTAAACTGACCATTTACTTGAATTAACATCTTGTTGATGCTTCAGAGAGTAGGAAGATTATGTTGTGGGAAGACCTGTTGACTTTGCATAATGGCACCAATATCATTACGCCAAGAAAGAAAAAGTGCAAGCAGGTAAGTATAAGGAAGGTAGTAAAATTATAATTGGAGAGTTTAAAGAGGACCTTTCACCTCTCCTGACATGCCTTTTCTAATAGCTTCATGCATTCCCCATGTAACCCAATAACCAATTTCGAGCATTCGTACAGTCATATTTTTATGACAGTATGTTGTGCCATTCCTTTATTATTTCTACTAGAAGTTATGAAATAATTGCTAGCAGTCTGCAGTAACTTCTCGTAGAAATAATAAAGGAATGGCACAACATAGAGACATAAGAATAGAGGCTCCAGAATTGTTATTACATGGGGAATGCATGAAGCTATTAACACAGGCATGTCAGGGTCAGGAGTGGTGAAAGGTCCTCTTTAAAGGGTTTCTGTCACCAGTTTTGGGCATATAAAACAGGATGACATTTGCAATGTGCAAATGTCACCTGATGCCCAAACTGGTGATCATTTTTTTACTGGTGCCCCCGTTTTTGAAATAAATCAACTTTTGTCGTATGCAAATGAAGCTTACTAGGTGCAAGGGGCGGTAACCCTGCACCTAGTAAGCGCCGTTTCCCTACCTTTATTCACGCCCCCTTTGTTGTGATAGACAGGGCCAGGCAGCTCGCTCTAGCTGCTCCTGGCCCTGTCCGTGCTGAAAATCCCGCGCCTGCGCCGTTCGGACTTCATTCGGCGCAGGCGCAGTGAGTGCCGATTTCTGCTGGGCTCCCGGCTTCCTCACTGCGCCTGCGCCGATGACGTCACAGAACACCCAGAAGAGAAGGCGGCGCAGGCGCAGTGAGGAAGCCGGGAGCCCGGCAGAAATCGGCACTCACTGCGCCTGCGCCGAATGAAGTCCGAACGGCGCAGGCGCGGGATTTTCAGCACGGACAGGGCCAGGAGCAGCTAGAGCGAGCTGCCTGGCCCTGTCTATCACAACAAAGGGGGCGTGAATAAAGGTAGGGAAACGGCGCTTACTAGGTGCAGGGTTACCGCCCCTTGCACCTAGTAAGCTTCATTTGCATACGACAAAAGTTGATTTATTTCAAAAACGGGGGCACCAGTAAAAAAATGATCACCAGTTTGGGCATCAGGTGACATTTGCACATTGCAAATGTCATCCTGTTTTATATGCCCAAAACTGGTGACAGAAACCCTTTAAATGTAGTAGTCATTAGATTTTTTTTTATGTACAAGGACTGAGTATTGTGATACAATATGTTAGAGAAATATGTTATTTATTTCTTATTAGAAAACTGTATTTAAAGTCTGTATCTAAAGTCTAAACACTGAAGGTCCTGGATAATTGTATGGGGCAGATACAGTCTTCTCAGCCTGCCTCTGCCTCCTTTCCTAAATGTGTTACAGGACTCCCAGTGACAATCCTTGTCAGTGCTGTTTGGTTGCTATAGCAGCTGGGAGCCTTGTAAAAAGCTTCCAGACCTGCCATAGTTAAGTTCCTACTTAGAGCTCGCTAGGATCACAACAGTTTTCCCATAGACTGCAATGGTAAACCAAGTTATGGGTGTCAGAATATGACGATGTAGAGAAGCACGTTTTTTTTTGTTTTTTTTTAAATATTAACATAACAAAAAGTAGATACATTTGGTATCGCTCTGATCGTACTTACCCACAGATTGAAGGTAGTGTGTCATGCTGTAAAAGCCACCTTCAAAACACTAGTGCGATTGCATTTTTTCCAATTCCACCCCATTAATAGTTTTTTCCAGCTTCCCACTGAATCGTATGGAATGTTAAATTATAAAGTACAACTTTCCAGAAACAGGAGAAAAGAGAAGAGCGACACTCACCACAAGTCGATACTTTATTTCATCTTCGGCATACATAAAACAATACGGGAGCGGACAGTATGAGGTGAGTATGCTGTCCGCTCCCGTATTGTTTTATGTATGCCGAAGATGAAATAAAGTATCGACTTGTGGTGAGTGCCGCTCTTCTCTCTTCTCCTGTTTCTGGATAGCCTGCACGCTTGGACTTTTGTTACTGGAGCTGAGCACACCTTGGTCGCAGTGATTCCTCCTGGATCCCACAGAGACCGGCTTCCCGAGAAGTGCTATTGTGTAGTGCCATCCCACATTTCATGTGTCTCTATTGTATAAAGTACAACTTTGTCACGGGAAAAAAAAAAGACATGCCCTGACACGGTAGTGTGAGTGGAAAAAATACAAAAGACACTGGTTCTCTTTGGATTTCATATGAATGTACCATCTGAGCTGCAAAAAAAGGAAAAATAACCAATATTTGCAGAAGAAAAAAAATCACCCATAGATTGTGTCAATCCAGAAGGTACAGTGTGGAAATTTGGGCATTTTAAGGTATTGGTCCTAAAAAGGTTAAAAAAATATGTGGAAAACATTCCAGCGTGGTTGGTTTATTGCGGTAACATACACAGGGTGGGGTCAGGGTTGATGCAGAAGGGCGCAGCTAGGAGTCAAATGTGAACAGCTACTGTATGCTTGGTGACTGGGTGACTAACAGTAGTTCTCCATAGCCTCCAAAATGACTGACCCTGGTCGCATCTTTCTGTTCGCTGGTACAATTAAAAAAGTTCTGTACCTCACACTGCTGCTGTAACAACTAATATACTTTGCTGCTATTCTGCAAATAACGTGCTATGTTACAAAAGTGCTTTGGGGGTGTTCTGTTTTTGAAGGTTTCATGCTCACATCCATAGTTTTTGCGGATCCCTGTACAGTTTAAGTCCTCCGCCTACTTATACAATGAGAGTACCTTGCAGGTAAACCCTTCCCTTTTCAGCAGTGTTGTAAATTGAGATTATCTTTCTATGCTACAAGAGGACAATATTTTATATTTAATTTTAAGTATAGTACTGACGAAATGAAATTTTTTTATGAATGTTGAAATTGAAAGATAAAACTACAGATCCTGGGTACATAGGTCTGGTAACGTTGGGTTAACCCTAGACCTTTTAACCCTCATTTTTTTCTGAATACAAAGGATACTCAGCACAATGACAAGTGTTATAATACTTTGAAAACAGGGTAATGCAACAAGATATAAACAGTAAAGGTATTCTGTACAAAGGGTAAAGGTGTATACATACATGTGACGGTGGAAACCAAAAAGCTTTTTACGTGTCAGTAAAAGATCTCACAATCATGGGGCAAGCATGACTTAGTAGCAGATGGGTGATGGTACGTGCAGCCAGGGAATTACAAAGAAATAATATGTACAAACATAAAAAAATAGCAGCCAACTAAAGCCATATTAAGAAAAGGAAACAAAAAGTAGAAGTGGAGTGGAACTGGTGCGGTCGGAGTGGAAAAGCCTTACGTGACATAGGGAACACATCAGGGCAGATCAGACTGCAGTGCAGGGAGAATAGATGGTTTACAAAGCCTAGTATGTATGTGAGACTCCCGATGTAGGTACTTAAAGGGAATATGCCCTGATTGATGTTAAAAATGAAAATCAGACATCATATAGTATATGGCGATCTCTTTCTAACAAAGCTAGGACCAGCCCAGTACCTCCGTTCGTTGCTCCAATTGTTCTCTTAGATTCTCTTCAGGTTGGCTATCTCAGGGACCGTGTTCTTTTCAGGAGGCATGTCCTTTGTCAGGGGGTGTGTCTTTTCTCAGAAGACATGTAATTTCTGCTGCAGTTCTCTCCCTGTAGCTGTCACAGGTTCTGAACAGTAGATATGGTTGATGGCAGTTGAGGAATAGAACTGAACATATGCGACCACCTCAGTAGGTGGACGTGCACATTACTATACAGATTAAAGAGGACCTTTCACCTCTCCTGACACGCCTGTTTTAATAGCTTCATGCATTCCCCACGTAATAACAATT
This sequence comes from Rhinella marina, assembly GCA_900303285.1. NCBI lineage: Eukaryota > Metazoa > Chordata > Amphibia > Anura > Bufonidae > Rhinella > Rhinella marina. The sequence continues at coordinate 491,157 of ONZH01001413.1, read as the reverse complement.
CTGAAGCATCTATTCTTATGTCTCTATGTTGTGCCATTCCTTCATTATTTCTACTAAAATTTATGAATGAATTGCTAGCAGTCTGCAGTAAGGGTACAGAGGGGAGGTAACCAGTTGGGGGGGGGGGGGTGTACCTGCACAGACTCAACACCCCCAACTTATTCCCTCCCCTTTGTACCCTTACTGCAGACTGCTAGCAATTCATTACCCGTCATACAGCTGATCGGTGGGGGTTCCGGATGTTGGACCACCGACGATTTGATATTGATGACCTATCTTAAAGATACCTCATTAATATTAAGAGCCCAGATAACCCCTTTAAAAAAATGTGATCACTTGCGCTTAATATATGTAAGGATTCAGGTTCCAGGCCACATTTGGGCCAGATACCACTCCTCCTTGGGCAGTGTCTGTCCTCTCTAGCTGTAGTCAGATAGGCCTGCAATTGGGTAGCCTACTGGGACTGGGGGACCATCTATGGGACTGCCAAAATATGTTGGGAATCGTGTTTGGAGATTTAAAAAAAACCCTAATTCTCTATACCGTCGATCTGTTGTTTTTCTAACCTTGCTTACATTTTATATCATAAAATATTCCTGCAGATAAAGAGAGTTATAGGTTTCACAAAATATTGTTTTACTGAAATGCATGCCATTAAATATGGATTAGACAGTATAAATAATAGAGAAGAGATAGAACATTTATTATGTAGTGTGAAATAAAATGTTCGCCATTAAAGCAAAAGTAACGCACAACAAAAGACATATGTTGTACCCTAAAGCCTGGGGGCCTCACTGGCCTTGCCTGCTATGAGCATCGTCGAGCACAAGATTAATAACTGATGGAAAACAGAAGATAGATATCACTGCAGGGTATATTTAAATGTTAGCTGTATGGTCATTGTGTCTGCAGAGTTACAGGCTTTGAAAACACATTTTGCTTTTTATTGTTTTCCTGTGCTAGTTGAGGTTTTTTTTTAGTGAAGTAAGATATTTCTTTAATGAGGCTCCGCCACAGGATAGGACAGGGACCGGCACTCCAGCTGTTCAGAAACTACAACTCCCAGAATGCTTCATTCACTTCTATGGGAGTTAGAACAGCCAAGCATGTTTGCATGGTGGGAGCTGTAGTTTTGCGGCAGCTGGAGTGCTGAAGGTTGCTGATCCCTGGCATAGGAGATAAGTAGCTAGTTGCTCGGAGTTTGACTGCTGGGACCACCACCGATCCCCAGAGTGGGTGTTCCATACCCCCATCTGAAGGAGTGACAGATCAGGCATGCACCCTGACGCTCCATTCATTCTGTATGGTAGCCCCGGAGGTAGCCAAGTACAGCGATTGGCACGCCCATAGAGAAGGAATGGAGTGGCAGGACACATGCCCGACTTGCTGCTCCATCAGATCGGGGAAATGGGAGTGCTGTTTTTGGGATTGGTGGGTATAATTTGCTAGGTTGGCACAACCCCTTTAACTATGAATGTACTTGTTCCCCAAATAAAAATCCACATTGGCATTGGGCAGCATGGTAGGTCAGTGGTTACTCCTAAAACATATTAGTAGATTAGTTTGGAATTTAGATTTTGATGTGAGCGATGAGATTCTCTGTACAGCGCTGAGGAGTACGTTGGCAATTTATAAATAAGTAAAAGAAATGTTGGCTATCCGATTCGGGGAACACACATTTTTCATATAATTGGCAAAAACAGCCACACACATCATTCCATTGCATTCCATCCATCTGTCTGTAAAGTGGTGCAGGATGTGGCCACGAAACTATAGCTACAACAGCCCTCCATCATGCAGATAGGACAATCCAAACTGAAAGGCTACATTGTCAATCAGTTCTCCTGTGTGTTTTTATATTCATTATCAGGTTTAAAAGGTTTCCCAGGGAGGATACTAGAAGGGGTTAAAAGTAAAAACACTCTCCCAAACGAATACCCCACACTGCCATTCTGATGCTGCTTATGTTCCCGTGCCCTTTATTTCTCGGTCGTGGCTCAACATGTGGGAAAGGCACACTCGGGGCTCATGCACACAAACTTGTGCCGGCCGTTCCCATACTGCGGCATTGGTCGTGTGCACACTGTATTATGGATGTGGACCCATTCACTTGTCACTGATGTCATCACAGACAAGAACATGTAGGTGGGCGGGGAGAGCAGGAGCTCATGAATAACCCTGACTCTTCTCAGGCGGCTGTGACTCTTTTCTAGGCTTGGGCTACAATGATTACAATGTTGATGCTCGGAAACCTCATGAATGACACACTGCTGGAATCAGCTTGTCTGTCGCTATTTATGCTGCCCTCACATAAAGTTGATGACAGATTCTCTTTAACTGGAAGTAAAACGACACAGAAAGCAGCAAGTCTTTGGACAAGTGATGAAAGAGTCATGTTTTTTTGTCAGCGACTACGTGTTGATGTGCATGTGGTTGGGTGTTAGGAAATCTTGAGTATATAGAATTGCATTATTTGGCACCAACCATAGAAAAAAAAAAGAAAGTTCTTCTAGTAATAACAATGACCTCCAGCCCACCTGGAAGCATTAGCAGTAGTGTAGAAAGCCAGCTGCAGGACATGTTTGACTTCCATATTACAACCAACGACCACATTACATGAGGAAGAATGAAGCATGCTATCCATTTCAGACCGTGTCCTTAAAGGGCTTTTCTCACAAAGAAGACTAATCCACTATACACAGGATAGGGGATAAGTCTAACATGTCTGATTGCTGGGGGTCTGACTGCTTGGATGCCTGGTGATTAGTGTTGAGTGAACTTGTGGTTTCAAGTTCGGCGTTCAAGGTTCAGGTTATCAAAGAATTCCGTTATGGATTCCTCTACCACGGGCCATAAATTCTATGGGAGTGCCAAAAATAGCAATTGACAGCTGGATCGTTGGTTAGATCCTTTCACAGCCTGAGCCTAGATATTAACTCAACCACTGCCCAATAGGAGTGAATTGTCCTTATATAATACTGTTGCCCATGTGGACAACCTGTTAGGACATGTGCTTTAGACTAATCTCTGCTAGCCTTAGAAGAAAACAACAATTGGAAGGCCAGCAGCACAAACCCTTGATGTCCACCAATTGGTCACATCTATACACTGGGTGCAAGGCACTTAAACAGTCTTGGTTCCCCAGACTACGTTATGAGCAAGAAAAAGACAGCAGCCCTCCAGATGTAGAAAACACCTTCAGTTTTTTATTCACATGAACAGTGACAGCGTTTTCAACTCCATTATGAGACTTTCTCAAGCCCTCCGACAGACTCATAATAGGGTTAAAACATTGGCAATGTTAATGTGAACTGTATTTTCCACATCCAGAGTCCTGTGGTCTTTTCCGAATCTTAGAAGACAGCTAATGCACAGAATGTCATTGACTCAGGATTCAGCACAACTCTTTGTTACATGGTTGCCCATCTATTTGGATACTATGGAGACCATTTATCATGACCGGCATTTTCTTCACAGGTCTTGATTTCTTCTGCGCAGCCGGAAGACACACCTAATTTATGCCGACACATAGGCCTCATCATAAATTTGGCACATCCTCCAGAAGGCCGTGCACCAGACTGAAAGTTACAGCAGCCTCCTAGCTGTTGTAAATTTCTTTCTGCTTTCCCGCTCCCTCCCTACACTGGCCACACTCCCTTTTAGAGAGGCAGTATAGAAAACCACTTGTGACAACATTTTGTCGCAGTGGCATTTAAAAAGTCGCGAACACAGGGTTTGCAATTATTTTTTTTTTTACGCCAGAAAACTGGCATGGGGGGGAATTATAAATATCTCCCTATGTATTTAGGGAAAATACATGAACACCTACAACTTTCATATTCAACTTTCTATTACAGATGATCTCCAGGAATTACAGCAGGCATCTCCTTGGGATCAGCTAGTTGTATTTACAAAAGGGGTTGTTCATTCAATTTACTCTATCCTGTCCACTCCATCTACTGCTTATTTATTTATGAGGAATAAATCTAATAAAGACATACAAATGGAGATACAATGCATTCTGAAAGTCTTCAGACCCTTTCAATTTTTTTCACATTTAGTTATGTTTGGGCTTTGTGCTAAAATTCTGCACTCAATAACCCATAATGAGAAAATGAAAACAAAATGTTTAAAATCTTTGCTAAATTATTGAAAAGAAGAAACTAAAATCTTGCATTGATATAAGTATTCAGACTGTTTAACTCAGTACCAGTGGCGTACATAGAGAAGTAAGGGCCCCATAGCAAGGATCAAATCAGGCCCCCACACAGGACAGAAGGGTTTCCGCCTAAACCCCTTTCAATGACCCTTGGGCCATTTTTCCACTGCTTCATTTACTAAAGGTTGTTCCGTTAGAGGGTAGAGTCCTGACCAAGTTTTTACCTCCAGTAGAAGAGGAGATAATCCCAACTAAGACTGGGCCCCCTCTTGCCCTGGGCCCCATAGCAGTTGTATGGTCTGCCGCTACGGTAGTTACGCCCCTTCTCAGTACTTAGGTGAAGCACCTTTGGCAGTGATTACGGCCTCCAGTCTTCTTGGGTATGATGCCACAAGGTTTGCACACCTGGATTTGGGATTTTCTGTCATTCTTCACTACAGATCTTCTCAAACTCTGTTGGATGGGGACACTCAGTGGACCACCATTTTCAGTTCTTTCCAGAGATATTTGATTGGGTGCAAGTCAGGGCACTGGCAGGGTCACTCATGGACATTCACAGAGTTGACCCTAAGCCACACCTTTCTTGTCTTGGCTGTGTGCTTAGAGTCATTGTCTTGTTGGAAGGAGAGTCTTCATCCCAATCTGAGATCCAGAGCACTCTGGATGAGGTTTTCATTAAGAATGTCTCTGTACTTTGCTCCATTTAGCTTTCCCTCAGCAATGAACAGTCTCACTATCACAGCCTCCGAAAAACATACCCACAACATGATGCTGCCACCACTATGCTTCACTGTAGGGAAGGTATTAGGCATGTGATGAGCAGTGTGCCTGTTTTCCTCTAGACATAATGCTTAGAATTGAGGCCAAAAAGTTAAATCTTGGTTTCATCAGACCAGACAATCTTATTTCTCACAGTCTGAGAGTCCTTTAGGTGCTTTTTTGCAAACTCCAGGTGGGATTTCTTGTATCATTTACTGAGTAGAGGCTACTTTCATGGCCACCGTGCTATAAAGCTCAGATTGGAAGAGTGCTGCAGTGATGGTTCACCTTCCGAAAGTTTCTCTTATCTGCACAGAGAATCTTTGGAGCACAGCGAGAGGGAGCATTGGGTTCTTGGTCACCTCTCTTACCCAGGCCCTTCTCCCTCAATTACTTATTCCTGGTTGTTCCAGGTATTCCCATCTCACAAATGTAGTTTGTATAATTAGATATAGCCATACCATTATTATTACTAATAGAATGTATTTATATAAAATGTACCGTTTAGAAGATTTGCCTATTTGTATATCCATTGTCCCACACACATCAGTCAGGCCGTTGCCCCTAGTTACGGTCACCGCGGCCATGTAGTATTGGTGGCCGGCTTGCTCCTTTTCAAACCTGCTCTGAGGTAACTGCTGTATTGTGAACGCACATTACATGAGCATGCAGAGACACATCTTAGGATACTTTCACATCTCCATTTTGGACGCTACCAGTCCAAAACGCAATGGTCAGGATCCGTCCAAAACGCAGACTTTATAAACGGATCCTGCTCCATAGAGAAGAATTGATCTTGGAACAGGATCCGTTTCTCTGTGTTTTGGTAACGCAGACAAAAATGCTACAACCCTAAGATGTGTCTCTGCATGCTCATGCAATGTGCATTCACAATACAGCAGTTTCCTCAGAGCGGTTTGAAGAAGAGCAAGCCGGCCACCACTACTACACGGCTGCGGTGGCCGTAACTAGGGGCAACAGCCTGACTGATCTGTGTGGGAAAATGGATATACAAATAGGAAAATCTTCCAAATGATACATTTTATATAAATTCATTCTATTAGCAATAATATTGGTATGGCTATATCCAACTATACAAACTACATTTGTGAGATGGGAATACCCCTTTAAGGGCTTGTTCACACTTCAGTTATTTGATCAGTTATTTCCATCAGTTAGGCTACATTCACACGTCCGTATGTGTGCACATCCTGGAAAACGGTCAGTTTTTTGCGGATCCGTTGTTCCGCAAAAAACTCTGTTTTTCCAGGACATCCGTTCCGTCTTTCCGTAAAAAACGGAAAGGATGTATCCATATGTCATCCGTTTTTTGCGGAAGGATGAATAACATCTTTTTTTTTTCACCCCTCCTGGAACGGAATCCGCGATTACGGATGACATGCGGATGCCTTTCCGCATGTCTTCCGCATTTTTTGCGGATCCATAGACTTTCATTGTGCTACGGACCGCAATTCGTGAGAAAAGTAGGACAGGAGGATTTCTGTTTGCGGACCCGCAAAACGGAACGGAACAGATTAACGGATGCGGACAACATACGGTGCAATGTCCGCAGATTATCAGGACCCATTGAAATGAATGGATCCGCAAAATATCCGCAAAAACCGCCCGCAATTGCGGAACGGATGCGGATAGATTGCGGATGTTTTAAACGGACGTGTGAATGTAGCCTTATTGTGAGCCAAAACCAGGAGTGGGTCAAAAACACTAAACAGGTGCAGATCTTTTTATTACACCTGATCTCTATGTAGCCTCCACTCCTGGTTTTGGCTCACAATAACTGATGGAAATAACTGATCAAATAACTGATGTGTGAACAACCCCTAAGCATTTTGGAGGTCACTGTGCTCCCCTAGCTCTACAGGCAGTTCTTTCTTCCTCATGGCTTGGTTTTTGCTCTGATATGCATTGCCAGTTGTGGGACCTTATATAGACAGGGATGTGTCTTTCCAAATCATATCCAGTCAACTAAATTTACCACAGGGGGACTCCACTCAAGTTGTAGAAACATCACACAGAAGATCAAGAGAAACTGGAGGCCGTCGGAGCTAAATTTCATAGCAGAGGGTCTGAACACTTATGTCCATGCAAAATTTTACTAAAGTTTTTCTTTTTAATAAATTTGTAAAAAAAAATTAATTCTAAAATCCTCCTTTCACTTTCTCATTATATAGTATTGAGTGTAAATTGGGGGAAAATTTGATTTTTTTTTTTAAATTTTAGCTCAAAGCCACAACATAACAAAATATGAAAAAAGCAACAGGGTCTGAAGACTTTCCGAATGCAGTGTACAGCTCTATCCTTTGCCAGATTTGTCGGATAGCTGTGAATCCAAACTAACACTATAAATATTTTAATACAATAGTAAATCTTTACAAAAGACAGAACATACAAGACGCATACAATTCTGCAGACATTGAAGGCTCACATTCCCCAACTGGTGCTAACTCTGTACAGCTCTTGGGTGATTTGCATTCTGGGTATATGTTTACACCAGGTTTGTATCTGACGTATGTAAATCTCTCTCCATTATGAGGCCCCTTTCAGACAGGTTATGTTTCCATCTGGGTGCTGAGTTTAGTACGGACAGCGCCCAGACTGAACACTGACCCATGGGGTATATTCACATGGACGATTTTGTGCACAGACCGAAAGTCGCAACATGTTATGTTGGATCAATTTTCCTGCAAGACTCACTCATAAAAATGAATGGATCTGCGGGAAACACGGGCTGAACACAGACTCCATCTGCATGTGGTCTGTTTAAAAACCGGTATTACTAGCCGGGGCACAGACAAGTTTCATATCGCTCCTCTGAAAGGGGCCTCGAAAGAAAATCCACTATGGATCTGTGCAATCACCTGCAACAAATCCACATTAATTAGTTACGTTTTTTGCTGTGGATCTGCAGTGCATTTCATCTTGCTCTTTAAAATCTGCATTGCGGGTTAAATTATGCTGTGGATTTTTTTTGCAGGGCGTGGATGAGAGTTCATACTGTAAAAGGCTGTGCATTTGCCAAATGTAAACCCACAGTTTCAAATTTGCTGCATCTCAGTCCCGTGTCGTCATAAGGAGATTACAGCTAAGGTGTAAAAGGGATATTTCCATCACCCTCCGATCCCGAGAATTAATGGGACTGTAAGAAAATTCTATTTAAATGAAAAAGTCTGCGAGGCAGTTCTGTGGTCAGCCGGCGGCGGGAAAAACAGTAGGGAACATTGTACGCCCCTATCGATCAGAAAGTGTAGAAAATAAACATGGATTGCAAATCAACATGCTATGCATTGATCTGTTGCTTCTAAGCATAATCTAAAAACACAAATACAAGACTCTATATGCATTTTGATTAAAATACACAAGCCCAGTCACATCACATCGGCCTCTTTTGGCATTGTGACACATGGAGGCTGCTGCCACCGCAGCACACCAACAGCCCAACAGCATACCTGATGCCAGGCCATGCCACCATGGCACTGAATCACACCAACCCACAAACACAACACTGCAACAGCAACAGCCAGCATACAGTACTGCAGCATGTGAACAGTAGGGCTGTTGGGCTGCTGGGCCTCATGGCTTGCAGTTGCTGTGTTGTGGCAGCAGTTGCCATATAGTATTACACCAAATCAGTTTAGGAATCCACTTGAAAGAGGCCACTGTAACTTGATCAAAACGTATGCAAAGATTTGATCAAAACGTATGCAAAGTGCCTCATGTTCATGTTTATAAGTTATGCTTAGCAGAAATAGATCATTGCATGGCAAGTGGATATGCATCTATGGGGGTCATTTATTATACTAAAATACACCTATAATAGGCTTATTTCAGGCGCAGATGCCACTTCGCCCCGCGCACAGCAGGTCTAAAATTGTGGGCGCAGGGAAGTGGATGGGCCGGTAGGCCCGTCTCATTTACCATTTTCTGCCCCTTTTTTAGGCATAGAAAATTGTCTAAATGTAAGACAGCTCTGAAGCTCTCATACATTTAGAACTTGCGCTGGATGCACCAAAGTTATGGAGAGGCCGGTGCCTCTTCATAACTCCGGCGGATCCACCAGCCAGCTATTGGACTTTATTAAGACCGTCGTCTAAATTTCCAGTCCTAATAAATGTGCCCCTATGTCTTTTTATCTCTAGAATGGTTTCATAATTTAGCAATGTGTCTGACAACAAGATTGTCAACTGTTTCCATTGACAACTTTCAGAATGGCAAATTCCACTCTGTGCTATAGTAAGTACCTGACAAGCAGTGCATTGTATTGTAATGTACATGTAAATTACTCAACATTTTGATGCAGAATCTTACTGGATGTAAAATGGTGTCCATACCCTTTACATTTAGAATCTGTTTAAAGGGGTTTTCCAACACTTTTATACTGATGATCATGTAACACAATGTACCAGCTCACCAGACTTACCGGTATATGAATCAATATGTTGTTTGTCAAGCAATAGCATATGATTTATTGCGGGACAATCACATACAATGAACTTAAAAAAAGATGCCTATAAATATAAATACAGGCCAATTACATCCATATGCAAAAAGAATTCATACAAGACTTAAGGCTACTTTCAAACTGCTGAGCATATGACAACCAGGAGCTCTGCCGATCAGCTGTTTCAAAAGGCAACAGTGCTTGCAGTAGCTCTATGACCTTCTCGCAGCTGAACTTAGGCCATGTGATGTCACATGGCCTACGAGCATGGGGCTGAGCAGCCAAGCACCGCCGCCATACAGTGAGCAGGGGGAACGTCGCAGTGCCTTCTCAAACAGCTGATCAGCAGGGATCCCAGGTGTAGGACTCTCACCGATCAAATAGTGCTGACCTAACCAGAGGATAGGTCATCAGTATAAAAGTCTCAGAAACCCCCTTTAATATGGTGTTATTGATCATCCTGAAATCAGACCAGTTCAGGCCGTGCTGTAGAATAATCAGTTTCCTCTCTAATAGGCATATTTATTTTTAACACGGCATGGAAATGTGATAGAGTACACCTACCATCTTCACAGCTGCAGCAGAAGTTTCATGTGAGGTTGACTGTCTTTTCAGCTTACCGCTATTCTTTCTGCTTGACCCAGTTCCAGAAATAAGAACAGAATTTCTAACTCCTTCCATGCCACACGGGTTACTTTTAAGTAGCCCATTCTGAAAGTGAACAGCAAAAGATCCTTATGAATAAAACATGGTTAATGGAACTGCACAAAATACTTTCCACATATATAGTATGTAGAATTTTCTACCTGGGTGCCTGACATCCTGTCAGGGTCCTTTCCCCTAAGGGAGTGCTGAAAAGTTAAACGAGTTGGTGGTAACACCAAGTATCATGGTGTAAGCAGTATCCCTGATGGTGTGCTGTCACAATGGATCATTTATTTCAAGACTTCAGCTTTAGAGAGAAAATAATTTCTTATATATACATGCCTGGTGGTTATATATAATTAAAGTGGTTTTCCAAAATGACTATGGTTTTTAACAGATGAGCTCATGTTGCGTACCTCATGTACATCTCTTTCAATTTGGACTGTCCTGACCTGTTTTAACCATAAAAACAAATCACGCTGGTTTATTTCCATCCTGTATGTAGCACTTCCTGTTGCTCTATCCAACCAAACCCATGATGCAATTCTTTCTCTTCCACTGCTCAAGCCTCACCTAACACCCAGCTAGTTTATAGCTCCTCCCACCAGCCAGTTACATACACACTCCCCATCACTGCCCCTAACAACACCCAGCTAGTTTATAGCTCCTCCCACCAGCCAGTTACATAGACACTCCCCTATCACTGCCCCTAACAACGCCCAGCTAGTTTGTAGCTCCTCCCACCAGCTAGTTACATACACTCCTCTATCACTGCCCCTAACACCCAGCTAGTTTATAGCTCCTCCCACCAGCTAGATACATAGACACTCCCCTATCACTGCCCCTAACAATGCTCACGTAATTTATAGCTCTCCCACCCAGCTAGTTACATAGACACTCCCCTATCACTGTGCCTAACAACACCCAGCTAGTTTATAGCTCCTCCCACCAGCTAGTTACATAGATACTCCCCTATCACTGCCCCTAACAACACCCAGCTAGTTTATAGCTCCTCGCACCAGCTAGTTACATAGAGACTCCCCTATCACTGCCCCTAACAACACCCAGCTAGTTTATAGCTCCTCCCACCAGCTAGTTACATAGACACTCCCCTATCACTGCCCCTAACAACACCCAGCTAGTTTATAGCTCCTCCCACCCAGCTAGTTACTTAGACCTTCTAGTTACTTAGACCTTCCTCTATTACTGCCCCTAACAACACCCAGCTAGATTATAGCTCCTCCCACCAGCTAGTTACATAGACACTCCCCTATCACTGCCCCGCCCATGGACATAATGTCACAGAAAATAAGACAGAGCTGCATGGACATGATCATGTGACCACAGCCCTGACGGGAGATAGGAGCAATAAAAAAATACATTACAAAATTAAAGCTGCCTTAAATTATTTTTTTTTACCCCTTAAGAAACTTTGCCAATCTTTGTTTTCATTGTTATCTCCACCACCTTCCAAGAGCCATGACTTTGTAAAATTTTCCATTCATATAGCCATATGAAGGTTTTTTATATTTTTTTTCAGGACAAGTTGTATTTTTTCATGGCGCCATTTAATTTACCATAGCTTGTATTGGAAAACAGGAAAAAATTCTTTGTGGAGTGAAATAACAAAATAAAACACACACACAGTTCCACCATGTTTTTTTTCTTGTTATTGCACTGTACATTATGCTCTAAAAGAGACCTGACAGCCTTATTCTGTGGATCAGTACGATTATGAGGACGCGAAATGTGAATAGTTTTTATTAAGTTTTAGTACTTTTTTAAAAATAAAAACCTTTAAAAAAAATCTAAATTTTCTTTGCATCTCCATATTCTGACAGCCAGAACTTTTTTTATACAGTATTTCCCTCTACAGAGCTGTGTGAGGGTATGCTTTTTGCGGGGTGAACTGTAGGCTTTTGGATCACTTTTTACTCAGTGTTTTGGGGGACAAGATGACAAAAAAAACAGCAAATCGTGCATTTTTTCTGTTATGACATTTTACTGCGCAGGAAAAATAATTTTATTGCTTTAAATTATTAATTTATTAATAATTTAATTCTTGTATCGTTTATAGTTACATGCACAATTGGGAAATGGGGATGACTTTAAATTTTTATTAATTTTTTTATTTTTATTTTTTAACTTAAAGGGCTATTCCAGTTATATAACTTTTTCAACTCCTGTAGTGTTGGTGTATATGTGGTGCACTTAAACTAACCTGGTACATATCTAGCCCACTTCTTCTAAGTCTGCTTCTCTTTCTTGAAACGCAGTGCATCCTCTGTCATGTGATGTTTTTGAGAATGACATAAAAATACACACAGAGAGATATGGAAAATAGTTAGAGATACATAGTGAAAAACAAACAGACACACTGTAAGATTTGCAGACAGGCTCAAACAGATTGACAGACACACAGTAATACAGAAACAAATACAGACAGCTATGTAAATGACAGAAACATACCAGCATCGAGACACAGACACAGAAAGCCAGGGGCTGACTGGGAACTTAAAGTGGCCCTGGAAAAAATACTAAAAGTGGCCCCATTTTGTAGTTGGGTCCAAATTGATGGAAGGCAGGGACAGCAATACCATATTGTGGCACATTATACCGCCCCAACAGAGCCAAGTACCACAGTCCATCGCAAAATACTGCCAGCAGTACAAAATACAGTACAGACCAAAAGTTTGGACATACCTTCTCATTCAAAGAGTTTTCTCTATTTTCATCATTATGAAAATTGTAGATTCACACTGAAGGCATCAAAACTATGAATTAACACATGTGGAATTATATACTTAACAAAAAGTGTGAAACAACTGAAAATATGTCTTATATTCTAGGTTATTCAAAGTAGCCACCTTTTGCTTTCATTACTGCTTTGCACACTCTTGGCATTCTCTTGATGAGCTTCAAGAGGTAGTCACCTGAAATGGTATTCCAACAGTCTTGAAGGAGTTCCCAGAGATTCTTAGCACTTGTTGGCCCTTTTGCCTTCACTCTGCGGTCCAGCTCACCCCAAACCATCTCGATTGGGTTCAGGTCTGGTGACTATGGAGGCCAGGTTATCTGGCGTAGCACCCCATCGCTTTCCTTCTTGGTCAAATAGCCCTTACACAGCCTGGAGGTGTGTTTGGGGTCATTGTCCTGTTGATAAATAAATGATGGTCCAACTAAACACAAACCGGATGGAATAGCATGCCGCTGCAAGATGCTGTGGTAGCCATGCTGGTTCAGTATGCCTTCAATTTTGAATAAATCCCCAACAGTGTCACCAGCAAAGCACCCCCACACCATCACACCTCCTCCTCCATGCTTCACGGTGGGAACCAGGCATGTAGAGTCCATCCGTTCACCTTTGACACGGTGGTTGGAACCAAAGATCTCAAATTTGGACTCATCAGACCAAAGCACAGATTTCCACTGTTCTAATGTCCATTCCTTGTGTTCTTTAGCCCAATCAAGTCTCTTCTGCTTGTTGCCGGTCCTTAGCAGTGGTTTCCTAGCAGCTATTTTACCATGAAGGCCTGCTGCACACAGTCTCCTCTTAACAGTTGTTGTAGAGATGTGTCTGCTGCTAGAACTCTGTGTGGCATTGACCAGGTCTGTAATCTGAGCTGCTGTTAACCTGCGATTTCTGAGGCTGGTGACTTGGATGAACTTATCCTCCGCAGCAGAGGTGACTCTTGGTCAGCTGTGTATCCACCTGACTTCTGCCCAACACAACTCATGGTCCCAACCCCATTTATAAGGCAAGAAATCCCACTTATTAAACCTGACAGGGCACACCTGTGAAGTGAAAACCATTTCAGGTGACTACCTCTTGAAGCTCATCAAGAGAATGCCAAGAGTGTGCAAAGCCGTAATCAAAGCAAAAGGTGGCTACTTTGAAGAACCTAGAATATAAGACATATTTACAGTTGTTTCACACTTTTTTGTTAAGTATATAATTCCACATGTGTTAATTCATAGTTTTTGATGCCTTCAGTGTGAATCTACAATTTTCATAGTCATGAAAATACAGAAAACTCTTTGAATGAGAAGGTGTGTCCAAACTTTTGGTCTGTACTGTACATCCCCAAAAACTTCCACTGGCTGGCAATTAGGAGGGCCCGGATGGCCCCCTGGGCATTGGCCCACTGGGAAATTTCCCTGTAAGGTCTATGGCCAATCCGACCCTGCAGAAAGCAGTTTGAAATGGTAAGCAGATAGGGAAAGACCAATTGACACTGAGCAAGATCTACACAGGCAAGTGGAAAAAAGAAACAGAAAAAGCTACAATAAAACCTAAACTTACTGCTACAGGTCAGGATTATTCAGCAAGCCAACTTCAGGTGATGTAGAGCACAACTCCCTTACAGGCCTTGTGGAATCTGCTGTCAGTTCCCTCTCAGCAGACAGGAAGTTCAGAGCAGAGAAGCCTGGACCAGAGCACGTCCCAGGTGCAGAGAATACTGAGACTAGACACAGAGCAGAGAAACTGAGCATGATCGACCAGCAGAAGGAGAGAGCAGACAGGTCGTAACTAAGGGATGTAGGAGTGTAAACAGGGCAGAGGGAGACTAAGAAGTACGTAGAAACTATTAAACAGTGCAAAAATTATTATTACAGTGTATTAGACATTTGTAAAGCAGACCCAATTCAGAGAACCGGAATACCCCTTTAATTTTTAATTTTTTTTTACTGTAACTTTTAGCCCCTTAGGGGACTTGTACATGCGATTAGAGATGAACGATGTTACTTGACACCGAACTCTGCTTCGGTTCCGACTGGTACTTTGGAACTGAAGTCGAGTTCGGTTTCAAGTTTTAAAGTGGTTTTCCACTTTAAAAATCAATTACCGAAGTTATTCAATGAAGTCACGTGCAACTTCGCGAATAACCAACCCATACATTCTAATACTGTACGGAGACGGATCTCCGGACAGTATTAATCAAAAGTTTTGAACATCCGAAGCTTGCTTCGCTCATCACATCAGAGCTATGAAATGTCGCTGCATGGGCTATGGATGGAAAACAGAAGGAGCCCCCTCCTTTAGGCTTAATGCCACAAATGCCACTATTGCTTTTGACAGCGACATCTGCATTGTGCCTCTCAATGAGGCAATACTATTCCACTTGTCAATACGGAGTGCCTTACACTGGCTTACTGATTCAGACATTTCCAGGAGGAACAACAGAGGGACATCATAATACAGGGTTCTAAGAAAAGATGTTTCGGTGTTATGTAGAATACACATGTTTACTGAAACAAACCTGGAATCTCATCCTACATTGCCACATGTTGCAGTGTGTGATTGCATAACACTAAGGCCTCTTTCACACGAGCGTCGCGGATTCGGTCCGGATGCGTACAGGATGCGTTCAGGAAAACTCGCACCATTCTGCAAGCAAGTTCAGTCAGTTTTGTCTGCGATTGCGTTTAGTTGTTCCGTTTTTTCCGCGCGGGTGCAATGCGTTTTGATGCGTTTTTCACGCGCGTGAAAAAAAACTGAATGTTTACAAACAACATCTCTAAGCAACCATCAGTGAAAAACGCATTGCATCCGCACTTGCTTGCGGATGCAATGCGTTTTTAACGCAGCCCCATTCACTTCTATGGGGCCAGGGCTGCGTGAAAAACGCAGAATATAGAACATGCTGCGATTTTCACGCAACGCAGAAGTGATGCGTGAAAAAAAACGCTCATCTGAAAAGACCTATTGAAATGAATGGGTCAGGATTCAGTGCGGGTGCAATGCGTTCACATCACGCATTGCACCCGCGCGGAAAACTCGCTCGTGTGAAAGGGGCCTAATAAACGGCATCAAACACTCAGGGGGAGATTTATCAAACTGGTGTAAAGTAGAACTGGCTTAGTTGCTCATAGCAACCACTCAGATTTCTCCTTACATTTTTCACAGCTCCTTTGGAAAATGAAAGGTGGAATTGGATTGGTTGCTATATAACTGCATTTTCCACAGACAGCACACATACCCATTGATTTTAATGTGCTTGTTCACAGACACACTATATATATAATTTGCATTTCCATTTCATTGAGAGTTTTAGACAAAATTTGAATTCCATATTTGCACATCTTTAATTACTTTGTTTCTGAGGTCTGGCCTTATCTCTTCGGGGCATATTTTGTTTCCCCTGTGTCATTCTTAATTATCCACATTAATAAAATCTTCACATTTCAAATCCATTTCATTAATAATTTGTTCTGTCACACTCCGCTAATCATTTCCCCAAGAAGCTTTGTGGATTTCTAAGAAATAACCTGTTTCTCTTAAAGGGGTTGTCTAGCTTTGGAAACATATACCCTTTTAAGGAATTTAAGTCAATAGAGGGGTTCCTTTGTTCAGGATCCTCATTTCTTAGACAGAATAAGAGGCAAAAACAAGAGTGTCTCTCACTTTGGAGGACCTGTCCTGTCCTCCATAACACAGACAACCCATCGATTGGAATGGACACTGTGTAATGCTCAGTTTTCCCTGTGGTGGCGCTGCAGGGAAACTGAACACTTACTTCCAGACTTCCCCTGCCCGGCATGGGAACATTCTGTAACCAGTTCACAGTCAAGAGACTCCTTCTAAGAGTCCATTCACACGACCGTATTTTGCAGAACGGGTGCAGACCTGTTCATTTAAGTGGGGCCGCAAAAGATGCAGACAGCACACCATGTTCCATCAAAAAAGAGCATGTCCTATTCTCAGACAAGAATAGGCATCTCTATCATAGGGCTGGCCGAGTGCGTTCCACAAAATGCAGAACATACACCGCCGGTACCCGTGTTTTGCAGATCCGCAATTTGTGGACCGTAAAACACTTACAGTCGTGTAAATGGACCATAAGAAGTAGGTACTGTTTAAAGAAGACCTTGTATGCTATGTAAGTATTATGATCTTCACATTTCTATAACTTGCTGTATTTCATTGTTTTGTTATAATGTTATTTATTTTTCCGTCTTCCTGGAGCAAAGCTACTTTGCATACATTTTTTTCCCAGGGAGCATTTCCTGACCTATAAAACTCCTTGCAACAACTTGGCATTCCCCACAGGGAGAAACCAGTACCTTGTTCTCTACTGCAGATACGTTTATTTTCCTTTTATTGAGAATATTCTTATGTGGCTTATATAAGTCTTAATGCAAGCCTGTTAAAGGGTTTTCCAGGCTCCTGATACTGAAGACTGATCTTCCGAATAGATCGTTTATATCCGACCAGTGAGAGTCCGATGCCCCGCACCTGCACAGATCAGCCGGTCCCTGCAGCCGCCAGTGCTGGATCTTGTCTAGAATGGAGCAGAAGCAGACAGTGCCATTCAAAGTGTAGTGGCCGTGCTGGGTTACTGCAGCTCATGTCCCATTGAATTCAATAGAAGCCCATCTGTGTATTTGCGTGTGCTTCCGGGTCCGTGCTTCCGGGTCCGTGCCTCCGCGCCACAAGATAGGACGTCAGGTTCATATACAGTCAGTTCTATAAATCACTGTGTCTTATAGTAAACTCAATGTTTCCCACACGTGGAGTGCTGTTAAATTAGGCTTGAGTGAATCAACCTTCAGATCATAGATGGAAAAGCCGATTCATTCAAATACTTAAATTTTAACCCCTTCCCGACCAGCCAGGACTTTAAAGAGGCCTGTAATAGGGCTCCATAGGAAAGCACTAAAATCATCATAGACTCCAATGTAAGTGCATTGGAGTCTATGATATAAGCAATCAAATGATTGTTTCTTATAGTTCCCTATGAAAACTATAAAAAAGTGTAAAAAATAAATAAATAAAGTTTAAAAAAAACAAAAAAAACGTAAAAATTCAAATCACCCCGCTTTCACGAAAATAAAAATAAAAGTATTAAAAAAAATACACATCATGGGTATCGCCGTGTGTGAAAACGCCCATATTATAAAAATAAAAAAGAATATTTCCCATACGGAAAAAAGCGAAACGGAAAAAAGCGTCAAAATGGACGATTCGCCATTTTTTGTTGCTTTTTAAAAAAAAATTAAATAAAAAGCGATCAAAAAGTCACACACACCCCAGAATGGTATCAATAAAAAGTTCAGATCGCCCTGCAAAAAATGAGCCCCCAAACAGCTCCGTACACATAAATAGCAAAAAGTTATAGGGGTCAAGAAGTGAAAAAAAAAAAAAATAAATGTCCAACTTTATAATTTTTTTTCTCACTATCAAAATGCAAGAAAAACTATACATATTAGGTATTGCCGGATTCGTACTGACCAGTAGAATGAAGGTAACATTGAACGCCGTAAATAAAAAACCCGTAAAACTGTGGAGGAATTGGGTTTTTTTTTTTTTTTTGCAATTTCACCCAATTTGGAATTTTTTTTTTTCCCGCTTCCCACTACACCATATGCAATATTAAATGGTGGCGTTGGAAAGTACAACTTGTCCCGCAAAAAACAAGCTCTCATACAGCTGTGTGAACAGAAAAATAAAAAAGTTATGGCTGTATCAATGCAGGGAGCGCAAAACGAAAATGCAAAACCGAAAAAACCTCCGGGGCTGAAAGGGTTAATGCTGTCTCTGCACAGCATTAAAATGTATTGGTACTGTGGAGCCAAAGTTCTCAGTAGGAATTCACCGAGGTTTCATGCGACTGCGGTCAAAATGAGCTGTGGCTCAACAGAACCAATACATTTTAATGCTGTACGGAAACATGCATTTGAACGAATCAACTTTGGATCTCTGATCTGAAGGTCAGTTCACTCAAGCCTACTATTTAACGTACATATCACACGCCATGCACGTGAGAAGAATATTGACTATGCACATATAGAACTCTTCTATAGTATTGGTTCCACAAGTGATGTCCTGATTCTGTAGTTGGCGAGCAGCCTTGGGTTATGTTCACATGATGGAAAATACAAGTCGGAAAAACGAGCAGATTTCGCAGTTCCTGCAGCTGACCCTTAGCCTTTTTATTTTTGGATTTGTAGTTTGCTGAGGAACCATCCACGGATTAATCTCATTCAATGGGAATAATTCACATGCAGACACCCAGGGCAGACATGTCCTTTCTTATCACACATTTCTATGAGGCCATGCACACATCCGTATTTTTTGCTTATCCATGTAGCCATTCCGTAAATTATAGAACATGTCTTATTCTAGTCCGTATTGATGGGAGTGAGAAAAATGCAGAATGAACACGGATGGTATCCGTAACTTTTGGATCCTTGCTTTGCCGAGTGAAATACTGATACGGTATTGGTATGAGGCCTAAGTCTGTATATCTGTGTAATGTGGCCCCACCGACCCCCCAGTGCACAATGATTGATAGGTCTGTCCCTATGCAGAATAAGGGGGGAGCGTGAGCTTTTTTGCTTTCAATAAGCATCTATTAACTGTTTTCTTTTATTTGTTGATTTTGTCAAGCAGTGTTAATTTATGCGTATTCTTTAATAAATTGAATGTATTAATTACAGGTAAACGCCTTTTTCAGCCTGGCGGCGTGATTTGGCGGTCTGTGGAAGATGGCAGAACATTTCTGTACACAAGGACGCTATTGAAGAGTATTTTTTATAAATACAGCAGATGAATAGGATCAAGAGATCATAAATTTCACAAGTTGCTATAGAAACACGTTATATATACTACTTGAAAATATGTATAATACGGAATAATACAATCAGTGATGCCAAAAAGTGCTCTGAACTACGCTGCATCTCCTCATGTTGTTTGAGGTGGCACTAATTATTTGTATATGAGTTTTGCATGGTTGCTCACTTGTGCTGAAGTTGAGCCGTGAATGCACCAATGAGGCCAGGTGAGGCGATAGCCTCAGGCAGCACCAATAGAGGCAAGAGGGGGGCAGCGGAAGGGCCATGGGCAATGAGCGCTTTCGTTGTGGCAAAGGGTTAGGTTAAGAAATTGGCATGGGGAGAGGGGGGCCAGTTTAGTTCACGCCTCAGGCAGCAGAAAGGCTAGGTGCACCCCCTGCTAAGAGCCATTAGCCGTCACTAAATAATAGGATTTTACAGTATCGAAATGCGTCAGCCCATGTGTTGCTGTACTAGGTCAAGTCCAGCACGAGTAAGATCCAATTAGTAGTAGACACTGAGGAATAATGGATACGTTGAGAGTTTTTCCATGTGCTTTCACACATAAGTTTTTTTTCTGCACTTTTGCATTTTCAGTGGTGTTTTTTGGTTCTGCATTGTTTGGTGTGTTTTTGCAGTAAAAAAAAAACCTCTCCAGACCTTAGCTGAAGGTCTATGGGAAATCTAAAATGCAGGACACACAAGCGTTTTTGGCTACTTTCATTTTTGTTAATTAGTCAGCATTTTTTGTCTTTATGACTGCATGCTGGAGCTCTTTCAGTTTTTTTGAGGCGTTCTGACAACACTTTCTCTATAGGGTAAAAATGCCATGAAGAAACTGCTAGCGCTGTGGTAAGACACATTGACTCAGATTTACTAATGTGTCTGTGCCAAAATCTGTCTAAAAATTGGCATAAATTTGTACAATTTTTGGCAGTTTCGTGCTTCTAGGATTTCTACACTTTTTCTGACTTGCATGGAAAGAGTGGGGCTTATAAAGAGGTGGAGCTTTTCGGGTAAGTCAAAATTGCACCACAATTCTAATGTAAAGTTCTGTCTCAAAGTGAGCCATCCAATAGTTGGTGTAGAGTCAGAGAAAAGTGTCTATCCTTCTCCACAGCTATCATCCAGCCTGAGCCCCTGTGATTAGACCGCCTGCCTAAGTTTACGTCAACTTCAGGATTAGTAAATCTGAGGATAAAAAAGGCACAAAAATGCAGACACCCTTAAAAAAAACTCTTATTACAGAGTTTTTACAGACCAAAACGCCCCCCCACCGATCTGATCCAGAAGATAGGTCATCAGTATTTAAAGGGAATGTGTCACTAAATATTTTATCCGCCAGTTAAAACCAGATAGTGACACATCTTCTTTTCTTCTAATCTGATTTTATTTTCTCATTGCAGATTTTTTAATTCTATTTCCTGAACATGATTATGAGGGCGGCCATCTTGCCTGACTTGTTCTTAACAGCATTTACAAAGCATAAGAAAACTGCTTTACAGGAGCCCCATGGGCGATAGACACAATGGTCAGGAGGGGACCCTATTGACTTCTATAGGAGAGTTTTCTGGACATGCTCTGTGACCTGTGAAGAGGTCATTGTACAAGGAAAGGATAGATAAACTCTGACAATCACCTATTGTGAATGGTGGATCATATCTTATCTGTCATTCTAATCTTGCCTGTATTTATATCATTACTGTGTATAGATAAGCAGATATCTGCTGTAAAGTGATCTGTACAGACCATGAAGAGTTGGCTATTATTAGGCTTAGTGGCCAAAGCAAAAACTGCAGGATTTTATTGTTTTTGTTTAAATATAGATATTGACAAGGAAAATTAAAACTAGCATTACCAAAAATGATTTAAAAATATATTAAACATAAAAACTTGATTTAAGTAATAGGTCATTTTCTGATGACACATTCCCTTTAAATCTCGGAAAACCCTTTTAAAGCTGAGTTTGCTGGATGAAAAGTCCCTTTAAAATCTTGCTTATTGTATTATTACAAAAGTGTTTTATCTGTAAATAATATACGTATATGTCCTTTTTTATGTTGCATTGGCTTTTCCATAGATTGGTAGAAGTACTTGTTCCAGAGTTTCTGCCAAGCATTTGTTCAATACTTAAAAAGTACGACAAGAGATAAGAGGCAGAAAGTGCATTTCCTTGGCTTGCTTCCTATCTGCTTTGAGCAGACACATTTTTATTATAGCAGGGAATCTATCATTCGTTCTTGATAGCGTGTTTGTAAATGTTATGCCTAAAGCTAGAATCTGAATAAATAGTGCTACAACCCAACATTGCGGTGGCCGTGGCTTTGATGGACGGATGCAGAAAGAGTGTCCTTCTGGCACCTGTCAGACACATTGGTTAAGAAGTAAGATGTGATTACCGTATCTTTCTTCCTCATTCTTTTTTTTCTTATATCTGTAAACTTTATTTGACATGCAAATTTGCAGATACGCCCAAGAAGAAAAGTTACCTTAACTTGTATCCTGCTCCTACTTCACATGGATACAAAGCATCCGTTTGACTAATTCTTTTGGGTCAGGGTATAAGTGGATGGATGTAGTTTCGGGCAGACAAAATAACTGTGCGTTTTGGAGATATGTGTATTTGAGTTTGTATTGTTATTCAACCCCAAACGGATAAATATTGGACCACTGGGTAGCTTTAAAGGGGTTGTCTCATCACAGACAATGGGGGCATATTGCTAGAATATGGCCCCATTGTCTTATAGGTGCCAATCCCAGCGCTGGGACCCGCACCTTTGTAGAGAACAGAGACCCAAAACTGTTAGAGTGCGCACTGCACATGCGCAGCCACCCTCCATTTATTTTCTATGGGCCCGGTGAAAATTTCCGTTAGGCCCATAGAAGTGAATGTGAGCGGTGGCTGGTCATGCGCGGTGCGCTCCCATTCACTTCTATGGGGAGAACGGGAGTAAGGACACACCACATAAACTGCCAGTTTGAAATAAATCTAGCATTATGTACAATTATAAAGTCCTTGATTTTTATGAGTGAGTTGCAGGCTAGTGCAGGAGGTTTCAGCTTCCCAAGTTTCTCTACAGCATGCGGAAGGTGGTGCCTAGATTATGTATTATTTTCATTGTGTACATTAATCATGGGATAATCCTTTTAAGAGGACCTGTCACCACTCCTAGCATGCCTGCAGTAAGGGTACAGAGGGGTGGTAACCAGTTGGGGGGGGTGTACATGCAGAGTCTGAGAATGGCAGCACTGATTGGATAGAGTGAGTCTGTGCAGGTACACCCCCCAAACTGGTTACCTCCCCTCTGTCCCTTACTGCAGACTTCTAGCAATTCATTCTAGTAGAAATAATAAAGGATTGGCACAACATAGAGCCATAAGAATAGATGCTCCAGAATTGTTGTTACATGGGTAATGCATGTAGTTATTTAAAAAAGGCATGCCAGGAGCAGTGAAAGGTCCTCTTTAAATGGCGGCAACATATTTTGCCGTTATCAGTCACATCATATGTATGTAGGATATGCCATAAATGTTTGATTATTATGGCTCTGATCACTGAGACCCCCAACAATTCTGAGAAAGGACAAGATAGTGAACCCCAGAACAAAATAACATTTATATTTGTGCTGGGAAAAGCACTTTACTCATAGTCTTTCATACAACTGTTATTTCACTGTAAAAAAAAATAACTGTCCCTAAAAGCTACATGCACCTTCAAAACCAAGTTTCTTTTAATTGACTTAATCCATCTAAAATGAAAAATGAAATCACAAATAGTCTTAAAAGTTTCCTATTATTTTCTTTCTGCAGATCCAGTACAGATGCGTGTATCTCCATGGTAACAGACAACAAACAAACTGCGTAGTCTGACTCTACAGTCATAATTTCTTCCATCTGTTCCCTACTTTTTGTTTCACATTTGGTAATGAGAAATGAAAAAAGTATGATTGCAAGTTCAGACTACACTGGGTTTGCTGTCTGTTGCCGTGGAGATGCGTGGGTCTGCATAGAAGCTATATAAAATTTCCATGCCCCTATTATTACTAAGAATTTTTTAAATAATTAAATCATTTTTCATGTTAAGTGCATTATAGCAGTAAGACAATTGGTTGCTAAGGTGGATTTTGCTTTTTGAGGAAGTGAAATAAAGAAAAAAGTTCAGTGACTCCAGAGTATAGGCAGCTTCTGAACATTTGATTTGAATTCCTTCCAGTTTTGAAGAGTACATATAGTCTTTTAGTGACTTGGCATATACCTGCTAATACACATATTGTACACTGCATTAGAAGCACTTGCAGACACTTTTGCCCGGAGGGTATCTGCTTAAAGGGGTTGTCCGGGTTCACAGCTGAACCCGGACATACCCAGCATTTCACCCAGGCAGCTAAATTGCTCAGGGCAAAGGCATTTTGCCCAGTTCCGGTGACGAACTAGGCTCTGCCAGGCGGAGGCTTCCGCCCAACAGTGAGCCCGGTGACGTCACCGGCACTGATGGGCGGGCTTTAGCGCTGCCCTAGCCAGTAAATTGGCTAGGGCAGCGCTAAAGCCGGCCCATCAGATCCGGTGACATCACTGAACACACTGCTGGGCGGAAGCCTCTGTCCGGCAGTGTGTGTTTATAAACAAATAAGCCCTTGCGCTGCGCGATCTAGCCCAGGGCAAGGGAGGGCATCGGAGCATGAAATGCTCCGATGCTGTTGTCAGGCAGGCTGCCTGGGTGAAAATATGGGTATGTCACATTCAATGGGTATGTCATATTCATCTCTGAACCCGGACAACCTCTTTAAGGTTGGACATCTTTATGCTGCAAACCTTGACCAGGCTGGAGATTGAGGTTCAGGTCTTTATTGTATTCTTCATAACACAATGTATATCAGAGCACAACAACTTATGTTTCCAGTTGAGAAGATAAAAGGACCTAAGCACATACAGATCTAATTAAAACACAAATTTAGTGATCGTAGCATCCTACCTCTAAAAGGGTGGAGCTAGTCAGTTCTTCAGAATGTGCGCGTTGTGCTGTAAATGCATGAAAAAATAAATTAATGCATAACTAGATGATGAGGAGGAGGGTTGGTTCATATAACATTACTTGACTTGCTAAATTTATGAATCTCTTGAATACTTAAAGGGTTTCTGTCATCAGAATTTACCATAGTAAACCGAGTGTCATTTGCAATGTGCAAATGACACCTGATGACAGATCTGTATTTTTTATACTGCTCAGTAAAGTAGTTTTTGTGAAAATTCCGTTTTTATAATATGTAAATTACCTCCCCTAGGTGCAGTAGGCGTGAACCCTGCACCTAGTAGCGGCCTTCATTCCTCCTCCTAACCCTCCTCCGTAGCGTTGATTGACAGGGCCAGGCAGCCAGCTCTTTCGGCTCCCGGCCCTGTTCGAGTTCCAAATACCGCGCCTGCGCACTGCGATCAGCAATCCGCGCATGCGCGTTGAGCCGCCGGCCGCCCGGCTCCCAGCTTCCTCAATGCGCCCGCATTGCTGATCGCAATGCGCAGGCGCGGGATTTGGAACTCGAACAGGGCCGGGAGCCGAAAGAGCTGGCTGCCTGGCCCTGTCAATCAACGCTACGGAGGAGGGTTAGGAGGAGGAATGACGGCCGCTACTAGGTGCAGGGTTCACGCCTACTGCACCTAGGGGAGGTAATTTACATATTATAAAAACGGAATTTTCACAAAAACTACTTTACTGAGCAGTATAAAAAATACAGATCTGTCATCAGGTGTCATTTGCACATTGCAAATGACACTCGGTTTACTTTGGTAAATTCTGATGACAGAAACCCTTTAAATAAATAAATGCATTATTGCATACATAAATAGGGTTGGTAAGTTCATTAAAATATAAAACAGACGAGTTGAATCAATTCGTATAATCTGTTTTCTCTTGCTATTGAATAAATAAACATAAATCAATAAATAGATAAATACCTTGAAAAAAAATTATATATATATATATATATATATATATATATATATAACCCCAATTCCAAAAAAGTTGGGCCACCGTGTAAAATGTAAAGAAATGTACGTAAAAGCAGAAATGCAGTCATTTTAAGATCTCATAGATCTATATTTTATTCACAATAGAACACAGAACAAATATCTGATGCTGAAAGTGAGACATTTTACCGTTTTATGAAAAAAACTCATTTAGAACTTGATGGCAGCAATGCATCTAAAAAAAGTTGGAACAGCGCCCCATTGTGTAGCATCCCCTCTTCTTTTCACCACAGTCTGTAAACGTCTGAGAAGTGAGGAGACCAATGGTGATGTTTTTGGGTTGTGTTGACATATGGCTTCTTCACATACAGCTTTAGGCCTCATGCACACGACCGTATGTATTTTGCAGTCCGAAAAAACGGATCCACAAAAAAAAAAAAAACGGATGACATCCGTGTGTATTCAGTATTTTGTGGAACAGAACAGCTGGGCCCTAATAGAACAGTACTATACTTGTCCGTAATGCGCACATACAGAAACGAAATGCACACGGAGTAACTTCTGTTTTTTTGCGGACCCATTGAAATGAATGGTTCCACTTACAGTCTACAAAAAAAAAAAACGGAACGGACATAGAAAGAAAACACGTTCGTGTGCATGAGCCTGTAACTTGTATTTGTGGATTGCACAGCGAACTGTGTTCACAGACAATGATTTCTGAAAGTCATCCTACGCCCGTGCAATGATTTCTGAAAGTGGTCCTGAGTCCAATGATTTGTAGTAAAGAATCATGCCAGTATTTAAAGCAGTGCTGCCTGAGGGCCTGTAGATCATGAGCATTCAATATTGACTGTTGGCCTCATCCCTTCCATACATCGATATCCTTTGCTGATATTATGTATTGCTGATTGTGGGATACTTAACATCTTTGCAGTTTTTAGCTTGAATAGTTTTCTGAAATTATTCCCAAATTTTTAGATACAGTGTTTCACAAATTCATAAACCTCTGCAGTTTCCGGTCCACAATGCACCGGCACCATCCGTGCGGTTGGTGCAGACAGATCCAGACCCTTTCAACTTGAATGGGTCCGTGATCTGTCCGCTGCGCAAAAAAATTGGCACAGAGAGAAACCCTGCGGAAGCACTCCGTAGTTCTTCCGTGGGGTTCCGTGCCTCCGTTCCGCAACACACCTTCCGGATTGCGGACCCATTGAAGTGAGGCCTGCACCTCTGCATAACTTAGGCAGATCCACCGCCAGATATAGGGGTTATTAAGACCACTGTCTGAAACGCCGGTCTTAAAAAATGACCCCTTTGGTTTCCAGTCCACTTTTTACCCTATGAGCGCCATCCCTTTATTTTTGCCTTGAATTCTATACTGTATTAGGAAACAAATTTAAGGGCTTTTTGGCCAAATGAATAAACACTAGAGATGAGCAAGCATGCTCGGCCAAGCGTACTCGGGAGAAATTTTCGAGTAGTAGTGTACGCATTTTATAATCTGTACGCTAATGCATACGCATCTTATAATCTGTACACTAATGCGTACGCATCTTATAAATTTGTACGCTAATGCGTACAAATTACAAGATGCTTGCGCATTAGCGTACAGATTAGAAGATGCGTACGCTACTACTCGAAAATTGCTCCCGAGTACGCTCGGCCGAGCATGCTCGCTCATCTCTAATAAACACCAATCAGCAGAAAAACAAGATCGACATAAAGTAGTTTGTATTCGAAGAGGGGGTAACAGCGGCCGCATTAGCCCCATCTCTCCTTTATCCCCTCACAATCATTGATTAGTTTAAATGAAAGTTATAACAAGCGACGTCAATCAGCACTTCGTATGGGCAGAGAACCTACCCATCTAAAAGGACCCTTGCTGGCCTACAACTTCTC
Organism: Rhinella marina; assembly: GCA_900303285.1. Taxonomy (NCBI): domain Eukaryota; kingdom Metazoa; phylum Chordata; class Amphibia; order Anura; family Bufonidae; genus Rhinella; species Rhinella marina. The sequence goes on along the minus strand of ONZH01001413.1, from coordinate 463,720 downwards.
CCAGTCCCACAGTTATTAAAAAGGAAGAAATAGAACAGGAAGGGGGTGAGTCTTACCGTCAATGACACTATTTTTTAATTGGAAAGTGGAACTGTGCATTAAAATAGTTCTTGTTCTGTTTTCTTTCACGGAGAATATACTTAAATCTTTGACTGTTTTCTGCACAGTTGAATACCGATGCTGTTAAGCTGAAATTTTCACATGCACACAGTCATAAGCTGTCTAAGACCCCATCCACACAACCATGTTCATATTGCAGTCTGCAAACCTTTTATCCACAAAATGCGGACACCTTCCGTGTACAGTCCATATTTTTCTCACTCCCATTACTAGAAATGACTATTCTTGTCTGTAATGCAGACAAGAATAGGACATGCTCTATAATTTTGTGGAATGGACACACAGATGACATCTGATGACAATTTTTTTTTTCACCAACTGAAATGAATGGGTCCATATGCAATTCACAAACAATGTGGATCAGAAAAGGATGCACAATACGGTCGTGCACATGAGGCCTTAAAGAGTCACTTTACTTAAACACAATTTAATTTCATTTAATAAAGAATGGTGTAACTAGCAAATGTCTAAATCACTTCATTTAAAAAAATCTGCCTGCACCCACCTAAAAAAATTGTAACGTTATGGCCACTAGGGGTCTCACTTCCACCTAACTTGCAGTCCACAGCCTATTGTTAGGCAACATGTGTCCCTGGTTACCAGGGCTGTGGAGTCGGTAAGCCAAAGCCCCAACTCCAACTCCGACTCCGACTCCTCAATTTCCCCTCACCCCGACTCCGACTCCGACTCCTACTCCCTCATACATGGAGCATGTTTAAGTGATAACTTTAAACAAATTTGCATAAAATCAATAGTACAGATAAGTCATGACAAAAACAGTCTGTAATCTATCAGGCTTCTCTGGGTACAGCTCACTTAGGGCCTAATCAGTGGCGTAGCTAGAGGTTCAGCACATGGAGGGGGCATACTTGAGTGGGCCCCCCACTTATTGGCTTCCCAAACGCACATTTCCAACTTCACAGGCACATACTACTAGTTGTGGTTATAATACTGTATTAGCAAGATGACTATATAAACTGCAGATCATCTATGCTGTTAAGTACAGTACAATAGACTTTCTACATACCCTACTCTAAATACTCATAATACCACATAATGCAATAAAATATAGGATTAATAGGAGTAAAAAAGGGGACTCCTATGTTAAAGGAAATCTGTCCCCAGCTTTTACATCACTAAACTAACAGTCCCTTGCCCCCATCAGACCTCAGATCGGCTTAATGTGCCCCCATCAGACCTCAGATCAGCGTATTGTGCCCCCATCAGACCTCAGATCAGCGTATTGTGCCCCCATCAGACCTCAGATCAGCAGAATGTGCCCCCATCAGACCTCAGATCAGCAGAATGTGCCCTCATCAGACCTCAGATCAGCTGAATGTGCCCCCATCAGACCTCAGATCAGCAGAATGTACCCCCATCAGACCTCAGATCGGCTTAATCTGCCCCCATCAGACCTCAGATAGGCTTAATGTGCCCCCATCAGACCTCAGATCAGCGTATTGTGCCCCATCAGACCTCAGATCGGCTTAATGTGCCCCATCAGACCTCAGATCGGCTTAATGTGCCCCCATCAGACCTTAGATCAGCTTAATGTGCCCCCATCAGACCTCAGATCAGCAGAATGTACCCCCATCAGACCTCAGATCAGCAGAATGTGCCCCCATCAGACCTCAGATCAGCAGAATGTGCCCCCATCAGACCTCAGATCGGCTTAATGTGCCCCCATCAGACTCCATAATTGAAGTGCTCACTTGTATTTGCCTGATTGTACTAAGGCCATCCCTGCTGGGCCCCCCCAGAGGTATTGGGCCCGGAGCATAACCTCCCCTGCCCCCCCTCCCCCCCAGTAGCTACTCCTCTGGGCCTGATGTATGAAAACTGTCTAGGTCTAAGACTTTTTTTGTTGCCCATAGCAACCTATCAGAGCTCCCCTTTCATTTCTCCAGAGCACTATATGAAATGAAAGGGGAGCTCTGATTGGTTGCTATGGGCAACAAAGAAACTTCTACACCTAGACAGTTTTCATACATAAGGCTCTAGGTGTTTTACATCAGCAGATAGAAGCCATGAGAGCAGCTAACCTCTCCAAACATGAGCTCAGAGGAAACATAAAGCATACAGAGAGAACATGCACTGGACATAAAGGGCAGTACACAGTCACCTCAACTAAAAGCCTAAATCCTTAGATCAGGAATAGAACAGACATTTATAGGACATTTCATCATTTCACAAATTCTTATAAAAATATATTCAGCACTGAACTAAATGTACTAATTCATTATATATTTTAGGAGTCAGAGTCGGTCCATTTTATACCGACTCCGACTCCACCAAAATGGTGACCGACTCCGACTTCACGACTCCGACTCCACAGCCCTGCTGGTTACACACTCAGAAGACAATTGAGAGGAAATAGGGGTGTGCCAGAGCTAACTTAGATCGTAAGTCTGATAAAATAACTGCCTCTTAACATCGCAGGATCCTCCTGCTTTTCTGTAAGTGATATTTATCCCTCCTTATCAACTTTTCATGCGCTGTATAGTGGGAAGAAAAGGAAGTGAGGGCACTGCATACAGTACTGGCAGAAGGGAGACACCCACTACTTGTGAGAGAAATGCATCTAGCAGTGCAGCTGAAACAGGGAATAATATGGCTGAAAGAGACTTTAGGGAAGCCCAAATATAACTGTTCCTTCACAGTTTTGATTGTACAAGGAAGCACAATTTCCCTCTTTTGAAAACTCTGGTACGCTTTAAGCTGAGGACGTGACAGTGAGAGAGGTGGCTTAAGCTTGGTCTTGACAGTGACTTGGTTGATCCAGCAATGATCAGTACATGTCTCTTTATCGCTTGTTTTAATGGTTGTTCGTCAATGTGTTCGTAATTATGTTATCTTTAACCTATATGCCGCTATTATTGTTCCCTTTACCCATGACCTTTCACCTACACATCTGTCAATCTGGCCCTTAGACCAGAAAAGGTTGCTCACCTCTGGTCTGAGGGAAGCAAGCCTTGGATATTGATAACCTATCCTCAGATTGGTGGGGGGTCCAACACCAGGCACCCCCACCAATCAGCTTTTTCTGGCATCTGCCACAGACTTTACAGTGGGTGTAAAACTCCGTCCACCAGTGTACTGCAGCTCCACATTCACTTGAATGGGAGCTGAACCACAGTACCTGGGCATGGCTACTACACCGAACCTTGTTCTTCTGTTTCAGCTAATCGGTGTTGGTGCCAGGTGTTGGATCCCAACCATTCTGATATTTATGACTGAGGATAGGCCATCAATAGCTACATACCGGAAAACTCCTTTAACTTTTGTAATGCAAGCTCACAGTAGACTGACAGGAGTGGCAACTCTTCTGCTGCACCTCTCCTTCTGCAGTAGAGTTCTTCACTGGATCCTCTCATTGACACTTTGCTGCCAACAACAGTTTTTTCTCCACCTTCAGCTCTCTCCTTGGCAACAGGGTCAGGGGCCTTCCCTGGACCCCCAGCATACACCCATTTCTGGCACCAGTGGGCTCCTCTTGCAGTCATGTGTAGTGCACTGCTCACTTGACCACTGTCCCTCCAACATGCCAGCATCCAGCTTCACAATTGTGCCCCGAACCAGGAGACCCGCTGATGTCACAAGTGAAGGCATTATTGCTTTAAAAGTGCTTTGCATCACACAGTCTAAGCATACTGCACATAAAGTGCATACATTTAAAGGTGGGCTCTTGGCACGTCTTACAGCATTCTCTCAGCATCGTCAGACCTCTAATTGTCACACGACTATGGCATGTCTGAATGAGATCCATTTTGGGACAATTCCATTCATGTCTCTTGCTTTAGCCCTGTGGTTGTTTGGAGCTATAGCACAAATGGTCCAGTCAGTGTGATGCCTTAGTGTCCTGAACACTGAGCTGGAATTCCTTGGCCTGCCAATTGCTAAATAATTGAATGGTACCCAGTAATTATAGATGATATTATATTTTATGTTTCCTACACTTGTGATTTCTGCAGAACTGTGCACTCGAGGAGGAAGTCTTCTGTTTCTCTGCAATGTACTAGTCCAGGCAGCACGCTCCCTCTGGCAGAAGGCCAGCACATTGTCCTTCCTCATAACAGAGAAGTAGTTCTTCTAGTTATTTTCTTAATATATATGTGCTAATCTGTCAGGTTGACAAAGGTAGCCCCACCAATTCCTGATAAAGGGCAATCTTTGGTCATGTTTGAAAACTTGATGTCTGGTAGCCATCTTCCAAGGAGAGTTCCAAAATGTTTCCCCTGCACTTCTGCATGGTCACCCATTGACTGCAACATCTTTTGGTAAGCAGCAGCTTGAACATCTTTTGGGAACAAACAATATGTAGAAAGGAGTATTCATTACTGAGTATTAATGTGGGTACCTCTTACTATGCAGTTTCCCTTTAAAGGAAGTCAGCAGTTTTGACCATGCTAAACTGCTGACAGCACTTAGCAGGGGTTGGGGAGCACAGGACAAATATACTTCTTGTGGAGTTTTTATTATCAGGAGTAGTGCGAGTATGAACTTTTACCCTGCCAGATTCACCCCCTGCATGTGCACTGTATGCAGAACTTCATTGACACGTGCTCTCTGCATTGAGCTGCTTCACAGCTCCTCCTCTTTATTCTGAGTGACAGCTGTAGCATCCAACCAGAAGACCACTACAGCTGTCATTCAGTGCAGAAGGGAGGGGCTGTGAAGGTGAAAACATAGTGCTGGTCATGGTGAAGCATTGCCTCGTGGACACTTGCAGGAGCAGAATCTGCCAGAATAAAAGTTCATATTGTCATTTCTCCTGATAAAAAAAAATAGTGTTGTGCAGTAAACTACCCTACCTAGTGCTTTCAGCAGTTCAGCATGGCCAAACCTGCTGATAGATTTCTTAAAATGGGTTCTCCTGTCATTTTTAAATGCCTTCTATCTAAATAAAAAAAAATAGTGATCTGTACTCCTCATCTGCACAACTACTCGTATTACTGCAGATAATAGTCCACTACCATGGTGATAAATTCTTCCATCTGTAAGTGAAGCGGCCCATTCATTTTCTGTTTAGGATGAAGAACCCCTTTCATGAGATACATATTCTGATGACACTTAAAGAGTTTCCAAGACTTTCATTCTGATGACTCATTAAAACAACACACAGACTACATACAAACAAACATACAGACATACATACAAACATACAGACATACATACATACTCACATACTCCCGGGACGCCGGCAGAAACGTCTTCACGCGCCTCCTGCGCGCAGTGATGACGATTCCCCACAGCGCCCTCTGCTGGGCGCAGTGGGGAAACGTCATCGCAGCGTGCAGGAGGCGCGTGAAGACCTGCTGCCGGCGTCCCGGGAGTATGTGAGTATGTATGTATGTCTGTATGTTTGTATGTATGTATGTTTGTTTGTATGTAGTCTGTGTGTATGTATGCCGGATCCGGAATGACCCCCCATTGGAAATCAATGGAGGACAGATCCGGATTACTGGTGTGTCCACACCAAACGGATCCGTCCCCATTGACTTCCATTGGGGGTCATTCCGGATCCGTCTTGGTGCGGATGCCTGGACCGGAGAGCAAACCGCAGCATGCTGCGGTTTGTTCTCCGGTCTGAAGACGGAACGGAATGCTTTCAGGAGCATTCCGTTGTCTTCAGTTCAGTTTTGTCCCCATTGACAATGAATGGGGACAAAACTGAAGCGTTTTTTTCCGGTATTGAGCCCCTTTGACGGAACTCAATACCGGAATTTAAAAACGCTAGTGTGAAAGTAGCCTTATCCTCAGAATAGGTGATCAGTATCTGATTGTGGGGGTCCGACACCCGAGACCCCTGCCGATCAGCTGTTTGAGAAGGCAGTGGCACTCCTGTGAGTGCCGTGGCTTTCTCGCTGCTTTTCTTAAGCTAGTGACTTCACGTTAATCGGTCCCGTGGCCTAGGAGCAGCTCAGCCCCAATGAAGTGAATGGATCTGAGTGCAATATCAAGCACAACCGCTATACAATGTAGGGTGCTGTGCTTGGTGAGCTGTAAAAAGGCAGCGGTACTCACAGGAGCACCCCTGTCTTCTCAAAACAGCTAATTGGCAGGGGTCCCAGGCGTCGGAGCCCCAGCGATCAGTATAAAACCCCTTTTAAATCTTACATGAAAGTATTACATTACTGTATATATGTAGTGCCCCCAGTTCATGTACAGGATGGGGCTCAGACACAGGCAGCGTTTCTGGGCTCCTTTTCTTTTCAGAATACTGGGCTGTAACGTAGACCAGAAAAAAGATGTTATTGTTTTTCAGCTTTTGGCAATTCAGCCTCCTCGTAGTGGAAAATAACATGTACAATAGAACTGCCAATATGTTCCCGCAGCTCCTGGTTTTGTCTGCTACAGGGGAAAGTAGATACGAGCTCCGGTGTCAGCGTGTGACTTGTAAATCCTGCTTCTTCTTTATTTTCTTGGTCTAAAATGTAAATACCACTTCCCCTACCGCATGTACTAGTAACCTTATAGACTGTTTACTGGAGAATTATCTTCCCTGTCCCTGCTGATGAAAAGCAGGCCCAAACCATGATGCTGCCGCCACCATGTTTGACAGTGGGGATGGTGTGTTCAGGGTGATGAGCGGTGTTGCTTTTACGCCAAACATATCGTTTTGCATTGTTTCCAAAAAGTTGGATTTTGGTTTCATCTGACCAGAGCACCTTCTTCCACATGTTTGGTGTCTCCCAGGTGGCTTGTGGCAAACTGTAAACAAGACTTTTTATGGATATCTTTGAGAAATGGCTTTCTTCTTGCCACTCTTCCATAAAGGCCAGATTGGTGAAGTGTTGGACTGATTGTTGTCCTATGGACAGACTCTCCCACCTCAGCTGTAGATCTCTGCAGTTCATCCAGAGTGATCATGGGCCTCTTGGCTGCATCTCTGATCAGTCTTCTCCGTGTTTGAGATGAAAGTTTAGAGGGACGGCCGGGTCTTGGTAGATTTGCAGTGGTCTGATACTCCTTCCATTTCAATATGATCGCTTGCACAGTGCTCCTTGGGATGTTTAAAGCTTGGGAAATCTTTTGGTATCCAAATCCGGCTTTAAACTTCTCCACAACAGTATCACGGACCTGCCTGGTGTGTTCCTTGGTCTTCATGATGCAGAACCCTGAGACTATCACAGAGCAGGTGCATTTATACGGAGACTTGATTACACACAGCTGGATTCTATTTATCTTCATCAGTCATTTAGGACAACAGTGGATCATTCAGAGATCCTCAATCAACTTCTGGAGTGAGTTTTCTGAACTGAAAGTAAATGGGCCGAATAATTTTGCACGCCCCACTTTTCAGTTTTATTATTACAAAAAAAGTTTAAATGATCCAATAAATTTAGTTCACCTTCACAATTGTGACCCACTTGTTGTTGATTCTTCATTGAAAATTTAAAATGTTATATCTTTTTGTTTGAAGCCTGAAATGTGGCAAAAGGTTGAAAAGTTCCAGGGGGCCGAATATTTTCGCAGGGCACTGTATATATCCATCCATCCATCGATCCATCCATCTATCCAGTGTCGGACTGGGTTGCCCAGGGCCCACCAGTAAAATAAATTTGGAGGTCCACCGTATGGACACATTGAAATATTACCTGCTCACACAGCAGCAAGATGCTACCAGATGACAGAATATGGGGGTCCCTGCAGCTACTTTGAGGAGGTAGGTCCTGGGTAGTAGAGGACACTGGTAGCTTTCCTCTATACCTAGAAGTCATCTCAGCTCTGACCGTGTCTATAATAATAAACTGGGGAGTTTCTTCAATAATCTATCAAGTTTTTTATATGAACATAGGCTGGTTGAATATATGTATGTAGTGCAGTAAGTCTACTGTCTTATGTTGCACTTGTGCAGAGGGTGGGAGACTAGGGGCCCACCTTGCTCAGGAGCCCATCGGGGGATTTACCTGTATCTCTGTGGGCCAGTCCGAGCCTGTATCTATCTATCTGTCTAATCTTACAATATCTATCTCAGATCTATCTATCTTTCTCATTATCTATCTACTGTATCTAATCTTATTTGTCTTTCTATCTGTCCTTCCGCCTGTCACTGTCTGTCATGGATCTTTTATCTTTAGGACTTGTAGGTGTTGGCTCCATTGCTCATGTGATGAGTGATAAAGTAATGGCTGCAGATCCTTATCTGATGTTGTAATGACTGTTTTCAGTGGTGATGAAATGATACATTCCCGTATAATAAAAAATCTCCATCAGCGCCCATCTGACTGATAGTTGCAGCGCGGTCCTGCTCTCATTCCCACGTGATGTTCTGCTTTTAGCCGACAAAGGTTACGTAGAAATAAAAATAGCCTGGCAGATTGGTCAGGAATAGAGATGAGCGAACGTGCTCGAAACGAGCACTGTACCGCTCAGCTCCCCTGCGCTCGCATGGGCGCAGGCAGCCACTTCCGTCCTCCTCAGGAGGACGGAAGCGGCTGCCTGCGCCCATGCAAGAACAGGGGAGCCGAGCGGTACAGTGCTCGTTTCGAGCACGTTCGCTCATCTCTAGTCAGGAACATTCGGAGTTCCCCTGCTGCACTTCTGCTTCATTCCTGGCGTTAATGGAGGCAATTTCAGAACAATTTAAAAAATTGTGGGGCTCTTTAACCCTTTCAGTACCGGAGGTTTTTTCGGTTATGCATTTTCGTTTTGCACTCCCTGCCTTCAAACAGCCATAACTGTTTTATTTTTCTGTTCACATAGCTGTATGAGGACTTGTTTTTTGCGGGACAAGTTGTACTTTCCAACGCCACCATTTAATATTGCATATGGTGTAGTGGGAAGCGGGAAAAAAATTCCAAATTGGGTGAAATTGCAAAAAAAAACGCTATTCTGCTACAGTTCTACGGGTTTCTTATTTACAGCGTTCGATGTTCATTAAAACTGACCAGTTACTTTCATTCTACTGGTCAGTACGAATCCGGCAATACCTAATATGTATAGTTTTTCCTGCGTTTTGATAGTGATAAAATAATTAGAAAGTTGCCTTTTTTTTGTCATATCTTGACCCCTATAACTTTTTGGTATTTATGTGTACGGAGCTGTATGGGGACTCATTTTTTTGCGGGGCGATCTGAAGTTTTTATTGATACCATTCTGGGGTGTGTATGACTTTTTGATCACTTTTTATTTAATTTTTTTTAGAAAAAACGACAAAAAACAGTGACTCTCCATTTGGACGCTTTTTTTCCGCCACACAATTCGCCGTATTGGAATTTTTTTTATATGTTTTAAAAGTACAGGCGTTTTCGGTCATGGTGATACCCATGATGTCTGTATTTATTGTTATTTAGGTATTTATTTTTTCATTATACGGAAAGGGGGTGATTTGAACTTTTATATATTTTTTATTTTTTATATATTTTTTAACATTTTTTAAAAAATTTTTTCGTGATTATTTTAAAGCTCAAATATGAGCTAACATATTGTGTTTGTTTTTTTTTTCTTTATGAGCAATCAGGGATTTACTAGATTGAGATAAATCCAAGAATTGCTCATTTCTTATCCTGGCCTGCCATCTAGTGGCCAGAATAAGAATTGCACTTTGAAAGCTGTAAACCTCATCAGCGAGGTTTACAGCTTTCAGATCGTGTACAGACATCCCGATTGGCCACAAGGGGTGTCTGTACACCACCCGGAAGCGTACGCTTCCGGGTAAAGACGCAACTAGATGCCGTGATCACATGTGATCACGGCATCTAAAGGCCCAGAAAGACGCCGCCGATCGGGTAAGTAGCGGCAAGTCTCTGCTGTTGGAAACAACAGAGACATGCCGGCCATGTGCCCGCATCGCCCCAGCGCTGTACATGTACGGCGCTGGGAGTCTAAGGGTTAAAGAGGAGCTGTCACCTCACCTAACAAATGCCCGTTGTAGTAAATAATTGTTTTCTTCATACGTTAAAGGGGTTATCCGAATTCTAAAATATCCCCCCCCAATGCCTGGGCCCCTTGTATGGATTATACTTACCTGATCCCCGGCACCCCCGTCCCTCTAGATCCCTGCACGGCCGCCACTGCATCTCCCCATCGCTCTGATCAAAACATCCGGTGACAGGGGGAGCATCCATTAGCAGGCTGTGGTGGAGACAAGCTCCCTCGAGGCCTGTTGCGTCCTGCTATTGGCTTCCCCCCCATCGCCGGATGTTTTTATCTGAGTGACTGGGAGATGCATCAGCGGCCGTGCAAGGATCCGGAGCGACGTGGGTGCTGCGGAGCAGGTAAGTATAATCCATACAAGGGGCCCGGGCATTGGGGGCGATATTTTAGCATTTAGATAACCCCTTTGACAATTCGGGATCATCTTTTCTTATAACTCTCTTATGCTGTTCCTCTTTTATTCCTGCTATAAGTTTATAAACAAAGGCACCACTAGGTGTTACCAGTTGAGGAGGGGGAGTGTCTGCGCAGTTTGACATTGTCCAATGAGTACTGGACAACAGCAGACTGTGCAGGGACACACCCCCAGCTGTAACACCCATTTGTATCACCCATTTGTATCTTTATTCATAAACATCTAATAGGCATAAAAGAGGAGTGACACAGCATAGAGTGGTAAGAATAGATGCTCCGGGATTGTTATTACATGGGGAATGCAAGTAGTTACTTAAACAGACATGTTTAACATGTTTAAACAGACATGTTTCCAGTACTATGGAGTAGATTTTTGTATGCTTGTGCTGTAGGAATGCCGGTATGCAGTTGTATTATTTTTATATCCATTTCCTTTGAGCTGACGTAGAACAATTGATGAGATAACTTGAAAAGCTCTCGCTCTGTACTAAGCACAGTTTAATTTCCCTTTCACTTGGCCTTTGACACTTGAAATGAAAAAGCTATTGTATAACTGCAGCTGATATTCTTCACATGAAAGCCTTCAGCTTTACACTATGTCTGCCCCCTCGTAAGGATTGAGACCAGAGATCCAAAGTAATGACAAAACTATTTCTGCCGGAAAAGGAAAATGTAAACATATCAGAAATCTGACTTCTACCCCAGAGTCCCAGGCTGTCCGTAGGCCTTCTCCATCTTCCTTTAAATAAATGTCACCAATTTTTTTTTTCTGCCAGTTAAAACCAGATAGGGACACATATACAGTTTTTTTTCTAATCGGTGTTTATTTTCTGATTGCAGAATTTTTATTCTATATGCTGAACATAATTATGGGGGCGGCCATCTTGCCTGAGCTGTTCCTAACAGCATTTAGAGATATGCTTTAGAGCAGCCACCATGGACAGGAAGGGATCCCATTTCCAAGGGACTTCTGTAAAAGAGTTTTGCTCTGTGACCTGGGCAGAGGCCACGAGATAGTAGATAATGGTCAGGGTGGTGTATACTGTATTATCTCTCTCTCTCTCTCTCTCTCTCTCTCTCTCTATATATATATATATATATATATATATATATATATATATATATATATATTATAAGCAGATAACTGCAGTAAAGTGATCTGTACAGACCAAGAAGTAGCACCTATTATTAGGTTTAGTGGCCAGTGTGAAATCTGCAGGATTTTATATATTTTGTTTAAAAACAGATAGTGACATTGAAAATTAAAAATATCTTGAAAAATGGTTTAAAAAAATATTTAACATAAAAACTTGATTTACACAATAGGTAATTTTTTAATGACACATTCCCATTAAAGGGGTTGTCTCACTTCAGTAAGTGGCATTTATCATGTAGGGAAAGTTAATACAAACCACTTATTAATATATTGTGATTGTCCATATTGCCTCCTTTGCTGGCTGGATTCATTTTTCTATCACATTATACATTGCTCGTTTCCATGGTTACAGATCACCCTGCAATCCATCAGTGGTGGTCGTGCTGAATCCAGTCAGCAAAGGAAGCAAAATGGATAATAAAAATATTAGTAAGTGCCTTGTATTAACTCTCCCTACATGATAAATACCACTTACTGAAGTGAGACAACCCCTTTAAGGTATATTGCATAAAATAATATGTCCCTACTCTTTTCTAGTGCCGCTCTTCGGTACTCCTGTCTGTATTTGTTTTCCTGGCTTCAGTAAGTCACTTCAGCGGCCATTTACTGACCACTGCAGTCACGTGCTAAGGCTGCATAATGACCTGTTGTGCTGCCAGGGGGTGGACTGAGAGCTTACAGGGGTTATCCCAGCCTCCCTAGCATCGCGGGTGACGCTAGGGAGGCTGGTCACTGTTGTGGCCTGCTATTGGCTGATGTTTTGATCCGGGCAACGGGGAGATGCAGTGGCGGCCGTGCAGGGATGCGGGTGCTGGGGAGCAGGTATTATGCTCTAGAGAAGGTGCCTGGACATTCTGGGGGTCATTATACGATTATACGAATTGGATAACCCGTTTGCATTGGGCCTGAAAAAAACAAAAAAACAAATGGTCCATGTAGGGGGGAGACAGGGCCCACACAAATAGGCAGGGACAACGAATGTAGACAGGACCAGCAGTAGCATATTCTGCATATTGCAGAACAAAATACCAACCCAGCAGAATCAAATACCACAGTACAGCATAAAATGATGCCGATCCTGTCACAGTATTCAATCGTATCACTGTCCTGATAATTGCAATGCAGTTGCATTTAGGAGAGCACTTGTGGTTGCCAACCATATACATTTATTATTCCTGAGAGCATCAGATCATGGTGTCCTTGGCCGTAGGGCCATGAGGATGCCTTGGCTGACCCCTGGGACATTGGCCCACTGAGGAATTTCCCTGTATGATCTATGGCTAGTCCACATCTGGTCACCGCTGCAGCCAGAAAAATACTGCAGAATGAGCCTGACACTGGAAGCGGCAGTGGAGAAGGATGTGATTACAAGCAACAAAAGTTAGAAGTAGGAGGCAGTGGAGGGGAGGGATGAGCGACAGTAGACCATCCCCCCTTACACAACAATGGTGGTTGACCCACTGACCAGCTTGGCTCACCAGAAATCTGCCTGGCAGGGCCTGGTTTACAGTGTCTATCCTATGCCAACCCATTGACAATGTTCTTACTATGTGAAGTAAAAGCCTTAGGCCCCTTTCACACGAGCGTCACGGATTCAGTCCGGATGCGTTCAGGGTGCGTTCCGGAAAACTCGCACCAATCCGCACGCAATCGCAGTCAGTTTTGACTGCGATTGCGTATGTTCGTTCAGTTTTTTCCGCTTGGGTGCGATGCGTATGGATGCATTTCGCACTTGCGTGATAAAAAACTGAATGTTTACAAACAACATCTCTTAGCAACCATCAGTGAATCATGCATTCCATCCGCACTTGCGTGCGGATGCAATGCGAATTTCATGCAGACCCATTCACTTCAATGGGGCCAGGGCTTCGTGAAAAACGCAGAATATAGAACATGCTGCGATTTTCACGCAAAGGCGAACTGATGCGTGAAAAAATTCGCCCATGTGAAAAGACCCATTGAAATAAATGGGTCAGGATTCAGTGCGGGTGCAATGCGTTCGCATCATGCATTGCACCCGCGCTGAAATCTCGCTCGTGTGAAATGGGCCTAACACTTGTACATCTGCATTGGCAGCTGCATAAAACAGTATGCAGGAAATGTTTTCCTTCCCCTGATTGACATTTGGTATTTTTGACCAACTCATAGAAACCCTACTACAGTATAGATATCACTTGTCTTCTGATTTTATAGGTAAAACAGTTTTTGATTTATAATACCCAAGGACTTCCAGTTCCACCACCAAGCTCCCTTGATCCTTTCCCGATTGCTCTTAACAGCAAGTCACAGGAGATTGAACACATATAACGAAGACCTCTGATAATAAAAAAATAGTATTAATAAGCGGCAGGAGAGCTTATTATGCAGCTTATATTCTTCTAAATAGAAGAAATCCAGTGGTCCCTGAATTTTTATTACCATAGAAAAAGGGCAAGGAGCCCTCAAACACATTCGGTTGTCAGATCCTCCAGACAGTTCTGTACATCCAGCACAGTTTAGCCACACATTGTATGACATGGTCACTGGGGAGGGGCCGTCCTCTAGATTTTTTGCCTAGGGGCTTCCACTGACCTTGATCTAGCCCAGTGTGTAGCAATACAAAATTCAGAGGGTTCAATAGCTATAAAGTGGAAGCCTGGTGTAGAAAAGTCGTTTTCAAATATTCTGTGCATTCACAGTTAGAAGAGGACGCTCTGTAATGTAAGGCCCCATGTGAGTAATCCTACACGGAGAGCAGTGCCAGCACTTATCCTCTTCCATTGTTAGGTGGAAAATACAGCAGTGACCAGCCACAGTATTAAGGTGTGGTGCTCTAATTCAGTCACCAACTCTCATTTCTCTCTGGTCAGACTGCTGGTCTGACAGAAAGTGTTAAGTGAGCCTCTCTATCATGCTAAAAACCAGACAGAGAGGAAAGGGACAGGAACTACTATATACTGAATCGTCTCAAATATTAATGTTCTGAAAACGAGCCACCCATTAAAAACTTTCAGCGGAAGTGTCCCTTTGACTGCCTGTTGTTCGACTGTATTATGGAATTGTTGCTGTGGTAAAAATGATTCATGTATCAGTATAATCAGAGTAGTATCCCGTCATAGAATATACATGCAGAGGAGCTTATTAGACAGCGTCATTGGGTTGGATTTATCTTTGTGTTACATTTTAGTTCTCAATCCAGCATGACTGGTTATGTTGCATACTGCTGGCTATATTTGGGGTATCAATCATGTCAGGGGCTGATGATAGAGGTAAAGGAAAGAAGATCAGACATAAAAAACATGCTTTCCACAGGGGTGTCCAATGACCAATGGATGTCTAATAAAGGACCCCATACACATTCAGTAACTGCCGGCCGAACGATCGTTGAGCCGACAGCTGTCTCTCCCAACTCCCATCCATCTCCCCCATACGGTTGGTTCTGCTGAATGTGTAGTCATTGGGGAGAGAGCAGAAAGCCACTGCCAGACACTTCTGGTAGCAGCTTATCTCCCAGGAGAACAAAAGGACCAGGAGAAAATATTCACTTCGGACAATCCTTCTCTCACCCCACATCATCTGTACACATTAGACTGTCAGATGAATCTGCCGTTTCAACTGACAATACACTAATATGTATGGAAACCTTTTAAAGGGAACCTGTCATCTCCGAAACACCCCCTGAACTAGTGTAAGCGGTGTATAGTGTAAGTGATGCTGAATCCGAATATGTAAGTTTTATCTTCATACTCACTTCCATTCTGACACTATGCTCCCACAAACCAGCAGTAAAATGCACTCACTGGACTCCAGTGCTCACTCACATAATGGAGAGGACTCTGTGAA
This sequence comes from Rhinella marina, assembly GCA_900303285.1. NCBI lineage: Eukaryota > Metazoa > Chordata > Amphibia > Anura > Bufonidae > Rhinella > Rhinella marina. The sequence goes on along the minus strand of ONZH01001413.1, from coordinate 448,329 downwards.
TGTATTTTACTGCAGGTTTGTGGGAGCACAGCATCAGAATGGAAGTGAGTATGAAGATAAAACTTACATATTCGGATTGAGCATCACTTACACTATACACCGCTTACTCTAGTTCAGGGGGTGTTTCGGAGATGACAGGTTCCCTTTAAGGGGTTTTCCGGGATTTTAATATTGGACCCACGCCGATCTGATCCTGAGGATAGGTAATCAGTGTTAAAATCCCAGAAAACCCCTTTAACTTCCTTTGTACCTACAGTAAAGTTTCCACTTTTGAAATGACAACTGCATTCTTTCTCTACTTTTTTTTTTTTAGTAAAAGTTTCTTCTCTTTTGAAATCGAAATAAAAACATTAAAAATGACTAAAGCAATCATTTGCACAATACACCATCATTTATTTTTTTGTAATTGTTTCATTGTGTATGGATTTTCTGTGCAAATTCTTGGTATCCATCTCCTGTGTCTTGGCTTGATTGAAGATCTTTCAAGGTTATTCTCTAAATAATCTCAGAAATGTTTTGTTCTTAGCACTTTAGGTATTTTTGGTAATTACGTTTCCTGCATAAAACATGTTCATTTATCTTGTCCCTGACATTATCATCATGGTCCAACCTTGGGCTGATACATGGAAATTACATGGAAATGGTTTGTGTAATGACATGCTTTTGCTAAAACTTTCCCAATATGTCATGATCATTATCAGCATGGGCCTTTGTCACTTGACGCTTTTTTTTTAATGTACACGTAGCACTAAAGGCTTCCATACACATTAGGCTATTGTCGGCCAAACCTACCGTTTTTGGTGGGATTGGCTGACAGTCCAATGTACATTGGGGCCTCCTGACTCTTCCCCAACAGTTGAATATTTGAAAGGCCAATCCTTTTCTCCTCCCTGGAGATAAGCTGCAGCCAGAGGTGGCCAGAGGCCTTTGACCACCTCTGGTTGCAGTGTTTCTCCTGGGAGAACAAAAGGATTGGGCGTTCAATGTACATATCAATGGACTCCCGCAGGTCAGATATTGATGACCTACCCTGAAGATAGGTTATCAATATTAACAGCTGGACAACCCCTTTAACCCCTACCTCTCCTGCATAAAAAATAGTCCCTCAGATGTCACCCCAGAGATACATATGGTATGTGATTCCCCCCATTTCCTTCTCCAGTCTAGAGAGACATATAGTGATATATTTCTATGAAGTAGGGATGATTAAATGAGAGATGTCTGGACAGCTTCACCTGCTTCTCTATGAGATCACTACTCCGCCACTAATAGGAGGAAGAGGGAGCAGGGAAGTTATTGAGCATGTTAGTCCACCACTGAATGCAGGAGGAAGTGGACCAGAAGGATAGACAGCAGGGGGCGCTACCAGACTGACCAAACTGACCAATATTTTTATTGCATGTATGTTGCAGTTATACTTCATTGGAGATGCCCTATTCATATAAAAACCTCCCAGAGATGCCCTATTTATATAAAAACCTACGTATATAAAACCTCCCATGAGCTATGGACCATTGTTTTATATGCACTCCTATAGTAATATGTGGAGCTCAATCATTATAATTATAGACCTTAAAGGGGTTGTCTCACTTCAGTAAGTGGCATTTAGCACGTAGAGAAAGTTAATACAAGCCACTTACTAATGTATTGTTATTGTCCATATTGCTTCCTTTGCTAGCTGGATTCATTTTTCCATAAAATTATACACTGCTTGTTTCCATGGTTACGCCCACACTGCAGTCCATCAGTGGTGGTCGTGCTTGCACAATATAGGAAAAAGCACCAGCCTCTGTGTAGTGGCATGGTCCTGGCTACCAGAGAGACCAGTCCTTTTTCCTTTAGCGTGCAAGAACGACCACAACTGATGGATTGCAGGGTGGTCGTAACCATGGAAACAAGCAGTGTATAATTTTATGGAAAAATGAATCCAGCCAGCAAAGAAAGCAATATGGAAAAAAACAATATATTAGTAAGTGCCTTGTATTAACTTTATCTACATAATAAATGTTATTTGCTGAAGTGAAACAACCCCTTTAAAGGCTATGTACACCTTTGGAGTCAATTTTTTTATGATTGCATTTAACTTATTTTTGGCTAAAAATCATATTTTCATTTGGACTTTATTAAAAATATTGAGCTGTTCAGTTACAAAGGGTTAACTGTTTGTCTAGCTGGGTGACTGGCACTTTCACTTTCACTTTGTGCCGGTCATCTAATTACCCTTATCTCTAAACTACTGAGAGTTTATACATAAACAATTATTTAAGCCACATTCTTATCAGTAAGGTAAGGATTGAGCTTTAATGAGTGTTTATAAGGTCAGAGAGAAGAGATAAGCTGTCAGTCTGCTCCTCAGATGACGGAATTGAGAAAAAGGCCACAGGCTGCTAGTACAGCTTCTCAGCTCTGTACACAAAAAAGGGTTCCATATTGTTAATAAAGACCAATTGAAAAAGTCATTTTAGGTCAAAATAAGTATAATGCAATAATTTTAAAAAATTGCCCCCAAAGGTGTACATAGCCTTTAATGAGACTGGGAGCACTGTGAGGGTAGGTTCACAGAGTGTTTTTTGGGCAAGGGCTTGAGGCAGATTTTCCTGCAGGTTTTTCAGGTAAAGCCAGAAGTGGATCCACAAGGAATTGGAAATATAAAGTAACTGTATACTTCTCCCTCTTGCTGAATCAACTTCTGTCTTTGGCTAAAAAACCTGCAGGAAAATCGGCCTTGAAACCTTGTCCAAAAAACTCTGCGTGAACCTGCCCTAATTATGGTCTATAGTGAGATATTGAGAACCATTTAAGTGAATGGGTCTGAGCTGCCATACCCCACACAAACTAAATGTACCCATTGAATTTAAAAGGATATTCTGGTAATTTTAAGTTATTCCTTATCCATAGGATAAGGGCTAACTATTAGATTGGTGGGGGTCCTACTGCAGGGACTCCACTGATCACCAGAATGGGGACCCCATACCTCATATGGACCCCCAAAAAGAACAGGTCATGCATGCCAGAAATAGCCGAGCACTTGTACTCACCTTATCTTGCAGTCCCTTAGCCATGAATGCATGTCTGACCTGCCACACTCTCCTGTTCTGTGGAGAGGGAAAAACTTGAAATTACTGGACTATCCCTTTAAATTCAGTGGCTGCTTTTCCTCACGGACCATAGGTCCTCATTTGTTTAATGGGTCTGCGGGAAAACAGTGCAAATGGACTCCTGTTTGTGTGCAAACTCTGCACCGATAAGTTTCATATCACGCTTCAGAAAGGGGGTCCTGATGCCCTCATGGAGCATGTTTTGTCAACCAGGGCAAGAAAGGAGGAACCTAATGTTTTCACTTAAATGGTCTTTTTGAAATGTATTAGAAACTTCCTGACTCATGCAGTCGTTCTCTCGATTTTGGGGAATAAAAAGGTTGATGTACGTCTATGGTCACAAATGTTATTCAGACCATAGCACAGAATAGACCATAATGATTGACCTCCTTGTTATTCATCTCCGCCATATCACTGCAGATAAGAAGTATGTGAAGTGTATGCCTGGGAGCCATACATATTAATAGAAAGACAGGACAAGTATTTTTAGCTATTCAATTTTCTAATGCTGAAGTCATAATGTTGACGCAGATGGCAACGTCCTTTTCTCTCGCGCTCTGTTCCCCCCTTTCGTGGCCACCTGAAGGCTTGGCACAGACTGATCTTTTGGAACATGAGATATTTTCGTTTCATTTCATTTGCTTGTGTTATTTGATTTGCAGATTTCTATTTGTATCTTGTAGAAGATCAGTGCACCTCGGAAAGGTTCCAGATTTCATTACCCAAGGTCCTTTATATTTGGACTTATTTGCTTGCTCATTAACCCCTTCCAGCACTAGGATAACTATGATCTCACAGTTGGGAGGTCTTACCACAAGTGAACATAGAGGTTGTAAGGAGTGGGTTGTCAATTATGTGTTTTTGAAATATGCCAGGATACAATACATAATAATTTAAAAATAGCATAAAAAGTGGGTCCATTCATATGTAGCAGGAAAAAAACTGCTGCAAAATCTGCATGTTTTACATGTGAAATGTAAGTGTGCATCCACACATACTGGATAAAAACCTACATGAGGATTTTTCTGTGGGATTCACTGTGAATTTCATCCAGCTATATTTGGGGTCTGCTGGATCTCTTTTTGGAGAGCACCATAATTGGTGTGAGGAGTCAATGTTAGACCCTTTAAATAGGCCTTGAAGTATGAGTATCAGAGCTAGAGCTTGCTAGGAGCTCATTTGCATCCCTTTCTTCCCAGAATTCCAGAGGAGCATGTATGGCCTATGAGCCTCCTCATGCTGATCAAGACGCTCTTGCAGGAGATCTAGTACCCTCAACATCTTAACCTAGGCCTCTCACCCAGTTAAGCCAGTACTCTGCACTGATGAGGGGAAATCACCCCAAAACAGCTGTCTGCAGATGATATGCTGGCTTATTTATTATCCAAGTCATGTCTCAAGGCCTAGTTAAAAGGTTGAACATTGACTGATAGGATAGTTGCCTTACATCTGGTGACATCAGCAGCGGCGGGAAGGTGGGCGAGCGAGTCTGCTTTTTTTCTGTGTTCAGTGGCACAGGTCTAGAGGATAGGAGTTAACATCCCCAAGGCTGGACAACCCCTTTAAAATCGGCACTGTGGGTCAGTTTCAACACAGATTTTATTTCTGAACCATGTGAATGTGATTTGGTAAAATCTCAACCGCTTTGCTTCTAGTGTGTTAGCCTGCGGGCAGGGGCGTAACTACAGGGTGGGCCATTTATATGGATACACCTAAATAAAATGGGAATGGTTGGTGATATTAACTTAGTGTTTGTGGCACATTAGTATATGGGAGGGGGGAAACTTTTCAAGATGGGTGGTGACCATGGCGGACATTTTGAAGTCGGCCATTTTGGATCCAACTTTAGTTTTTTCAATGGGAAGAGGGTCATGTGACACATCAAACTTTTTGAGAATTTCACAAGAAAAACAATGGTGTGCTTGGTTTTAACGTAACTTTATTCTTTCATGAGTTATTTACAAGTTTCTGACCATTTATAAAATGTGCTCAAAGTGCTGCCCATTGTGTTGGATTGTCAATGCAACCCTCTTCTCCCACTCTTCACAGACTGATAGCAACACCGCAGAAGAAATGCTAGCATAGGCTTCCAGTATCTGTAGTTTCAGGTGCTGCACATCTCGTATCTTCACAGCATAGACAATTGCCTTCAGATGACCCCAAAGATAAAAGTCTAAGAGGGTCAGATCGGGAGACCTTGGGGGCCATTCAACTGGCCCACGACGACCAATCCACTTTCCAGGAAACTGTTCATTTAGGAATGCTCGGACCTGACACCCATAATGTGGTGGTGTACCATCTTGCTGGAAAAACTCAGGGAACGTGCCAGCTTCAGTGCATAAAGAGGGAAACACATCATCATGTAGCAGTTGAATGGCCCCCAAGGTCTCCCGATCTGACCCCCTTAGACTTTTATCTTTGGGGTCATCTGAAGGCAATTGACCACAAAAGTATACTGTGGAGAGGTGGAGGGGCAGAGCACCAATGATAAGACAGGAGGCAGATTTCAGTCTAACCCAGGCTCCCGGTAAGCACAGTAACTAAATTGTAGTCAGTTAAAAGCAGCCACCCTAAGCAGTTCCGCCAATGCTGTTGAAATACAGAAATGAGTCGATTTGTGAAAATTACAAAATGCTATTCAATCTGCATGGTATAACCCTGTGTAATATGCAGAACCCTAGTGTTTGTGTGCTCACCTCCACAGCTCTTTAAGCTTTAGGCTCATGTCAGGTTTATTTAGAAGTCATACCTTAGCTTGTAAAGTCTACATTTTGGTTTTGTTGCTGTCTGCATGGATTATATTTAAAGATATGCACACCTTCACTAGGTGCCCATTGCTTATTCATGCCAGATCTAGTTTGCTTTTGAGGACAGATTGTATGAAGTCAGAGTAGGTATAATCAGAGGGGGGTTGTTTGAATCTAGAGCAGCGCTTCCCAAAATACAATTTTTTTTAAACTTTCTCTATGTATTCTACATTGTGCTGCAGTAGGTATCACTGCTGTCCTTGGGCTCCAGAGGCTTGGGTTGGGGTGTGGCTTAGATGGGAAATGGGTGTGGCTTAGCCTTAAAAGGGTTTTCCTTAAGATGCAGCATTTGGCACAAAATGCTATTGGAAAGTAAGTCAACCAACAGTTGGTATAAAATTAGGCAAAAATGTCTAACTATGCATCCTATCATCCAACCTGGGCCACTTCTGCACACTTTTACACTGCCCGTCTAAGTTTTCAATGTCCACATTTAAGGTAGGATTAGTAAATCTGTCCTAATTTTCCTACAATTCTGTTAAAGGGGTTTTCCGAGTTACGGGAAAAATACATACAGCACTGTAAATCTGATGGGCAGCAATATATACATAAGCTAAACAAGTTTTATGCAAAAAGTAAATTCTATTTCATCATTCCCCTGGTTCTCTTCTGGCCTCTGTTTATCTGCAGTAACAACAATCTCGGAGGTTTTCCTCATGAATATTTGTGTGCATCAAAAAAGCCTGCCCCTCCTCCTGCTCTGCAAAGGAAGTGAATAAAAGTGCTGCCCTGAGTGAAATATCTGTAGAATTACACTGGTAATACACACAGGATCTTTCCCCTACCTGTTTTTGTGCAATGGTCTGCAGAACTCCTTCAGTCTGTCAGTTCTGCGTCTGTAGGAGGGAAGATCCTGTCCCCAGCATTTGTCTCTTCACTGCCTGCAGCTGCTCAGCAAATCCTCCAGCCCTGAGTTTGTACTTTTGATGGTAGAAGGGGTTAAACTTTCCTGAAGAATCCAGTGTCAGGGAGACATAGGGCAGACAGCAAAAGCCAGTGCATGGGGGTGGCCTGCTCCTCCGGCTTGTGCACGAAACATCATCAGAGCAGGGAGAGAAGGTGACATCACATCTTTTGCGACCCTGTTGAAATGAATGGGTCCGTACCCGTTCCGGATGCGAACGCAGAACTACAGACGTGTGAACGGCCCCTAAACCTTTCTAGCTGCACCACCTCTAATATCCATCTACAGCTGACTCACGACTGATTGTGATTTTATTTTTTTGTTAGTAGCTACACTTTACAGTGTTTCTGTACTTTATAAAAACATTTGATATGTCATAGCGGCATATCGCTAGAACGAGGAGAAAGAAGCACTTACATAGCACACGCTGTCCTCACTGCAGGAGATAGACTGGAAACATTCTCATAGGCATTCTGTTGAGCTCGTCTACGGCAGCGAGGAGATGTAGCGCTCTGTGTAATTGCTTTATTTCTCCTCATTCTTACACTCTGTGGGGGTCTTATCACTTGGAGCCCCACCTATCACAACGCTCTGATATGTCACTAAGACATATGAAAAGTTTTTTAAAGGTACGTATCAACTTTAATTATTGTGCTGTACATGTATGAAACGAGTGAGGCTGAAGAAGTTGACCATTGCAGCCAGGAGAATGACAGGTTATGCCTTCCAAACTTTCACAAAACTTTTGATATGTCCTAGCCAGGGGAGTAACTATAGGGGGTGCAGAGGTAGCAGTCGCTACCGGGCCCAGGAGCCTGAGGGGGTCCAAAGACCTTTGTACCTCATAAGAAGACACCTGGGAGGGCTCTGTTATAGATATGCACTGGGGCCCAGAATCTTCAAGTTACACCTCTGCCTGGAGGGAAGGGGTTAGGTCAAGAATTTGGCATGGGGGGTGCCGTTTACATTTTTGCCTCAGGCAGCACTAATGTTAGGTGCTTCCCTGCCCCTGTACACAAAGCACTGAAGGGACAGGGGCCCCTACTGAACTCTTGCACCAGGACCCATAAGCCTTTAGCTATGCCCCTGATCCTAGCAACATATCAAGGATTTTAATCGGAGGAGGTCTGAGCACCTAGACTCCCACAATCATTAGAACATAGTGCGTTTTCTCTCCTCGCTGCAGGAGGGGAAAGAGTTTGGGCGGCAGGGAGAAAGAGCGCTATGTGAGCGCCTCTCTCTCCTCATTCTAGTGATCTCGGGGGGGTCTCGGCACTCAGATTCCCATCGATCTAAACCTTTGATATTTCGCTATGACATATAAAAAGTTTTTTGAAAGCCCAGTGACCATTTAAAGATATTAAAACAGAGTTTAGATCGGTTGGGCTAATACAAATATGGTCTTATCATAGAAGACCCCTGATTGAATCTTTCAGATGATCAGATTCTGGAATAAAGGATATTCATGGTATATTTAATATTTGCCATGCAGAATTGAACAGGCTGTGAAGAAAATGAGCGCTCCATTGGAATCAGTCATATTATTTTAAATACATTGACCTTTCAGTGCCCTTTTATAGTGGCATTTCCCTTGGCACAGTCTAGCGTTGCCTCTGCCATGGCTCAGTGAATACCTCATTTGTTATTTTACACTAACAAATGTGATATAACTGCAGCTCCAGGCAAGATTATTCACCTGGGGCTGGCAAGCCGGGGTGTGTTTCTGGATTGTCCTCACCTTTCTAATGTCTTAGCAATTTTGCCACAAGATGTCTGATCTAGTGGAGCACACGGCTTAACTATTCAGTATCTGATGTTCAGTTCACCTTTTTCAAAGAGGACCTCCTGATATGTCTGTTTTAGTAACTACTTGCATCCCCCATGTAATAACAATCTTCGAGCATCTATTCTGATCACTCTATGATGTACCATTCCTTTATTATTACTGCTAGAAGTTATGAATGAAGTTTACAATGAAGGTCCAGATGGGTGTGATCAGTTGAGGGTTTGTCTGTGCACGGTCTGACACTGGCAGCATTGATTGGATAGTGTCATACCGTGCAGGAGCATCCCCCTTCCCCAGCTGGTCACACCCATCTGGACGTTTATTGCAGACTGCTATTAATTCATTAATAATTATAGCAGGAATAATAAAGTAATGGCATAACATAGAATCATAAGAATAGATACTACAGAATTGTTATTACAAGGAGGATCCAAGTGGTTACCAAGGCCTCTTTCACATGAGCCATACTGATTGTGTCAGGGTCTGTTCAGGGAAAAACTTATGGTTTTGCACGCAAGCTCAATCAGTTTTTTCTCCGATTGTGTTCAGTGTTTCCACCTATGAATAGGAACTATACTTACGTCTTATTAGCTGTTTTGCGGTAAACATAAAAGTATTAAAGAAATATAAAAGAATTAAATTAAAATTAAATTAATACACCACAAAAATGGCAGTAGAACAATGTAAGTTCACCGCAAAACGGCTAATAAGACATACGTTTTTTTTTCTATTGATACACCCCCAAAATGTCTATAAAACAATGTACATTCACTGCTGAATGGATAATAAGATGTAGGTTTTTTCTTATTAATAAACCAGAAACATGTATATAAAACAAAGTATGTTCAGTGTTTCAACATTCACTTATCCAGTATGCAGTTTCCATTGGTTGGTTTAAAGGCTCTTTAAATGAGAACTGATGAACTTGTTTTATCATTGATCGGGCTTGTTATTGACTCGCATCAAACAGAGGGCGCTGTGGGGAATCCTCATAGCTGCGCGCTATGGAGTATCTGGATATGATGTTGATATGATGTATTGTGCAGCTAGCACTTCTATAGGATGCCCTAGGTTTTATGGAGTATTCTTACCTGAGATACTTCTTCCATATACTATATAGGAGGTGTTCATACCAGTGCACTGGGACAGAGATAAGTATTAAAATGTCCCAAACCGGTACTCACTCCATTCTAGAGAGAGACGACAAGATCAACACATGTACTGTTATAATATCCTGATCTTGTCACCACTCTCTCGAGTTAGGTGAGTACCCATTTGGGACATTTTAATACTTCCTAAAGATACCTCCTATAGATTTGAAGTTGTATTGTCTGTACGGTGTGTTGTTTCCACCACCGGCATGATACATTTTTGAGAGTGCTGCAGTACTGGCACAAGTTTTGATTCACACCTGTGGATCATTAGTTTGGGCTTTATTGGGCCACCTTGATGTCCCCGTGGCTCCAGTTTCTCCCCTCTTCCCTACTCTCTCTAATTTCAGATACTTATGCCCCCTTCTCCACCTTGTTGCCTCTACTACAACTCCATTTTTTAATTTTTCAGTATACAGGATATACTATAAATATCAGTTACATCCAGATCCCATAGATATGGCTGTAACTTCCATAAAAGTAAATGGAGAGAGACCACTTTTCCATTCATTCTCCATTCAGATGTGTCAGCTGGCAGCCGCCTCACCAGACAGGATGGAGGTTGAGGTCCTTTGTGGAGATAAGTGGGACCAGCATCTATAAGACACAATGTCATGAATATCTTAAAATGTCTAAGGTTGGAATACCCCTTTTAAGATCGAGTCCCCAGTATGCAATATACAAAATCAGAGTTTGGGGGAGCCGTATAAGATACCTGACATCCAACTAAGAAGGTAATATGGCAGATACATTGTGAGGAGAGCCCTGTCTGTCAGCTGCCAATAGGCATAGCTGAAACTATATACATACTGGTTGAAAGAGAGCAGCTATCAATGCTTCTCAAATATGTCCTTTTCAGATGAATGCCAGGCACAGAATACATAGCCTACCTCCTCCCACTTTTAAAAACCGGCTCTGGTTGCTTCATATTGGAGCTCTTAATACCCACTACTTTAACCCGTTTAAGAGCAATTCAGGGGAACATTTATTAAGACCAGTGTTTTAGACGCCAGTCTTTATAACCCCTATAGCTGGCGGTCGATCGCCAAAGTTATGAAGAGGCGCTGGCCTCTGCATAACTTTGGTGTATCCAACACCAATTCTAAATCTAAAACAGCTTCCTTGCTGGCTTATATTTAGACCATTTTCTACGCCTAAATCAGGTGAAGAAGATGATGAAAGAGACGGGCCTGCGGGCCTGCCCACTTTTTTAGACCTGGTGTGAGCGAACAATAAGTTGCAGATTCTGCAGCACCATGGCATGCAACAGAAACTGCGCCAGATGTACACCGCAAAAGGGGTATATATCTGGTCATAAATGACCCCCTTAGTCCCCTGTCAGAGAACTGCACCAATATTCTTCATTTTGCTAATTTATTATGTGTTCTTGTTCTAATAACCTAGAAGTGTCCTTTATTATATACCTGCACTCTTGAGAGCAGACTTCTTTATACAGAATATTACATACTAGGTATTACGCCTACTTGTTTCTAATGGAGAAAATGTATCGTACATGCTGCCATATTGGATAGTCACTCATGACCAACGGTGGGTAACTCCTAAGCTCGCCTATGAAGGATATAAAGATTTTTTTTATCCTGGATAGATGAATGTGATTTATCCCATTCATTTCCGACACTTGTGTGGCCTGGATTGTGAGTCTGTTATTAGATAGATACAATAGTCATTAATATTTGGGTACAGGGAACCATTATCTACCTAATGACGCTCGAGTGACACAAAGCTTCTGTGCGTCTTTGATGCTGATGGGCATGTTAATATTCCCACCACACAAGACATAAATGAATCACAATTACCCATCCATCAAGTCCTTGAGATCGTTTATAGTCAGTGTGATGTTTCGCTCCACAATATACAGTAGGTTGATCCTACCCAAACACATGTTTATACAGTAATCTGGAGAGATGGCACAGTGCCAGTCAGCAACTCATCTCCGAAAAAATTCATAGTCAGATGTACAGCTTCGCTCTTTCATGTATAGAAATATCGTTTGACACATTCCTAGAATCCCTTTTGAAGGATTTTCTCAGCTTGGTGAGAAGTAAAGTGCGTTATCTCTGAGGTGTTAAGGACCGTATTGCATCACCTGCAAAGTGGCAGAAGGCATGATTCATATCGACCTAGACCATAGGATCATTTCTGCTAAGATTGACATATAATCTTCTGATAAGTCTTTTCTAGTGATCTGAGAGACAACTAAATGGAATGCATCTGCTGTATACGTTTTTCTTTTCCCCATCATCAAAGAATTTTAATCCGCCAACAATGAGACCTGATAGGATCCGGATTATGAAATATTTTGGGTTAGCGGATGGTCATAGAAAATTGCTCAAAATCTCCCAGAAGAGTGCACAGATATGTTAGCATCACTGAAGCTTTATTTTAGTTTTTATTAGATTTTTTTTTGTTCAGTCCCACCATTATGTTGTAATTCTATTCTGAAAAGAAATAATGGATTACAATGATTTAAAGGGAATGTGTTGTTAGAAAATATCCTATTTTTTAACTCATGTTTTTAAAGGGGTTGCCCGACCTTGGAACCAACAACCCCTTTGGTCTGGACCTGTGCCCCTGCACATATAAAAAGGAAGACTCACGTCACTGCTTCATTCCTAGCTGCTTCCGATCCCTACCGAACCAGGAAGCAGCTGGGTTCCATGAGCACTGCAGCCAGTTACAGATCTCAGTGGTTACAGAGGCTTAAACGGTACATCACTGTTGTGACCACTGAGGCCTATGACTGGCTGCAATGGTCAGGGGAACCAGCCGCTTCCAAGCATCTGTGAATGAAGCAAAGATGGAACCAGGGACAGGTGAGTCTTCCTTTTTTATGTTCAGGGGCACAGATCCAGAACAAAGGGGTTGTCCGCTCCAAGCCTGGATAACCCTTTTAAGAATATTTTATACATTTTTTGTAATGTTATTTTGAATTTTCCACCTGTTGTCCACCTATTGTATGGATATCTGTGTTCAAGTTCAAGTTTTATAGGTGATTGTCTAGTTCTTGTAACCTAAAGGAAGACTTTTTCATGGCAAACCTGAAACCCACAGGATCTGACAAGTGTTTAATTACTATCAAATACTTAATTGTCAGATAAATATAGAAGGAAAATTCTTTCATGGTAAAGATTTTACAAGGTTGTCAGTGGAAAGAGCGTGCACTGGATGGGCGATATGTCTGATATGTAGGGGAATGGAAGGTCCTCATAGATGACGAGATCTGGGGCATGTGTATCCTCCACCCTATTCAACTAGATGCCGGAGACTTGCGAGCGAGTGCGAGCATTTAGCTATCTTCAGCAGCCCCAGATCTGAAAGGTGCTGCAGTGCACATGTGTGACTGCTGCTCCATTCAGATGGGGCCTTGGGCCCCAGTTCTTGTGATTGTAGGACCCCCAACCTATCAAACATTTATTCCCTATCCTGTGGATAGGGGAGAAGTTATCTTAATAGGACAACCCCTTCAAAGTACATAATTCCTGCTATACATTTTAATTGAATAGTCATCAGCCACCATAGATTTTTGGATAACTGGATTAAATGGGTAAACCATTATTTTACTGACGATACTGATCACATGCTGTCCCCCTGCTGGGACCCCCAGGCATTATCTGTACTCTGTGAGGAAACCTGGCAGTAAGTGTTCTGTTTCCCTGCAGCACCACCAGTGGGGAAATTAGGCATTACACAGTGGTCACTCAAAGCAATGGGTTCTTCATGTAATGCAGGTCCTCAAGAAGCCCCCTCAGATAGGTTCCCTGAAAGGTTATATAAAAATAGGTTTTCTAAGCTGGACAGTTCCTTTAACATTTTTTTCCTTTTATGGTCAAATTCATAATGTCCAACATTGATGTTCAGGAAGTTTGGCAAAACATTTCTTATACTTTATTTTTGTTCTTTCAGTGCAGAAACCGAAATCATGACCCAAAATGGGAGGCAATGGCAATATTTCTTATGAAAAAGATTGATCAGAGAAGCTGTGATGAAAATGCATCAGATGTCTGCAATACCATCCAGAGATGTGCACTCCACATGTTTCCAGAAGAAGGTCAAAGAAAGAGAAGAACAGGTAAGGGTCTATGTGCTGTTTCTACACTGTGTAAACTTTACAAAAACTCCAAAATACCACGTCCTGAGAAGGTGAGGCAATGCGAATGTTTATTCGTTTTTTACTGTTGAACCATGCAAACCTGGTGTCTTCTGTTCCCAGTTGTCTTCTCTGTGTTCCACCTACTTTCAGTAGCTTGTGATACTAAAGCCCTCTGTATAGTAAACTAAAATTTTCACTTAAGGCTATTTTCACACCTGCGGCACGGGCTCCGGCAGGCTGTTCCGGTGGGTGAACAGCCCGCCGGATCCGTGCTGCTGGAACTACGCTTCGGCCACATTCACTGTAATGGGGGTGGGACGTGGATCTGGCCGCAGCATGGCAACCCCTGCTGAGAGGCAGCCAGAGCGAAAATACATGTTGTAGCGTAGTTCCGGCCCCACATGTGCACCTGCGGCAGCACGGATCCGGCGGGCTGTTCACCCACCGGAACAGCCTGCCGGAGCACCGTGCGCAGGTGTGAAAGGGGCCTAAGGTGCCCATGAACATTAGTCTAGAGTTGATCAAAACAGACAACTTCAACCAAAACAAACATTCCTTGGTTGAAATTTAACAACAAACGATTGTGTTAGTCGACTGATGACAGATTATTATTGTGTGAAGAGAAGTTGGCCATGCTTAATATTTTTCTCAAATGGAAGATCTTTTGTTCAAAGAAAGATCGTTCCCCAATGAAAGATCGTTAGTCAAAGATTTTTCATCCATTGCCTGGTTTCATTGAATGTGTATGGCCAGTTTGAACAACTGAAATGGCTAATATGGACTACATTGTGTATGTCTGGGAAATGATTGTTCACCAGATGTTTGTTTGTTCAACTGGTGTTCAGCCAGGAACCAACTTCTGTCTAAGGGCTTATGCACACGACAGTGGTCGGTGCATAATGTCGTAATGTGTATGGCCACCTTAAGATATTAGTAGTTTTACTGGCTTCTGCCAACAGAGGGCAGCGTAACTCTCTTGCATAGTTTATCCTCGGTTCAGAGATGAGCTATGACTAATGGGTACCTAAGAGCAACTTGTAGACACCAAGTCAACCCTATGAATACAGTGGCACACTTATAGGCCCTGATTTATCACACCTTCACTCCAGAATTCTGTCTTCAAAAAGTCACACGATAGGGCTTTTGCGACTTTTTTGCGCATTTTTTTGCGACTTTTTGCATGTGTACACAACTCACTCCAGTTTGTAATATGGGTGGAAAAGTGGGTGTGGTTAGCCATGTTAATGAGTTTCACTCCAGATTTATCATTGCGACTTTTTAAAAAAAAGTCGCAAAATAGTCGCAATCTCACTCCAGGAGGAGGGTGGAGTAGGAAAAGTGGAGTAGCTTCTCTAGACAGAAGTGTTAGGTTTGAGGACAAGCCACATTTATCAAACAACCTGTGACGTTTGATAAATGTGGCAGAAAGTACTCCAACACAGACTGAAGCAAAACTGACTTCAAATATTTTCCTAATGATAAATTCCCCCCAAAGGCTTTATGTGGGTTGTCTTTGAATATTATTTGATGAATGTGAGTAAGTATGACATCACCCAAGTGCTTAAGTACCAACTACTTATTTCTAAATCTCCATAGTAGTTGTAGTATGTCTACTTTCGTAAGGTTTGTGGTTCAATTCCTCACTATAATAAAGATGTCTACTTTATATGCCAAGGCTGAAACCTAGTGTAGAACAGCACTTCCCACTTTCTGAGGCATGATTGTGAAGGCATTTTTGATAGGAGTGGTCAAATGCTGATCTCCTCTGCTATTCCGGTTTTCTCTGTTTGCAGCAGTAACTGATATAGCATTTTATGCTGAATGTAATAATATATACTGAGTTCAGGAGAAAAACAGATATTCATTGAGTCATATTTGTATATTCGGCATGGAGTTCGAAGTCTGGTTAGGCCTAAACATCACCCTGTTTTTGGTGGTGAGGCCACGGTAGAGAAAGCCTGAGAAGCTCTGCTCTAGACACTCTAGACAGCCTTTATGTTCCCTGAGTTTACTGCCTTGATTAGGGAGCTCTTATACAGACTGACTCTGAGCCAATAACAAGCAATGACTGCAGATATTTAAATTGACCTGTCACCACTCCTGACATTCCTGCTTTAATAGCTTCATGCATTCCCCATGTAATAACAATTCTGGGACGTCTATTCTTATGTTTCTGTGTTGTGCTATTCCTTTATTATTTCTACTAGAAGTTATGAATGAATTACTAGCAGTCTGCAGTAAGGGTACAGAGGGGAGGTAACAAGTTGGGGGGGGGGTGTACCTGCACAGTCTAAAAATGGCAGTACTGATTGGATAGAGCGAATCTGTTCAGGTACAATCAATCTTGTTACCTTCCCTCTGTACCCTTACTGCAGATTGCTAGCAATTCATTCATAACTTTTAGTAGAAATAATAAAGGGCTCGCACAGCATAGAGCCATAAGAGTGGATGGTCCAGAATTGTTATTACTTGGGGAATGCATGAAGCTATTAAAACAGGCATGCCAGGAGTGGTGACAGGTCCTCTTTAAGCCAATTAATGCTCATTTTAAGCAACTTTTATACGGCTTGATGCAAAATAAATGGGGCGGGGGTGAACAAGTGATATTACAATTTGCTTTTTGGCAACACCTTAACATGGGCCGGTGGTGGTTCAACACTCAGGACCCCCGCTGGTCAGCTGTTTGGAAAGACAAAGGCTTTCGAAGTAGCGGCGCAGCCTTTTTGCAGTTTCCCTAGGCCAATGACGACACATTCATCGGTCACATGTCCTAGGAGTAGCTCAGTCCTATAGAAGTGAATGTGCCTGAGCAGGACACCAAGCACAAATACTATACCATGTACAACACTGTGCTTGGTGAGCATGGAGAAAACTGATCAGGTACGCAGCTATAAAATCATGGAAAACCCTTTTAAAGAGGTACTCCGGATGCAATGAAAAATACAAGCATTACTTAGAAGCATTCCTGTTCAAGAAAGGTCGTTTCGTTAATTCTTCACCCACGTCAGCACTTACACAGGCTGTAAACTCTTTCACTCAAGTTCCAGTCGGATGTATGCGCTTCTTTTTCTGTTCAGCTGCATAGTAGTAAATGCAGCTGAACAGGAAAAGAAGCGCAAACAGCCAAAATGGGCAAGTACTAACGGACCACTGTGTGGCCATCTCTGGGTACCCATAGCAGGAGAATAGGGTCCTTTGACCAGTTTGGCACTCCAGAAAGCAGAGAATGACGCAGCAGGCGTCTTTGCCAGCGGCTCTTTTACTTATAGTTTACTTAATGGAAATGTGTTTTCAGTTGTAGTTTACCCAATAGAAAGCGCCACATGCATGGTCTCCCCCATCTCTCTGGAGTGCCAGTTGGAGAGACGAGGACCCCCTTTTCACCTGAAAGGTGGTATTCCTGGAAAATGGAACCAGGACTTCCGATGCGTCAAACGGTAATAAAGTTTTATTATGGCCCTTGAGAGTTGTCCAGGATGAAAATGTGGCCCTCAGACCAGAAATTAAATTGCTTCGTCTCTCATGGATTGTTTAGAGATAATGGTTTGAATTTGTAATCTTTTATTCTATGGCACATTTTAGTGAAAAGCTCAGGAGCTAAAAAAAAATAATAAAACAATAGAACCAATACAACTCATTTAAGAAAACACATCCTCAAAAAAAAAAAAAAATGCAGCGTGTGAGGCAATATTCAAAGGAACAGCTGACAAAGAAAAACAATTAATATACATAACAGATTGCAAAGGTGACCACTGGTTATGGCAGCAACAGTCCTTTGTATTTCAGAAGAGGAGTCGTCATGGTAACTGCTTTGTGTTACGCCAGTGTTTTCATGGGAGATTTTGCATCCCTTTGCAACATTCCAGCGATGGTGAGCACAAAACAGCCTCTATGGATGGGATTCTGCTGGAACGTGGAGCCCACATGTCCAGATAAAAGGAAGGCAAAATTGCCAGTTCTATAGCCCTGCTGAGGGCGCACATGAACATATTTTCTTTCTGTGTCCGTTCCGTTTTTTTTGCGGACTTTATAAGGAACTATTTATTTCAATGGGTCTGCGAAAAACAATGGAAGGTACTCCGTGTGCATTCAGTTTCCGTATGTCCATATTTCCGTAAAAAAAAAAAAAAAAATAGAACGTCTTATTATTGTCCGCATTACGGACAAGGATAGTACTGTTCTATCAGGGGCCAGCTGTTCTATTCCGCAAAATACGGAATGCACACAGATGTCATCCGTATTTTTTGCGGGATCCGTATTTTTGTGGACCGCAAAATAGATACGGTCGCGTGCATGAGGCCTTATTGTGTAGTGACCAAATCTGTCGATATCCAATACGCCTCCTGTTATAAGCTCTAAATATGTCCCCCTCCTTCTTAAAGACAAGAGGAATCAACATTGTTGATATCAAAAAGAATGTCCATACTTCCAAATTTTATGTTATAGATAGGCTTGAGCGAATCGAGCTTCGGATCATAGATCAGCATTAAAATGTATTGGCTCCATGTAGGCCAACTTCGTATCGCCTGAAGTTGCATGAGACTTCGGTATTCCCATCAGCGTATTTAAAAACATTTCAAAATAGGAATCCGAAGTGGCCTTTGGTACTGGCTGGTACCTCATTACCAAAGGCTACTTTGGATTCCTATTTTCAAATATTTTAAATACACAGATAGTAATACGGTAGTCATTCACCAAAGTCTTGCACAACTTTGGGCGATACAAAGTTTGCCTACATGGAGCCAATACATTTTAATGCAGTATGGAAACAGCATTAAAAAACAAAAAGTTTTTGAATGAATCCACTTCGGATCCATGATCTGAAGCTCAATTTGTGCAAGCCTAATTATAAACCCTGGGATTCGTTGGTGGAATGGGAGCTTCAAGTGGCCTTGGAAAAAAAATAGGAAAAGTGGCCCCATGTTGTAGGCGGGTCCAAATTGACAGAACGCGGGGCAACACAAGTAGGCAGGGACAACAGAAGTTTGCAGGGCCTTCATTACTCTATTGCAGCACAAAAAAACGCTCCAGCAGAACCAAATGCACAGTGCAACACAAAATACTGCGCCCCCTCACCACAGTATTCAACTGTATCACTGTCCTGATGATGTTGATACAGTTGAATTCAGGAGGGCACTCTGTGCAACTATTGTACACCTTTCTTATTGCTCTTTGCACCTGCGCCTCCTGACGTTTCAGGAGAGAGTAACAGAGGTTCCCTAATTTGTAGTTTGGAGCAGTCTCTCTATGATTCAGGTGCCTGAATGTAGGTATATCAGACCAGTCAATGACAGGCCTGCTTTACAGTCCCGACAACAAGTATTTACTTGTTGGGTAATCTTGTCAAAGACCTCAGTAGAAAACAATTGAAGGCACCAGAAGCAAACTTTGCAACAGATGGACTACTTAGGCTACTTTCACACTAGCGTTTCTTTATTCCGGTATTGAGCTCGTCATAGGGGCACAATACCGGAAAAAAACGCTTCAGTTTTGTCCCCATTCATTGTCAATGGCAACAAAACTGAACTGAAGACAACTCCTAAAAGCATTCCGTTCCGTCTTCAGACCTGAGAACAAACCGCAGCATGCTGCGGTTTTCTCTCCGGTCCAGGCATCCGCACCAAGCCGGATCCGGAATGACCCCCAATGCAAGTCAATGGGGACGGATCCGTTTGGTGTGACACACCAGTAATCCGGATCTGTCCTCCATTGACTTCCAATGGGGGTCATTCCGGATCCACAGAAATACATACATAGATACAGACATACATACATACACATACATACTCACATACTCCAGGCAGGGACGCCGGCAGCATGTCTTCACGCGCCTCCTGCGCGCAGCTATGGCGCTGCTCCGGCTCCAGACATGTATCAGCATTAGCGCTGATCCGTTGGCACCCTTTAGGTGCCAGATCCGTGCTAACGCTAGTGTGAAAGAGGCCTTAGATCCAGGGATTTATGCAGCTCTCTTCAAGGCTTAGGGTAACAGGACGTGAATGTGCCTTTCATTGATATACAGCTGCAGGATCATGCCAGCTTGCCATGAACATGCTTAGACATGCCTGATCTAACTACTGTGAAAGGTGCCCAAGGGAACCATTTGGCTAGGAGGATAACGTCTTTATGTTATGTTCATGTGAAGTGCTCATGGAAAGTAGACTGGGTTTAATTTCATTATGCAAACCCATTAGTATTTCCAGATGAAGTCATTTGGTCACACATATGTTTTATTCTCAAGGTATTCACACCAAGTCAGTCTTCTGATTGCATCAGAGGAGCTGATAACCAGGAAGTAACGGGTGGCCAAGGATAATCAAGTGACCTGCTGTTCTGTCTATAGGTGAAAAGGACATTTCAAATGGAAGTTATTCCATTAGTATCCACGTACACATACACAACCCATGGTGCTCTCTGGGGGAGATCTTCTAATCAACACTGTATTATTGTAAATTACAGGAAAACATGGATTCATGACATGCACCACAATTTTGGAAAGTGGGCATAGAAGCAGTGTGGTTAAGAGATGTCATCAGAATCAGAATGTGTCATCAGAAAATGACCTATTGTTTATCATGTTTTTATTAGAGTTTTTTTTTTTTTAGAGTTTTTGTTATGTTTCCATGTCATAATCTATATTTAATAAAAATCTGTATAATCCTGTAGTTTTCACACTGGCCACTAGGTCTACTAATAAAGGTCATGATTTCCAGTTCTGTGCAAGTATCTTTTCAGTAGCTATCATCATTATCTCAACAGGCAGAAATACAATGATATGTAACACCTCTATATAGATAACACAGGATCTACCATTCAAAATAGGTGATATCACAGCTGATTCTAGAGCATGCCTAGAAAACTCTCCCATGTAAGTCAGTGGGCCTGCTGTTCATTGTGTCTAGGGCTCATGTAGCTGCTCTCAAGAAGAGATTTCTTAATATACAGTGCCTTGTGAAAGTATTCGGCCCCCTGGAACTTTTCAACCTTTTGCAGGCTTATTTCAGGCTTCAAACAAAAAGATATAACATTTTAAATCATTTAAACTTTTTTTGTAATAATAAAACTGAAAAGTGGGGCGTGCAAAATTATTCGGCCCCCTTGCATTAATACTTTGTTGCACCACGTTTTGCTGTGATTACAGCTGCAAGTCGCTTGGGGTATGTCTCTATCAGTTTTGCACATCTAGAGACTGAAATTCTTGCCCATTCTTCCTTGCAAAACAGCTCGAGCTCTTTGAGGTTGGATGGAGAGCGTTTGTGAACAGCAGTTTTCAGCTCTTTCCACATATTCTCAGTTGGATTCAGGTCTGGACTTTGACTTGGCCATTCTAAGACCTGGATACATTTATTTTTTAACCATTCCATTGTAGATTTTGCTTTATGTTTTGTTCTTTATGTTTGTATCTTGTTGGAAGATAAATCTCCGTCCTAGTCTCAGGTCTTTTGCAGACTCCAACAGGTTTTCATCCAGAATGGTCCTGTATTTGGCTCCATCCATCTTCCCATCAATTTTAACCATCTTCACTGTCCCTTCTGATGAAAAGCAGGCCCAAACCATGATGCTGCCACCACCATGTTTGACAGTGGGGATGGTGTGTTCAGGGTGATGAGCTGTGTTGCTTTTACGCCAAACATATCGTTTTGCATTGTTTCCAAAAAGTTGGATTTTGTTTTCATCTGATCAGAGCACCTTCTTCCACATGTTTGGTGTGTCTCCCAGGTGGCAAACTGTAAACAAGACTTTTTATGGATATCTTTGAGAAATGGCTTTCTTCTTGCCACTCTTCCATAAAGGCCAGATTTGTGAAGTGTTGGACTGATTGTTGTCCTATGGACAGACTCTCCCACCTCAGCTGTAGATCTCTGCAGTTCATCCAGAGTGATCATGGGCCTCTTGGCTGCATCTCTGATCAGTCTTCTCCTTGTTTGAGATGAAAGTTTAGAGGAACCCTGGGTCTTGGTAGATTTGCAGTGGTCTGATACTCCCATTTCAATATGATCGCTTGCACAGTGCTCCTTGGGATGTTTAAAGCTTGGGAAATCTTTTGGTATCCAAATCCGGCTTTAAACTTCTCCACAACAGTATCATGGACCTGCCTGGTGTGTTCCTTGGTCTTCATGATGCAGAACCCTGAGACTATCACAGAGCAGGTGCATTTATACGGAGACTTGATTACACACAGGTGGATTCTATTTCTCTTCATCAGTCATTTAGGACAACATTGGATCATTCAGAGATCATCAATGAACTTCTGGAGTGAGTTTTCTGCCCCACTGCCCCACTTTTCAGTTTTATTATTACAAAAAAAGTTTAAATGATCCAATAAATTTCGTTCCACTTCACAATTGTGACCTACTTGTTGTTGATTCTTCACCAAAAATTTTAAATGTTATATCTTTTTGTTTGAAGCCTGAAATGTGGCAAAAGGTTGAAAAGTTCCAGGGGGCCGAATACTTTCGCAAGGCACTGTATCTAAAAAAAAAAAACAAGCTTCCCGAAAATTCTAAAAAGTATGTTTATCATAAATATGTGATTTAACTAATAGGTTTTTTTTTTTTTTTACACAATTCGTTTAAAATATACCAAATGTATTAACCCGTGAAGCCCACAACATGGTTTGGTACTTCTCTGGTAATAATGTCCCCTTTAAGGATGTGGCAGTTTCTTTTTTATTTTTTCATAAAGCCTCATTTACATGTTAGTGTTTCACGGACGTGTGCTGTACGTGTTCTCCATGGACAGCAAACATCCCCATTCATTTTAATGTGAGTATTCAGAAATCAGTGTTTCATAACGGTCTGTGGTTCCGTTTTTTTAGCACGGATGCATGTCCTATCTTGATCCGTGTTCCCGGATCCCTCACGCCCATTATAGTCTATGAGTCCGTGAAAACCACGGATGCAACACGGATGCCATCCGTGTTGCATCCGTGTTTCACGGATCATTAAGAAGAGATGCTTTGAAAATTATTTTTCAGCTGTTCAGTGTCAGTGAAACACGGATGCAACACGGACAGCAAAACACGGACCCACGGACCCAACACGGATCCTTCACGGACAGCTTCACAGATGCCTCACTGACCACCTGCTCACGGATTTGAGTACGGACACGGACGTGTGAATGAGGCTTAAGCCATAGATTTATTTATTTTTTAGTAACAAGTTGTGTTTTAATGGCTTAATTTTGAGGTACATCAAATGTAAAAAAATTTTTTGTAGAGTGACAGTATAAAAAAAATTTCAGCAATTCCTTCATTGTTTTTGCCTTTTGTTTGTATGGCGTTCACCATGCAGTGTAAAGGACATACCAGTAACCATTTTGTTTGGGCGAGTATGAGTACATCAGAACCAAATTTATATATTTTCTTTCAAGTTTACTTTTGAAAAACTTTATTCATTTTTTTTTGTGTTAGATTATTTCATTTTTATTTTTCTGTCGGAGCTGTATGTTTTTTTCAGTGCTGTACATGTTTGGTGCAGTGCAGGATGAGGTTTTAGATGCTAAACATAGGATACTGGTAAGAAATGAATTGATCTGGGGGAAGAATTAAAACATTACTAAAAGTATTACTTTCACGCCCAGAGCCGTACATGTATGGCGCTGCGGGAAGTGCATTGCCGCCCAGCGTCGTAGTACTACGGCGCACTGATCGGGCAGGTGCTGGATCTGCGCCCGCCCGATCAGCGGCAGGGGTCCGGCTGTGCCCGCTGTGCCCCCGGACCCCTACTGTATGCGCCGCAGTAACCCTTCATGTGCCGCGGTCTGCGCTGACCGTGGTACATAAGATGTGTCCGGTGTGCAGGGGTTGCTGTGACGGGGACCCGATAGATGGCAGCCCAATGCCTTCCTTAGGCATCCGGCTGCCATCTACGGAAGCCTGTGAGATCCAGCCCCCTGGATCTCACAGGCTGTGAGCTAGGGGCGTAGCTAAAGGCTCATGGGCCCCGGTGCAAGAGTTCATCATGGGCCCCCCTTCCCTCAGTGCTTTCTGGCCAGGGGCAGGGAAGCACATAGCCTTCGTGCTGCCTGAGGCAAAAATTTAAATGGCACCCCTTTATGCCAAATTCTTGACCCTTCCCTCTAGCCAAAGGTGTAACTTGACCAGCCTGCACTCTATACTTCCAGTGTCTTCTTATGTGCCACAAGGATCTTTGGGCCCCCTCAGGTTCCTGGGCCCGGTAGCGACTGCTTCCTCTGCACCCCCTATAGCTACGCCCCTGCTGTGACCTGTAAGTGTGTTACTGTGTGTAATACACTTACAGCCAATGCATTACAATACAGGAGTATTGTAATGCATTGTAAAGGGGTTCAGACCCCCAAAAGTTAAAAAAGGTGAAAAAAGTTAAAAAATAAAGTTTAAAAAAATAAATAAAAGTTTCAAGTAAAAAAAAAAGTGCCCTTTTCTAAAAATAAAGTAAAAAAAAGGGGAAAAAAAAAAGTATACGTATTAGGTATCGACCAGCTCTATAGAAATATCACATGATCCACCCCGCCAGGTGAACACAACAGGTGAACAGTGCCAAAACAGCCATTTTTGGTCACGTTCCCTCACAAAAAGTGTAATAGCAGGCGATCAAAAAGGCATATTTACCCCAAAATGGTACCAATAAAACCGTCACCTTATCCTGCAAAAAATGAGACCCTACCTTAGACAATCGCCCAAAAAATAAAAAAAATATGGCTCTCAGAAAATGGCAACACAAAAAAAAAGATTTTATTCTGTTCAAAAATGCATCTAATGTGTAAAACTTAACAAAAATAAAAAAAGTAGACATATTGGGTATCGCCGCATCCATAACAACCTGCTCTATGGCCCCATTCACACGTCCGTATTTTGCATCCGCATCCGTTTCCGCATTTGCGGACAATTATGCAGATAGGATGCGGATCCATTCATTTCAATGGGGCCGCAAAAGATGCGGACGGCACAAAGTGTGCCGTCCTCATCCGCACTTCCGTTCCGCGGCTCTCGAAAAAAATAGAACATGTCCTATTCTTGTCCGAATACACGGACAAGAAAAGGCATTTCTATTATGTGCGTTCCGCAAATTGCAGTATGCACATTCCTGGTTTCCGTGTTTTGCGGATCCGCAAAATATGGATGTGTGAATGGGGCCATAAAAATATTACATGAGATGGCCCCCCAGGTGAATGCTGTAAAAAAATTTAAAAAAACAACTATGCCAAAACAGCCATTTTTTTCCTCCTGCCTCACAAAAAGTGTAATAGCAGGCGATCAAAAAGGCGTATTTACCCCAAAATGGTACCAATCAAACCGTCATCTTGTCCCGCAAAAAATGAGATCCTAGCTAAGACAATCGCCAGAAAAAAAATAAAAATATGGCTTTCAGAAAATGGCAACACAAAAAAAAGATTTTATTCTGTTCAAAAATGCATCTAATGTGTAAAACTTAAAGATGCTCTGTCACCAGGTTTTAACCTATGTATTTTAATACATAGGTTAAAACCCCTTAAATTGCACTTTTTTAACATACCTGTATTGCAGAGTATAGCGCAGCGGTTGTGCTGAAAAAAGAACTTTAAACATTATGCTAATGAGCCTTCGGCGCACCGGGGGGCGGGCTCTTTCCTCCTGAGCACCGCTTCTTCACCGCCCCCCCCTGGGCCCGAGGCTCTCCTCCTTGTCTTTGGTAACGCCCCTTCTACAACAAGATTGACAGCGCTAGACCGTTTGGCCTAGCGCTGAAATCCCGCGTCTGCGCAGTGCGATTGCGCCGGCGCGTGCGCAATAGCACTGCGCAGTGCCGAACACTGCAAGCGCTTCCATCCTTGTGCGCACGCGCCGTCACTTCCCTGAGCCCGGAAGTGACGGCGCGTGCGAACAAGGATGGAAGCGCTTGCAGTGTTCGGCACTGCAAGCGCTATTGCGCACGCGCTGGCATGATCGCACTGCGCAGGCACGGAATTTCAGCGCTAGGCCAAACGGTCTAGCCCTGTCAATCTTGTTGTAGAAGGGGCGTTACCAAAGACAAGGAGGAGAGCCTCGGGCCCGGGGGGGGGGGGCGGTGGAAGAAGCGGTGTTCAGGAGGAAAGAGCCCGCCCCCCCGGTGCTCCGAAGGCTCATTAGCATAATGTTTAAAGTTCTTTTTTCAGCACAACCGCTGCGCTATACTCTGCAATACAGGTATGTTAAAAAAGTGCAATTTAAGGGGTTTTAACCTATGTATTAAAATACATAGGTTAAAACCTGGTGACAGAGCCTCTTTAACAAAAATAAAAATGGTAGACATATTGGGTATTGCTACGTCCGTAACAACCTGCTCTATAAAAATATCACATTATATTCCCCCTCAGGTGAACTCTGTAAAAAATAAAAACCATGACAAAACAGTCATTTATTGGTCACCTACCCTGACAAAATGCTGTAAAAAAATTTTTTAAAAAAAAACGATGCCAAAACAGCCATTTTTTTCCTCCTGCCTCACAAAAAGTGTAATAGCAGGCGATCAAAAAGGTCTATTTACCCCAAAATGGTACCAATCAAACCGTTATCTCGTCCCGCAAAAAATGACACCCTACTTAAGGCTACTTTCACACTGGCGGCAGGCCTGATCCGGCAGGTGAAGGGTGCTGCCGGATCAGGCCTGCCGCAGTGACATGTGTGGAGCCGGAACCGCGCTCCGGCCCCACACATGTCACACAGTACATACATAAACATAAACATACACACACATATAGACAAACAAACACACATACATACTTACATGCTCCCCGGCAGGTCTTCGGAGCGTCAGAGGGACAGGACGGCTCACACAGGTCACGATTCCCCACAGCCCCCTCTGCTGGGCGCCTGGTGGAATCGTCACCTGTGCGCGCCGTCCTGTCCCTCTGACACTCCGAAGACCTGCCGGGGAGCATGTAAGTATGTATGTGTATTTGTTTGTCTATATGTGTGTGTATGTTTATGTTTATGTGTATGTATGTGTCTGTATGTGTCTATGTGTAGCCGGATCCGTAATGAACTCCATTGAAAGTCAATGGAGGGCGGATGCGGTTACCATTATGGTCACACCAGACGGATCCACCCCCATTGACTTGCATTGGGGGTCATTCCGGATCCGTCTTGGTGCGGATGCCTGGACCGGAGAGCAAACCGCAGCATGCTGCGGTTTGTTCTCCGGTCTGAAGACGGAACGGAATGCTTTCAGGAGCATTCCGTTGTCTTCAGTTCAGTTTTGTCCCCATTGACAATGAATGGGGACAAAACTGAAGCGTTTTATTCCGGTATTGAGCCCCTATGACGGAACTCAATACCGGAATTTTAAAACGCTAGTGTGAAAGTAGCCTAAGACAATCGCCAGAAAAATAAAAAAAAATAGGGCAGTTAGAAAATAGCAACACAAAAACAAGATTTAATTCTGTTCAAAAAATCATTTACTGTATAAAACAAAAATAAAAATGTTAGACATATTGGGTATCGCTACGTCCGTAACAACCTGCTCTATAAAAGTATCACATGGTTTGTCCCTTCAGGTGAATGCTGTAAAAAAAAAAAAAAAAACTAAGCCAAAACAGCCATTTTTTGTCACCTTGCCTCACAAAAAGTGCAACACCAAGCGATCAAAAAGTCTTATGTACCCCAAAATGGTACCAATGAAACGGTCACCTCATCCTGCAAAAAATAAGACCCCACATAAGACAATAACTAAAAAAATAAAAACTAATGGCACCCGCAAACCAATCCATCAAAATCTGTGCTTCAAAATCCATATGGCGCTCCTTTCTTTCTGAGTCATGCCATGTGCCCCCACAGAAGTTTACCACCACATATGGGGTGTTGCCGTATTCAGGAGAAAATGGGGAACAAATTATGGGGTGCTTTTTCTCCTGTTAGCCTTTGTGAAAATGAAAAATTTGGGGCTAAAGCAACATTTTATTGGAAGAAATTAAACTTTTCATTTTCACAGTCAAGTGTTTCCAAATTCCGTAAAACGCTTAGGGGGTCAAAGTGCTTAGTACACCCCTTAATATATTCTTTGAAGGGTGTTTCCAAAATGGGGTCACTTTTTGAGGGTTTCCGCTCTAGGGGTACGTCAGGGTCTCTTCAAATACAAAATGGCGCCTAAAAACCATTCTAGCAAAATCTGCCTCCAAAATCTGTATGGCGCTCCTTTCCTTCTGACCACTGCCCCGTGCCCATAGAGCAGTTTACCACCACATATGGGGTATTTCTGTAAACTGCAGAATCAGAGTAATGTATATTGAGGTTTAGTTTTCTGTTAACCCTTGCTGTGTTGCAAGAAAAAATTGATTAGCATGAAAAAGCTGCATAAAAATGAAATTTTGAAATTTTGCCTCCATTTTCCTTCATTTTCCTTTAATTCTTGTAGAACACCTAAAGGGTTAACAAAGTTTGTAATGTCAGTTTTAAATGATTTTCGGGGTGTAGTTTCTAAAATGGGGTCATTTATGGGTGGTTTCCATTACATAAGCCCCTCAAAATCACTTTATATCTGAATTGGTGCTTAAAAAAATGGTTTTGGAACTTTTGTTGAAAATTTGAAAAATGGCTTCTAAACTTCTACGCTTCATGTCCTAAAAAAGTACATTTATAAAATGATGCCAACATAAAGTAGACATATGGGGAATGTAAAATAAATATTTTTGGAGGTATTACTATGTATTTTGAAAGTAGAGAAATTGAAATTTGGAAATTTTTTGGTATTTTTTTATAAATAAAAATAAAATATTTTGCCACAAATTTGCTACTGTCGTGAAGTACAATATGTGACAAGAAAACAATCTCCGAATGGCATGGATAAGTAAAAGCGTTCCAAAGTTATTAACACATAAAGTGACAAATGTCAGATTAGCAAAAAATGGCCTGGGCAGGAAGGTGAAAACAGGCCTAGAGTAGAAGGGGTTAAGGACATAAAGCCCCAATAGAGAATAACAGACCTTATGAAATACACCTTTATTCGTAAATGATTAAAATTTCAACAGTACGTGAAATGGGTCCAAACAAGTATATTAAGGATACTATGGTGTGCGTTACTTCATGATTTCCATTATTAATGTCCTACATACAGTACACAAACGTGCGTAAACTCTACATACACAAACTCTAACGTGCGTATTACTGCCGTCTCAGAAACAGGCTAGTATCTGGACTACTGCCTGGATTAAAGGGGTTTTCTAGAAGTTCGATATTAATGGCCTATCCTCAGGGTCCGACACCTGCCACCCCGATCAGCTGTTTTAAAGAGCACAGTGCCCTACTTGTATAGTGGCCGTGCTTGGTATTGCAGCCCAGGTCTATTCACTTGAATGGGACTGAGCTGCAAATAGGCCAGAGGACCAATGCTCATGGCATCATTGGCCTAGAGAAGGCTGCAGCGCTCTACTGAACGCCACAACCTTTTCAAACAGCTGTTCGGTGGAGTTGCCTGTTGTCGGTCCCCCACTGATCAGATATTGATAACTTATCTTGAGGATAGGCCATCAGTATAAAACTCCTAGAAAACCCCATTAATTGAACACAGCATAGACTACCACTGCTGCAGTAAAAACCAAAACACAAATGCCTAGTGACATAAGCTGTGTGTGACAGCCAACACTGCCCCGCTGAGCAGAACTTCCAGCATCATCATAAATGATGCACTGAGTTTCTGCCTGACCTCAGGTCTGCTCTACTTTGCTTCTGGCATTATGTGTGCAGTCAGGCAGGAACTCACAGCTTCATAAATCATTGTAATAATGCTATGAGTTTGGGTCAGAGGAGCAGTGTTTGACTTCGGAAATGAAGCTCATTTTCCAGACCGAACAGACCTAAAAATGTGCCAACCTCAAAGGATCAGCCGTAAAATAGTTCCAGTCACTTAGCAGCAACCATAGATGCCACCTCAATATAAAATTACCAGTCAGGGATCCTCCCTAAGTATTTTTGCTGTTTTATAAACTTTTTTGTTTCCATCTTCATTTAGCTATTGAAATACTGAATCTGCAGTGAAATAACAACGTATTCCAGACCCATTTCCTATTGAGTCGTCATTAGCTGGTTGGGGCAGAGGGTGGTCAGTCCTTGGCCAGTTCTAGCAATTTTTACAAATGTGATGCTTTGATAAAAAACAGGATTGACGTCTATAAAGTTGTTTGGGAACATGGGGGGCCTTGACAATGTTTGTGGAGCTACATGTGGCTACCTCCATGTTTGTAATTACCGTGAAGCTCATGTGGACATCTGTAGATGCCTCCTCCTTTTGTGCAGAGAATTGTCTTTTAATTCATTCTTTAGGTTCTAGAGGCAAAAATCAATGTCTTTATAAATTGGTAGCAAACAAGACAACACTCAATAGATTTAATTTCCAAGAGTTATAGGAAGCTTCCACAAATAGCTTCAGGTGTGATGATAAAAGGTCAGATGCTGATTCTTCCTGGCTAATGCATTTCTGTAGCCTGAAGAAACAGTAATGTAGCTGGCATAAATATGTAGGCATCTGTCAATAGGGACATATCTACTTCGACCATCCTAACATTCATGTGAAAACTAATTCAACTATTAAAATTATTATTGCAACCCCTGTCATATGCCCTGTTTAGACCCTATGAACATCTTAGAGGGGAGTCTTCTGTTCGCAGGATCTGACTGACCCACCAGGGTACCGTAATGGGCCCCAAAGATCCAGGAGGAAAAAACTATTTGCTGCCTAATCACAAGGGTCTATTTCTTTTATTCAAAATCTGTTAGACTTTATTGATGATATTGGGTTAGGCCTCAAGAACAATTCCCTGTGGTGGGCCCAAGGAAGCCCAGTCTGACATTCTGCTTGAGACTCCGAGTGTAGATATGCCAATTAAGAAAAGCTCCCATTTGGGTGGCGCTGGACTAATTGTGGACTATCATGGTTGGTTTTTCATTTGGAACAGTGACATGTAACACTACAGTGGCAGTATTGAACATCTATTTTCTGTGCAGTGGCTGATGTGAGGTAAATGTATGGCCTGTCTATGATCTCAAAAGCCAAACTCACAGATATCAGCTTTTGTTGAGGTGTCTGTCCTTGGAGAAGCCTGCCAGATGGGTACAACAGATGTTGTGTGATGTTCTAAATCTTATCCATTGGGATGTTGGATATTGCCAGGCACTTTTTATGTTAAAAAAATGGGGGGGGGGGGGGGGGAGACAGGTATAAATGTGAATAGTTGTGTCATCAATTTCCCTCCAAAAAGCCAACAGGATGTGACCTTAAGCACCTGAGATATGTGAACATGTAGACAACACAAAAATGTACATGTAGATGAAATCTTTGAAAATATGCCAAATTCTTTCATACATAAAGAGTTGGCTAAGGAAGCCAGCGCAATCTATATGCCCTATTATGGCATTCGATGGGAGTGCAATATAACCCAGGTTAGGTATGGTAAATTCTTTTGAATGGGACTGAGCTGCACTTAGGCCATGTGACTGATGAACATCATGGTCATGGCCTAGGAAGAGGCTGCAGCTCTGACTGGAGGACCGCGGCCCCTTCAAACAGCTGATTGGTAGGGTTGCCGGATGTCGGACTCCCTGACGATCTGATATTAATGAACTATTCTGAGGATGGGTCATCAATGTCAAAATCTTGGAAAACCCTCTTAAGGGGTTAATTTATTAACAGATTTCTAGGAATAATAACAGAGAAATGGCACAACACAGAGTTTTAAAGGGACACTATCGCGAAGAAAAAAATTTTGGCAACATAACAAAAGCAGGTTTTAACAATGTATTTTTCAAATTGTGTAAATGTTTTTTTTTTAATTCAGTTTTCTTGCCTTACATGGGGGCTGCCATGTTGGAAGTAAAGTGTGACAGTCTGGGTTTACAACACAATGGCACCTCACTTACGGCAGGCATGTACATAGGTTTCCTCAGTCGCTGCCGACCCTATAGAGAATGAATAGAAGACGTGAGCCCGCCCCTGTGATGACACCAGTAACACACAGCCAGGTCCTCCCTCCTTGCTGCTGGGGAAGCCCACTGTGCCTGCTCCTCACTCCTGCAGCAGCGTCCTTGTCTTCATTAGGCTGCCTGTTCTAAATTCTATGGCAGCTCACCCCAGCAGTGCAGACAATTTTTGCTGAGTGTACTGCTGGGGTGAGCGGCCCAGGACTGAGAAACAGAGTAGATGGAGGTTCTTGGGGCTGTAGGACCTTAGTGATGTAATCGGCCATGTGACCAGTGGGGGAGGAGCCTGAGGAGCAGAGATCTGTGTTTTTGTAACAAAGCCATTGTCTCATCTTATCTTGCTGAAGCAGTGATGTCACCGCTGAAGGTGTGAATTGGTGATGTCATTGGTACCACCCACTTTTTTGCAGCATGCCTACTTACAGGTTGCTCAAAGCCTCATTTGGCCAGCAGAGCTCCCCCTGGTGACCAAAGATGGTAAATATGGTAAAATCTAATATTTATTTATAATATTTCACACATTGGAATTTTTATTTATTTATTTATTTATTATTTCTTACAAATATATAATAGATTTTTTTTAGCATAAATAAAATATAGAACAGGTTTTTGTGATAGATTCCCTTTACGCAAAGATGAAAAACATAAGTCTTGTCAAGACATGTCAGGAGAGCCGTCAGGTCATCTAACAGTGTTATCGGTATCTTGTAAGTAAATCTACTTAAGATAAAGCAGCAGTCCACTCTGCATGTAATGTCCATTGTCTAGAGTCTACAGACAAAGGCTATTTCACACAATGATCTTGCATTGATAACTGTCATTGTTGCAGTTAATTGTGAGTCTTCATCACTTGGCTTTTTGTCTCCATCCTCGAGGAACAAAGAGAAGCAGCTGCGACTGGCACGGAGGTTCACAGATAATTCCGTTAAGTTTCTGGCAGAAAATTGTTGAATACTAAAAACGTCTTGTTTCCCTTCTCCTGGTAGAAGCATGATGGTATTTGTTCTTTTCTCATCAGCTTTGTAAGCAGAGCAATGGATACCACTCATACCAGTACTATGAAACCAGATCAATGTAAATCCAGAAATGCAGAGATTTGTTATCAGTGACGCCATCTTCCATAGCTCTTCTTGCTAAATAATGCATTTATGTAACATAAAGACTCATGGCAACATCAGTGGGATTGCTCTATGCTTATTATGGTTCCGATGTAAGATTTTTTATAATTTATTGTCTTAATTAGACCATACCATAAGATTTAAGACATTACACAGATCCCGGATGTTACTGTTTAGTAATATGAACTGACGCTTAAAAAGATGTAGAACTTCCTCCTTCTTCAGGGACAAGATTTCAAGGAGTAGTTGCAGCACAGAAAGCCCCTTAGGCTACTTTCACACTAGCATTTTTGCTGGATCTGGCAGGGTTCAGCAAAAACGCTTCCGTTACTGATAATACAACCAATTGCATCCGTTATGAACGGTTCTGGTTGTATTATCTTTAACATTGCCAGGACGGATCCGTCATTAACGCCATTGTAAGTCAATGGGGGACGGATTCGTTTTCTATTGTGTCAGACAAAACTGATCCGTCCCCATTGACTTGCATTGTGGGTCATGACTGATCCATCTTGCTCCGCATCCCCAGGACGGAAAGCAAACTACAACATGCTGTGGTTTGCTCTCCGGTCTGGGAATTTTGAAGCATTCCGTTCTGTTCAGTTCAGTTTTGTCCCCATTGACAATGAATGGGGACAAAACTGAAGCGTTTTTTTCCGGTATTGAGACCCTATGACGAACTCAATACCGGAAAACTCTAACCCTAGTGTGAAAGTAGCCTTAGATATGAAAACTGCAACCATGATCACTGAAGACCCCTTGCAAACAGCTGATGTAGTCCTTTTGATGTAGGGGGTGCATGGGTTATGTTCGCCAAGAGGCAGGTTTATAAGCTGCTGTGTGGCATGTTGAGGTTTTTTAATTTATTTTATTTTTTGTAACTTACACTTTGTGTCCCCTGATAAGGTCATACAAGACATTTGGGGGACATTTAACATTACATTTGTTTTTATTGCTGCAGTTGTACATGTAACTGGAGCTGACATATTAGCCCCACTTACAGGGAGAATACAGCCCCAGTAGTGGTTGTACAACTGGGCGTACGAATTAGCGAGCAAAATAGCGAACAAAATGCGTACGAATTAGTGAACAAAATACGTACGAATTAGTGAACAAAATGCGAAAAATGCGTACGCATTAGCGAACAAATTAGCGAACAAAATGCGTACGCATTAGCGAACAAAATGCGTACGAATTAGCAAACAAAATGCGTATGAATTAGCGAACAAAATGCGTACGAATTAGCGAACATAATGCGTACGAATTATACGCATGAAGACTAGGACCAGAGCTGGAAAATCTACACCTTTTTGCGCTGCAATGAGTGAAATCCGGGACTTAATCCTGTACCAAAATCAACTAAAAAATCACCTTGTAAAGCATGTGGATTTTATTGTGGATTGTGGAGTAGATTTTCAAATCCGTTCCACAGAGTCATTTTTATGCGGTGTGCTCACCGACTCTTTGTGTTCAGGTCCACACCAGATTTTGCATTAAGGATTAGGAATGAGCCTTTAAGAGGCATTCCGTTTTGCATTCCGTCATAATAGAAGTCTATGGGCCGCATAACGGATCCGTCTGGAGTCTTCTCCTGTGGGCCATAGACTTCTATTGTGACGGAAAGCATTCCGTCATAGAATTCTGTTATGGCCTGTGGTAATGGAATCCATATCGGAATTGTAAGAAAACCTGAAGTCAAACTTGTAAAACTCAAGTTCGCTCATCCCCATTAAGAATCCATTTCCACTATGGCTTTGGCCTATGTTAGCTGTGTATACCAAATAATGCAGACATATACTGTACTTTTTTTACATTTTTTATTAGGTTGATGATAACAGAAGAAAACATAATAAATCAATGCCTAGATTTCTGTATAGGACTATAGGAGACAATATGCATGGCTAGAAGAAATGACAGGACATTGTAATTATTTTCAGCATCAGCTCCAGCCACCTCAGTGTCATCTTATCATTTCGCAGTGTCAGAAGGCTATTAACATAAGTAATAGGCCTGCAAACATATGTTCCACAGAGTATACTGTGCGTTCAAATGAGGACATGTTGAGACATGTTTTGATTTGTATTTCTATGGGGTTTCTTTGCTGAATGTTGTAATATTTTTGTGACATTTTTATTGATAGATGGCCACTGTAAGTATGCTAGGTGCGCTGAATGGACCACAGGTTGCCTGACTGTGTTTTGAGTTTAGAAATATTTTGGGGGAATATGTTAAAATCAGTATAAAAGTTGCAAATATTTCCTCAGGTACAATTGCTGAGCTAAAAATTGTAATTTTTACACCACTCAGGGCTTGGTAAATTACTGCCGTAAATCATAGTTCTTGAGCTGGCATAGATTTAATGTCCTAGCGCATAGACAGCCAAAATATGTACCAAATTTATTAAAGGGGTTGTCCGAGTTATTTTTTTGTTCTTTATATGTTTCTAACTTGTCAAGTATAACAAGTTTCCCGTACACTTTGTGCTTCTAAAGCTGCTGGTTTCTCAGAGTTCACTGAGGGTCACATGACCTGTGATGTCACCTTATCTCTCTGCTCTGTGATGTTTTGTGCACAAGCCTCAGAGATCAGATAACAGTCTGTACACCAGAGGTCACTGGCCACGCCCCCCCCCCCCCCCTGCACTGCCAGGCTGCTATCTTTTCTCTCCCTGGATTCCTTCAGATAAAACATTAACCCCTTCAGCCAGCACACACTGAGGGCTCAAGGCTTTACAACAGGATTTACACTACAGGCAGTGAGGAGACAAATGCTGAGCACAGGAGCTGTAGAAGAATTGTATTGCACAAGAACAGGTAGGGGGAAGTTCCTGTGTGTATCAGCAGTGTCATTGTACAGCTGGAACTTGTAGTCCTACACATACAACATGCTGCTGAGCATTCCAGCAGACAGACATGTTACTCAGGGCAGCTCTTGTATTCACTCCCTTTGCAGAGCAGAAAGGGGGGGAGGGGCAGGGATTGTTATTACTGCAGGTAAACAAAGGCCAGAAGAGAACCAGGGAAATTAGGAAATATAGATTTTTTTGCCTGAAACTTGCTTAACTGAGTTATATATTGCTGCTCATCAGATTTACAGTGCTATATATTTTTTCATAACTGCGCCCCATGGGGTTTTCTGGGAATTTAATATTGATGACCTTTCTACAATATCTGATCAGTGGGGGTCCGACTCCCACTACCGCCGCTGATCAGGAGCTTGAAAAGGCCATGATGCTCCAGAGAGCGTTGAAGCCCCTTCCTATGATGTTGCATTCATTGGTCACATGGCCTATGTGCAGCACAGTCTCATTCAAGTGAATTGGCCTGGGCTGCAATACCAAGCACAACCACTATACAATGTATGGTGCTTTGCCAAATCCGCAGTACTCACAGAGGCCTCTTCAAACAGCTCATCTCCTGAAGATAGCGATATTACACTCCCAGAAAAAAACCCTTAAAGTGGTTTTCAAAGACTTTAAGGCTACTTTCACACTAGCGGTAGCCCGGATCCGGCAGGTGAAGGGTGCTGCCGGATCCGGACTGCCGCAGGGACGTGTGGAGCCGGAACCACGCTCCGGCCCCACACATGTCACACAGTACATACATACACACAGACACACACACATATACACAGACAAATACACATACATACTTACATGCTCCCGGCAGGTCTCCAGAGCGCCGGAGGAGCGGGACGGCGCGCACAGATGACTATTCCCCACAGCGCCCTCTGCTGGGAATCGTCTCCTGGTGGAATCGTCATCTGTGCGCACCGTCCTGTTCCTCCTGCGCTCTGGAGACCCGCCGGGGAGCATGTAGGTATGTATGTGTATTTGTATGTGTATATATCTGTGTATGTTTATGTGTATGTCTATGTCTGTATGTGTGTATTGTGTGTATATGTGCAGGTGACGGATCAGTCATGAACTCCATTGTAAGTCAATGGAGGACGGATCCGTTCACCATTGTGTCACACCAAACGGATCCGTCCCCATTGACTTTCATTGGGGGTCATGACGGATCCGTCTTGGTGTGGATGCCTGGACCGGAGAGCAAACTGCAGCATGCTGCGGTTTGTTCTCCGGTATGAAGACGGAACGTAATGCTTTCAGGAGCATTCCGTTCTCTTCAGTTCAGTTTTGTCCCCATTGACAATGAATGGGGACAAAACTGAAGCGTTTTATTCCGGTATTGAGCCCCTATGACGGAACTCAATACCGGAATTATAAAACGCTAGTGTGAAAGTAGCCTAATACTGATGACTAGAGATGAGCGAGCAGTGCTCGTTACGAGCACTGTAGCCCTCGGGTCCAGTGTGAAATGCCCGCAGGCATTGCGGATCCGTCCTCAGCTGCATGTAAGTCAATGAGGACAGATCGTTTGGTATGACACTCATACCAAACGGTTCCGTCCTCACTCGTCTTAAAGTCACTCGTCTTAAAGTCAGGGTTAACCACTGTTGGCTCCAGACAGTACAACCGCTGGAAGCTATGCGCAAGGCTACAAAAATGTCACCTTCTGCCCTACCAGCGCTAAAGCATGTTGCTGTATAATAAAGTATGAAACTTTTATAGCGTTAGCTAGCTTAGACTGTTCTGCTCTTTTTACAAGACCTTAGAAAATGAAATTTTCATGCTTATGAAGGAAATAAAACAATTATTTGTCTATTCCAAGATCTTGATTAAGTCATTATTCCAAATTCGGCCGCCATTCATCAAAGTCAGTCCTACAAAGTGCAGGACACATCTGATACAGGTCACCACTCTGCATTTAGTACGACAATGCCTACAGTCCTGGCCAAAAGTTTTGAGAATGACACAAATATTATATTTTCACATGATCTGCTGCCCTCTGGTTTTTATGTGTGTTTGTCAGATGTTTTTATCACATACAGAAATATAATTGCTATCATATTATGAGTAACAAAAGCTTATATTGACAGTTAGAATGAGTTAATGCAGCAAGTCAATATTTGCAGTGTTGACCCTTCTTCTTCAGGACCTCTGCAATTCTCCCTGGCATGCTCTCAATCAACTTCTGGACCAAATCCTGACTGATTGCAGTCCATTCTTGCACAATCAATGCTTGCATTTTGTCAGAATTTGTAGGTTTTTGTTTGTCCACCCGTCTCTTGATGATTGACCACAAGTTCTCAATGGGATTAAGATCTGGGGAGTTTCCAGGCCATGGACCCAAAATCTCTGTTTTGTTCCCTGAGCCATTTAGTTATCACCTTTGCTTTATGGCAAGGTGCTCCATCATGTTGGAAAAGGCATTGTTGATCGCCAAACTGCTCTTGGACGGTTGGGAGAAGTTGCTCTCGGAGGACATTCTGGTACCATTCTTTATTCATGGCTGTGTTTTTAGGCAAGACTGTGAGAGATCCGATTCCCTTGGCTGAGAAGCAACCCCACACATGAATGGTTTCAGGATGCTTTACAGTTGGCATGAGACAAGACTGGTGGTAGCGCTCACCTCGTCTTCTCCGAATAAGCTGTTTTCCAGATGTCCCAAACAATCGGAAAGGGGATTCTTCAGAGAAAATGAGTTTACCCCAGTCCTCAGCAGTCCACTCCCTGTACCTTTTGCAGAATATCAGTCTGTCCCTGATGTTTTTTCTGGAGAGAAGTGGCTTCTTTGCTGCCCTCCTTGAGACCAGGCCTTGCTCCAAGAGTCTCCACCTCACAGTGCATGCAGATGCACTCACACCTGCCTGCTGCCATTCCTGAGCAAGCTCTGCACTGCTGGTAGCCCGATTCCGCAGCTGAAATACTTTTAAGAGACGGTCCTGGTGCTTGCTGGTCTTTCTTGGGCGCCCTGGAGCCTTTTTGGCAACAATGGAACCTCTCTCCTTGAAGTTCTTGATGATGCGATAGATTGTTGACTGAGGTGCAATCTTTCTAGCTGCGATACTCTTCCCTGTTAGGCCATTTTTGCACAGTGCAATGATGACTGCACGTGTTTCTTTAGCGATAACCATGGTTAACAGAAGAGAAACAATGATGCCAAGCACCAGCCTCCTTTTAAAGTGTCCAGTGGTGTCATTCTTACTTAATCATGACAGATTGATCTCCAGCCCTGTCCTCATCAACACCCACACCTGTGTTAATGGAGCAATCACTGAAACGATGTTAGCTGGTCCTTTTAAGGCAGGGCTGCAATGATGTTGAAATGTGTTTTGGTGGATAAAGTTCATTTTCTAGGCAAATATTGACTTTGCAAGTAATTGCTGTTAAGCTGATCACTCTTTATAACATTCTGGAGTATATGCAAATTTCCATTTTTAAAACTGAAGCAGTAGACTTTGTAAAAATTAATATTTGTATCATAAACTTTTGGCCATGACTGTACTCTAGAACGGGATGTAAATCTAGTAATATCTGCTCACTGCTATCAAAGCCGCTCCGTTATAGGACTGACAGTTTGTCTATTTCATAATTATATTAAGACACATATGTTTAGAAGGCGGCCGGCTGCCGTCCTGGACAGCCAGATGAGCCCTGCACATCCGCTGATCCATCACTTTAACTGGCTGACACTAAACGTAAAGTAATCCAGTTAGAGAGGGAGAGAGCCATAGATTCATAAAGATGATATAAAGTACACATAAATAGAACGCGGTATGGATCATTTACTAAACTCTGGCGTTTCACACGTTGGCTTTAGTATAAAACATCCCGCTGGCGGAAGAGTCGACAAATTTATGAAGAGACACACGCCTCTAAAAGGGAATGTGTCACCAAAAATGTTATCTGCCAGTTAAAACCAGATACCCTTTCTCAGATCAGTTATAGATCATTCATTGGTAAATTAAAGGGCGCCACCAGGGCTTTGGATATTGATGACTTATCTTTTGGATTGGCAATCAGTATCAGATTGGTGGCGGTCTGACACCCTGCACCACCTCCAATGACCAGCTGATCTGCAGTAACCTAGCCTGGCCGCTACACTAAGCGTATTTCTGGCACCGAGGATGGCTCATTGGCAGGGTGCTAGATCCTAAAATACCTATCCTAAATATATCTATACCCAATGCACCCCTATATTTTTAGCCATGAGATAAAAGTCCTGCCCAATATTGAATGCTGCCATTGTCCTCTGAAATGTCTACTTCTACAGAGTAGGACATTTCTTAACTTTACTACTGTTACTTTGAAGAACCCTTCCCTGTGTTGTGTCTGAATCGGTCATCCTTTGTACAGTTTTTGGAGTGAAAAACTCATGTGCCTGTTCTATGTATTTGACCACATATATGTTTTAAATGTTGTAAGATCACGTCAAAAGCAGTGGCGTACATAGAGAAGTAAGGGCCCCATAGCAAGGATCAAACCAGGCCCCCACACAGGACAGAAGGCTTTCTGCCTAAACCCTTTTGAATGACCCTTGGGACATCTTTCCACTGCCTCATTTGCTAAAAGTTGTTCCTTTAGAGGATAGAGTCCTGAGCAGGTTTTCACCTCCAGTAGAAGAGGAGATAATCCCAATTAAGACTGGGTCCCCTCTTGCCCTGGGCCCCATAGAAGTCGCATGGTTTGCCACTACGGTAGTTACACCCCTGGTCAAAAGCATCTCTTTCCAAGTTGAACAAGGCTAATATTTCTAGAATCTCATTTTAGGGAAGGCATTTATTAATGTAGTGTCCTCTTCCCCAGCTTCAAACCCTTTCCAGTTCTTCTTCTTACAATGTGGAGCCTCCAAACTGAGTACAACATTCAAGAGTTTTCAGAATTCTGGTGTATGGAGAAGTGTTTGTTGTTTAAGGAGGTCCTCTCCTGACATGGCTGTTTTAGTAACTACTTGCATTCTCCATGTAATATCAATTCTGGAGCTTCCATCCTCATGTTTCCATGTTTGTCATTCCTCTATTATTCCTGCTCAAAACTGTGCAGGACACCCCCCCCCCCCAACTGGTAAAAGCCATCTGGACCTTCATTGCAAACTGCTTGCAATTCATTGATAATTGCTAGCAGGAGTAATAAAGGAATGGTACAACATAACACTCCAGAATGCAAGTAGTTACTAAAAGAGACATGTCAGGAGATGTGACAGGTCCTCTTTAACCCTGACATATTCATTCTTCAAGGCTATTATACAGAATAGATGTTGTGAATATTAAAAAAAATGTATAAAGCTGCACAAGTAAAAAAAAAATCTAATGATTTTAAAATGATGGCGCATTTTAGAATGGCCGATTTTGGAGGAAATATGTGCGTTATTAAGGAGTGATAACGTGAAAAGCTGTTCACAATGTAATTAGGACTAAATTCTTAATTGGACTGTCATCAGTGAGATGACTTGTCACAGTCCATTGTAGATCTGGCCAACTTTGGATATGATTCAGCTCCCTCCGAGCAGCCAGGAACAAGCTCAATTTCATATGTGACAATCATCTCAGGAAAGTGAAATATGCATGTGTGTCTGTACCCGACCGCTCAGGCCGCGGGATCGTATCCAACCCTGGGCACTAGGCTGGTGAGAAGATTAATTCCTATTATGTTTTTGAGAGACATTTTGCAAATGATCTTTTTTTCGGCACAAGTTTTAAACTATTATTCTATGTGTGAAATGGGATCTGTCATTAAAAATCTCGTACGCAAATTAACCTTTTACTGCTAAGTCAGTTTGCTCCGTATGAGAACATAATTATACCAACAGAGATGAAGGGATCTGGGAAAATGAACTAGCATGAGCAGCCACGGCGCTAATCAGTTCGAATCAGCATTGTCCAACTAGAACTCTAAATCAGATGAATGAGTCTCTGGGAACCTTCGAATGGAGGATGACTATGCAAAGACCTTGTCAATCAAGAAGGAGAGGGAGGGCTGACAGAGGAAGCAGGAGGAGCAAGCGTGCACAGAGCAGCTCAGGCCCGCCCTCAGTGCACTTAACTACTTATTTGCATATGGTTTAAATAGCACTCTTTGTCAAGAGTGAAGCAACGGATCGCTATGTGAAAGGTATCTTTACATTCAACTGATCTCCTCCTACAAGCATGGGTGCACCACTAATGAGGACAGGTGAGGCAGCACCAGGTAGGGGCAAGAGGGGGTTAAGAAATTTGCACTGGGAAGAGGGGGGGGGGATGCCGTTTCAGTTTTCGCCTCAGGCAGCAGAAAGGCTAGGTGCACTCCTGTCTACAAAGCACTGTGCCTGGTTTACCAGTGAATTTTCTGGTGACAGAATTTCTTTAATGGACATTTTGGTAGTCATTTATGATCCGAAATACACTTAAAGAAGAACTCCTGCAAAAATTTGTATTCTCTGACCTGTTAGAGAGGTGCATGATATAATCTGTAGTTATTGTCATTTTCTTATCAGAGGCTGAAATTGAGAGTTTCCACTCTCTTCTTATTGTAGCTGGGTCATGTGACCAACTCCCTGACCTCCAACTGACCCAGGACAGCAAGCCATTAACTGCTCTATTCATTCCTATGAGACTGAAAGTGAGGCTCCCATAGGAATGCATAGAAAATTAGACTTCCTGTCCACATATAAGATGCTGTGTGAGTCAGTGGGTTTAATTCCTAGTCACATGACACAGATAAGAAACTTCAGGATGATATAACTCAAAAATTCAGCTACTGGTAAGAAAATGACATTCACTACAGATTACATCATGTACATTTCTAGCAAGACATGGAATACATTTTTTTGCGGGAGTTCTTCTTTAATATATTAGGTGTATTTCAGGTGCAGATTGTGGAGAAAAGGCTATTTGCGCTGCAATCTGTGGCTTTTCACCACTCACGTGGGCAGGGAAGGGGATAGTCCAGTAGGCCCCTTCATTTATCATTTTGTCTGCCTGTTCTAGGCGTAGAAAATGGTCTAAATTTAAGCCAGCAAGGGAGCCAGCACCTCCATAACTTGGGTGATCCACTGGCGGCCCAGGGCCTTATTAAGACTGGCGTCTAAAGCGTAGGCAAATAAAAAGTGACTTGAACATTATTTTGAACTTTAGCATGAACTCCAACCATGGTGCTTTTTAAAGGGGACATTCCAGAAGAA
The DNA here is from genome assembly GCA_900303285.1 of Rhinella marina. Taxonomy (NCBI): domain Eukaryota; kingdom Metazoa; phylum Chordata; class Amphibia; order Anura; family Bufonidae; genus Rhinella; species Rhinella marina. The sequence continues at coordinate 405,442 of ONZH01001413.1, read as the reverse complement.
AAGTATTGATGGTCCACTCTCAAGATAGGTCATTACAGTATGTGATTATTGGGGGACGATTCCCAGCACCCCCTCCAAATAGATGCTTGAAGAGGCCGCACATGGCGTACATTCAGCTCAATCCCATTCGAATGAATGGGCCTGGGCCACAAGCAGTGAGGAGGCTGCAGCGCTCTTCAAACAGCTGATCGGCAGGGGTGCTGGAAGTTGGACCCCATCAATCAGATATTGATGACCTGTCCTGAGGATATTTGTAAACAAAGTTGGTCGGCACTCCTGTAGAAGATTAGTGGTGCTCAGTGGTAGGTAAATCGCAGGAATAAATAGGAAGAGACCACGGCACTCAATTTGTATAGTTAATGAAATAAGGTTATTTATTGTATCAATTTTTCATCCATCCAAAGTATTGCGTTTTTTTTAGGCTGAGGCCAACGTTTTACGTTTCGGTCACAAAACGACCTTGATCACGGCCTACATGATGCCCAGCACTTCCTCCGTCTTCCTCCGACTATACAAATTGAGTGCCGTGGTCTCTTCCTATTTATTCCTGTCCTGAGTATAGGTTGTCAATCTTCTACACTCAGAAAACCTCTTGGAAGCAGCCCTGGACAGAAGGTTTGTTTCTGGTACAAGGTCATGGAGGTTGTCCGGATACTGGTACGTAGGTGCTCTTGTAATTCTCTGAATATGTCACATCGGTAGAGTGTGCTGAGTGCTGTATTTTTCGTTCCAAGGCTTTTTAAATTTTGAGCCTAATGTTCTTTTTAATGCCGTTGTCATTAGAACGATTTTTGTAGAAATTGCATGTGAATTATTGGCCTCAAGCATGTCTGCTAGCCATTAATTTCTCAACAAAGTAGCACTTTATGTGCACTCATTGTATGGAATAGGCTGCTGAATTCTGTGAATTGTGTTGGAGTAATATTCACGTTGAATTCTTGCCAGTTTCCAATGTGGACTTAAAGGGAATGTGTCATTAGAAAATGACCTACTGTTTAACCCCTTCACCCCCGGAGGTTTTTTCGGTTATGCATTTTCGTTTTGCGCTCCCTGCCTTCAAACAGCCATAACTGTTTTATTTTTCTGTTCAGATAGCTGTATGAGGGCTTGTTTTTTGCGGGACAAGTTGTACTTTCCAACGCCACCATTTAATATTGCATATGGTGTAGTGGGAAGCGGGGAAAAAATTCCAAATCGGGTGAAATTGCAAAAAAACGCTATTCCGCTACAGTTCTACGGGTTTCTTATTTACAGCGTTCGATGTGCATTAAAACTGACCAGTTACTTTCATTCTACTGGTCAGTACGAATCCGGCAATACCTAATATATATAGTTTTTCTTGCGTTTTGGCCCTTTTTTTTTTTTTCCTTGTCATATCTTGACCCCTATAACTTTTTGGTATTTATGTGTACGGAGCTGTATGGGGGCTCATTTTTTGCGGGGCGATCTGAAGTTTTTATTGATACCATTCTGGGGTGTGTATGACTTTTTGATCACTTTTTATTTAATTTTTTTTTAGAAAAAAAAAGCGACAAAAAACGTCGAATTGCCATTTGGACGCTTTTTTCCGCCACACAGTTCGCCGTATTGGAATTTTTTTTTTATATTTTAAAAGTACGGGCGTTTTCGGTCACGGTGATACCCATGATGTCTATATTTATTGTTATTTAGGTATTGATTTTTTCATTATACGGAAAGGGGGGTGATTTGAACTTTTATATATTTTTTATTTTTTATATATTTTTTAACATTTTTAAAAAAAATTTTCTGACTATTTTTAAGCTCAAATATGAGCTGATATATTGTGTTTTATTTTTCTTTATGAGCAATCGGATTTACTAGACTGAGATAAATCGAAGAATTGCTCATTTCTTATCCTGGCCTGCCATCTAGTGGCCAGAATAAGAATTGCACTTTGAAAACTGTAGTCCTCACCAGCGAGGATTACAGTTTTCATATGGTGTACAGACACCCCGATTGGCCACTCGGGGCGTCTGTACACCACCCGGAAGCGTACGCTTCCGGGTTCAGACGCATCCTGATGCCGTGATCACGGCATCAGAAGGCCCTAGAAGACACCGCCGATGGCGGTAAGTAGCGGCAAGTCTCTGCTGTTAGAAAAAGCAGAGACTTGCCGGCCATGACGCCCGCCGCACCCGCGAGTGGGCGTCATGTCCCCGCACCGCACCAGCGCCGTACATGTACGGTGCTGGTCGCGAAGGGGTTAAATAACATTTTTATGTTTAACATATTTTAAAGTTGTTATTTTGAATTTTCTATATCAAGTTATATAGTTATATTTAAACCAAATATATAAAATCCTGCAGTTTTCACACTGGCCGCTAAACTTAATAATAGATGCCACATCTTGGTCTGCACAGATAACTTTACTGTAGTTATCTGCTTATCTGTCATTCTAATCCTGCCTATAATAATGTCACCTCTGTGTATAGATAAGACAGGATCCACCATTCACAATATGTGATTGTCAAATCTTATCTATTCTTCCCTAGTACAATGACCTCTGCACAGGTCACAGAGCATGCCTAGAAAACTCTCCCATAGACGTCAATGAGCTCACCTCCTGACCATTGGGTCTATGGACCATGGGGCTGCCGTAAAGCAATTTTCTTAATGCTGTGTAAATGCTCAGGCAAGACGGCCGCCCCCATAATCATGTTCAGGAAATAGAATAAATACATCTGTAATCAGAAAATAAAAAGAGAAAAAAAAGATATGTACTGCTATTTGGTTTTAACTAGCAGATAAAGGATTTGGTGACACAATTCCTTTAAAGGGGTTGTGCCACAAAACGTATTCTATATTTTTCAAACCTGGATCTGAATACTTTTCTAATTGCATGTAATTAAAAATGTAGTATAGCCACTGAGCTATTTAGTAAAATGTATGTACATAGCGCCACCTGCTGTTTGCTCTTTTCTTTATTTCTTGTCCACGTGACTGAGGTAGTTGCATGCACTCAGTTTAAATCTTCAACTGCCACCATATCTTCTTTTAGAAGCTGTTGGTTACAGAGAAAGAGCTACAACAGAAAGGCCACGCCCCATGAGAAAGGACACACACCCTGAGCTGCCAGCTTGAAATAAATCTAGCAGAACAATTGGAGTAGTGAATGAGGCCATCTCTGGATTCATGTGGGGTACAGGGCTGCTTCTAGCTTTGATTGTCATGTATTACATGATATCTCATTTTCATTTTTACATTAATTATTAGATGACCCCTTTAACGTGCAGGTTAACTGTTTAGAGTTCACCATCCGATCAGTAGTGGATCATAACCTAACCCCTTTACCACAATGAAAGCGCTCATTGCCCATGGCCATTCCGGTGCCCCCCCCCCTTCCTGGTGCTGCCTGAGGTGACCGCCTCACCTGGCCTCATTGGTGGCGCACCCCTGCAACTAGCTCACACTACTGACTGGTCTAAAACAAAAGGATTAAAGCGATCTTCCTGGACTACGATATTGATTTCTTATCCTTAGGATAGGTTATCCATTTCAGATCGGTCAGGGTCCGACGCTTGGCAGCCCCACTGATCATCTGACTTTATTATTTGCCAGGCACAGCCCTGCATTCTTGGGAGTGTCTCTGCCTTTTATTGCAGCTCCGTTCCATTTAAAGGAGTATTCCAGTTTTTTGGGTTTTTTTTTTAGTTCTTTCATAATAGGAAATCATACAATTTTATAATATACATGTTTTTAAAATTCTGCATACATACCTTTCTTATCTTAGGCAGTTGACCCTTATATGCAGTAGAATGGTATAGCCCATGTATCATCCCTGTGTAATGTCCTCACGGCCTGAAACATCCATGGCATTAGTCATGTGACACTCTTCCCATCGTATAACCCCTGACATACATGTTCTGGGTCAGCACACAGGAATGTGATAAACAAATAGGACTAATGGGCCATCAATTGAAAAGATCTTTGCTTACCAGCATTAGGCCTCATTCAGACATCCGTGGACTGCGGTCCGTGAAAACCCGGCCTGTCATCCTGCTGATTGCACCAGTGCACGGCATCATTGGTTGCTATGACGTCGTGTGCTTTGTGCCGCCGCCACTGTACAGAAATACACTCGTATGATCTATACGAGTGTATTATTGTACAGCGACGGCGGCACGAAGCACACGGCGTCATAGCAACCAATAACCTCGTGCACTCAGCAGGACGGGTTTTCACGGACCATGGTCTACGGATTTGTGAATGAGGCCTTACTAGTAACGCTCATTAGCGATGATCTGGCAGTGTAATTGCACCGCCGATTACCTGATGAACAAGCAAAATGCTTGTTCATCTGGTAATCCGATCGTTTGTGTGCACGCAAAAGTCATAACATGTGTAAACACAATCTGCAGCCAGGAAACAACGAGACTGTAGGGGGAAGAGCAATGGTATTAGCAATCACTCCAACCCATAGTAGAGGAGATCACTGTATATAAATGCACCAGTCTCCTCCGCTAGCGATCAGCAGATTGTCGGGAAGGAACGCTTCCTTCCCGACAATCTGCTAGATTGTCATCCTGTGTAAAGGGACCTTAATAATGATTTTTATTGTGGTTATTACGGTAGGGTGACCAGACGTCCTCTTTTTCCCGGATATGTCCTACTTTTGGGACCTAAAAAAATGTCCGGGTGGAATTTCAAAATCGTCCGGGATTTTGTTCGACTGCCTCAAACTGTTTGAGGCAGTCGAACAAAATCATTTTAACTGTTAAAATGACCCGAACTTCCCTTTATTATTTTCCGTTATAACATGGTTATAACAGAAAATAATAGTTAAAATGGCCTTTAGGGTTAAAAATAATAAAAAAAACCTCACCTGTTCCGCTTGTTCGCGCAGCGGTGTCTCTTTCTTCTTTCCCTGTAAAAGACCTTTGGGACTGGTAGAAAGACACCGGCTGCGCGAACAAGCGGAAAAGGTGAGTTTTTTTTATTATTTTTAACCCCTAAAGGCCATTTTAAACTATATTTTCTGTTATAACCATGTTATAACGGAAAATAATAAGGGAAGTTCGGGTCCCCATTCCCTGGGGTATATGTAATGATCACATCCCCCCCCCCCCCCCCCCGGGGAAAAAAAGTTGTCCTCCTTTTAGGAATCACTGATCTGGTCACCCTATATTACGGTAACTACATCACTGTGTGTATTTACCTGGCTGCCTGTCACTAGGTGATGTTGTCATGTTGTTAATAAAGTTTAGTGTTACAAAAAAAAAGACAAACGAAGATCTGTTTCTATGCAGACACTGATAGTCATAATAAGATACTGCTGCTGGTAGTGATACTGTATCTACATGTACACTAGTATTCTATTAGATACCTGGGCAGTTAAAGGGGTTGTCCAGCCGTTAATATTAATGACGTGTAATTACTTGTAATTACACTAGACCACCCCTCCACAGGAGACGAGGCATAGTGTAAAGATCAGGAAGTGGCACTCATTTTCCCCTAAACAGAACATCACCGATGGGTCTCATGCCTGTTGGGGACACATCACTGCAGCTTTATTTATTTATTTTTTGGACTGCCCTTATTGAAGATTACAGGTCCAGATTCCAAAATCTGTCAACTGAGATTTTGGGTTATGAACATATTTAGAAGACTGCTGTTTTTTTCCTCTTAATGTTTCACCAAGATTAGTATTTCTCCATTAATAGCATAAATAGAATGTTAAATATTAGCATTTTAAGTTTAGCAGATTATATATAAATAGGCTTAAAGACATGAGCGCTCCTTGCACTTCCTCCCATTGACATCTGTCACCGGGTGCTAAAAGATTAGAGGCAGATTATTTTTCCTACAAGTCATAGTAATTCTTCCTTGAATCCCAATGTCTCTGGTTCCATATTATCTGCAGCAGACATGGATACGTGAACGCCGGATAAAGCATTACAACGTTAGGGCATCACGCTCTGGCCTTTGCTGAATCAGTTATTACTCGGCGTGTAATGAATTAGTGGTAGTTGGTGGTACAAAAAACATAAGATGTAAGTAATGTGTACTGAAGTCCATCAAGATTCAGTGCAAGATTCTGAAAAAGTAACATGTAAAAGTAGAAACTATTCTTTTGTAATCAGATAATTTTATGAAATTACACCAGCAAATAATTGGGCAGATTATCGCCAACAAGCGTTCGTAGGAACACACGTTAGGGCGAGTTTGCACTTACGGAATACAATAGTGCAATAGCTTCTGTTATAACAGAGTTATAACGGAATTTGTAAGACGGAAACCTTTAGAGGCATTCCGTTTTGATCCGTCATAATAGAAGTATATGGGCAACCATAACAGATCTGTTTGGTTTCCGTCCTGCATAACGGAAATGCCTCCTAAAGGCTTCCGTTTTGCATTCCGTCCAAGAATTCCGTTATAACTCTGTTATAATGGAACATATAATGGAATACCCTAATCCAAGTGTGAACCCGCCCTTAGCAATGATCTGCCTGTGTAATACTGCCACTGATTACCCGATGAACAAGCAAACGCTCATCCAGCAGGTTTAAAAGTTATCGTTTGCCAGCGGCACATAGTGCAAACACGATCTGCTGCCGACAAACAATAATTCAGTATGGGGACGATTGATGGCATTAGTGATCACTCGTCCCCTTACTGAGGAGGTGATCACTGCATGTAAGTGCACCGGTTTTCTCCACTGACGAGCAGGAGATTGCTGGGAAGGAATGCTTCCCTCCCAACAATCTCCTGGCTGATCTGCGTGTGTAATATAAGCCTAAAACAGACCTAGTCCCTGGCGCGGGGTTCGGTGTCTGAGGCTCCCAGGCCACCTCTTATTCTCCCTGCCGTGCTGAAATCAACATTTCTCGACAGCTGGTCATGTGACACAAGGGGAGCAGGTCACCTGTGAGGCCTGTGATTGGGTACAGTCGTCAAATGTCCCCCCATCGATGAATGTTGATTTCAGCGCGGCAGGGAAGGGGAACAGGTGGGACCCCCTTTCAAGCAAGTCAAGAAAAAGTGTAAAAACCCAAGTTGTGCCAATTTGAACCACTTTGTAGACAGATTTTAGGCGCAGGCACTTTAGTAAATCTGGGCCTTTGTGTCTTAAAAACGACTCTATTGTTACATGGCCCCATTTTGGTGTAAAAAGCTAAATTTTGTGAAATAACTCTGATCCTAACCCCAACTCATTGTAACTTGCATTTTTTCTTCCAAAACTCTTATATTGATGACCTATCCTCTGGATAAGTCATCAGTATCTGATCGGTGGGAGTCTGACGCCCAGGACCCCCGTCCATCAGCTTTTTGAGAAAGTACCGGCACTGGCACCAGCGCCGCGACCCTCTCTCTGTTCACCAAGCACAGCGTTGTGCATTGTATAGTGGCTATGCTTGGTATCGCAGCTCAGATCATATGGGGCAGAGCTGCCACTAGGCCAAATGACCGATAAACATGTTGTCAATGGCCTAGGGAAAGCTGCGGGAAGGCCATAGCGCTACTGAGAGTCAGAACCCCACCGATCAGATACTGATGACCTATCCTGAGGATAGGTCATCAGTATAAAAGTCTCGGAAACCCCCTTTAATCTGTCATCCACAAAACCAGTAGATTATCAGAATTACTAGATGTTATTAATGTCAAGTTCAACAAAACCTGTCTTCCCGACGTCTTCTCCAGGTCCTTCAGAGGTGGTCTGATGTGGAGCCTGGAAATGTTCTGACTATTTTGAAAGCTTATTCTAGGATTGGGAAGATTTTTATGGCATCTAAATGATTATTTTAGTCTTGTCTGGTTTTGAGATTCAGAAAATCTCAACCGTTGGTTTTCAGATTAAAATAATGTTATAATATGGTTTACAGTGAATATTAAAAACAAATAGTGGACCTTGGCTCCACAAGACGCTTGTGTTTTATGTAGGTTGATGCTCTCTGTTACTCTCATACTCTCCGGTTGCCTTCGATTTCATCAGCAGTCACAGTACAGTTAACAAAGGTCTAGAGGGACTGGAATAATTTATCTCATCGTATTATTTCCATCAGGCAGTATCTGGTTTGCAGATAGCTCGGCTGGGCTTGGATTCGGTAGCAACAGCTGCATCTCAGTAATGTGGGGGAATTCCACAGAAATTATTTGGAATTCCTTCATACGGCCAAGCCCAGGGATTTACTGTGCTATCAAAACGCTGTGTATATTTACACTGTAATCGATGCAGTCTGTTTGATAGGTGGAGACTGTCGGTAAAATATCTCTACAGCAAGGGTTACAAAGCGGTTCCTGCAGAGATGATAAGGTTCATGTCCGCTATAAACTGTGCATGGTAACATGTAGAGTCAGTAGTAGAGGGGACTGTTACATGGATTCTAGGAAGACAAGCCAGGCAACTAGTTCTTACATTATCATGCCACCCAACTTTTTGGCCAGTAAAAGAGGGAAACTTAAGGCTCATTGTGTAAAAGATCCAGTCATTGGCCATTTCTGCCGCGTTGAGACAGTAGGAAGAAGTGGAAGGCATTGGTAACCCGTTGCTGTGATTACTGCGGCATCAGAAAATTCAATTTTTTTTGTACCCCTTTAAATATTAGAACAAACTTCATCTAATATAGGTTTTTTAAGGTCCCACTTAAGGGCCCAAATAATGAAAAAATATATAAGTTGAGGTGTAATGTACAGGTAGGAACCAGACTGATTATTTCTGGAGAAGTTTAGTTAATTTATTAATGTGCATTTATTTACCCGGTCGAAAAAAGCGACATCCAAGTAGCAAAGAGGGATAGAGGGACTTGGGTCAAAAAGATGGACACTTGAGAGCAGTGGCGTATATAGAGAAGTAAGGGCCTCATAGCAAGGATCAAACCAGGCCCCCCACACAGGACAGAAGAGTTTCTGCCTAAACCCTTTTCAATGACCCTTGGGCCATTTTTCCACTGCCTCATTTGCCAAAAGTTGTTTCTTTAGAGGGTAGAGTCCTGACCAAGTTTTCTCCTCAAGTAGAAGACTGGGCTCCCTCTTGCCCTGAGCCCCATAGCAGCCGCATGGTTTTCTGCTATAGTAGTTACACCCCTGCTTTGGAGGAATGCATTATGTCTCTAAGTAGCTTGACTTTTATAGGCATAGTGTTAGAGAAGGAGTCATTTCAGTGATTGGCAGCTTAGTAAACCTGAAAGATCCCTATGGTACAGTGACCATAGATGGGTAGTTGTCCCACTTGTCTCCAAGAGCTGTCTGGGCAACATGCATACAAAGATGCTATGTACGTATTGATCCTGGCATCTTCTCTTGGTTGGACAGAAGGTAGTAATGCAGTTATAGACAACAGAACTTGTATGGAAGTAGCAGTCCCACGGCCTCCTGTTAGTGACTGCTTTTTAGCCCCTTAATGACCAGAGTCTTTTACCCCTAAATAGAGATGAGTGAATCTGTTCCTTGCTGCTGCTGAAGCTTCCCCCTGCGGGTTGATTGACAAGGCTGGACATCTTGTCTTGCCCTGACAGTATCATGGCTGCACTGAAGACACTTAGCATAGCTGCACAAATAAATGGGGGGTGTTTAAAAAAAAAAAAAAAAGCTGATTTTTTTGTCAGTTTTTTTTCTTCTTCTTTTGGAACACAAAAAAATTCAAAGGCCAGATGTTAAATTTTGGCCAATAGGAAATTATAAAGTGCCCTACAAATACTGCATTTTTTTGGAATGTTTTTTAAAGACAATTCCTTGATGTTTTTCGGTCACTTTTTTTGTTCAAAATTTCAGCATGCTCTGAATGATATTTATTTCAGATGTTTTTCCATGGACTTCTCTGTAGGAAAAACAAGTCTGGAAAAAAACCTTGGCAAATGTGTGACTGAAAAATGCCACCACAAAAAACGCTTGCAAAATAACGTGTTTTTGTCTTGGATTTGGAGATTTGATATTGGGGAGGTTTTGTGCTGTTGTATAAAGCGATGTGTGTACCCAGCCTATAGATCTTAGATGGATGGATGGATATATAGATATGAGATAGATAGATAGGATAGGAGGGAAAACGTATGATGTAATCAAGAGCTCATACATCAGGAACCAATGCAGCGTGAAAGTGAACGGGAAGAGGATGGCTTATTTCCAGCAGGCCCGAGGGATCAGACAGGGCTGCAGCCTGAGCCCAACACTCTTTAATATCTATATTAATGAACTGACTGCAGCTCTGGAGGCCTCCTCGGCACCAGACCTCCCCCTGCATGACCGCAAGGTGAAGTTCCTGCTGTATGCCGATGACCTCCTGTTGCTGTCCCCAACAGAGAGAGGCCTCCAAGACAGCCTGGCAGTACTGGAAAAATTCAGCACCACATGGGCACTACCCATCAATCATAAGAAGACCAAAGTCATGGTGTTCCAGAGGAAGGGCCATAATAAAGCCTCCATTCCTTCCTTCACAATAAATGGCTCCACACTGGAGAAAACCAACAGCCAAACCTACCTGGGGCTGGAGCTTAACCAATCAGGGAGCATCAAAGTAGCAATAGAAACACTGAAAGGAAAAGCCTGCAGAACCTTCTACTCCATCAGAAGGCAACTGAACCACCTTAAACCACCAGTAAGGGTCTGGCTGAAAATATTTGATTGTCATAACCCCGATCCTGCTCTATGGCAGTGAGGTGTGGGGCCCGGCCACCTACCCAAAGCAGTCAAAGTGGGAATCCAGCCCAACAGAGACCTTCCATCTAGAGTTCTGCAAATACCTTCTCCAAGTCCATCGCAGCACCTCCAACATGGCGTGCCGGGCAGAGCTGGGCAGGTTTCCACTATGGCTCACAGTGCAGAAGAGGGCAATATCATTTTGGACGCACATACAGAGCAGCAGCCTCAGCTCTTAGCAGCACAAAGCCTGGCTGAGCCTCAGGGCCCAGAGCAAACCCTACGCCCTCCAACCGAGTGACAGCTGCCTGTCCAATCATAACCCCCAACATGCCCTGAACAAAGCACAAATAAAGGGGGTCATAGAGAGCTGCAAGGAGCGATACATAGAGGAATGGAGAAGAGAAATAGACACCAACCAGAAACTCACTGTATACAAATCACTGCAAAGGGACTACACCATGGCGCCCTACCTGGAGAGGATACCCCACCCCAAACACCGACAGACCCTGAGCCTGTACATACTGAGCTCCCACAGCCTGGAGATGGAGACGGGGCGGCACAGGCAGACATACAAGTCGCGGGAGAGCAGACTGTGCCAGCACTGTGAGCAGGGGGCCCTGGAGGACGAGGCCCACTTCCTGCTACACTGCAGCAAATACCCGTGAGGGCCACGTGCTTCCAGAGACTCTCCACTCACATACCGGACTTCACCTCCATAGATGAGCGGGGAAAACTCCACATCCTACTGGAGAAGAGGAGTCCACTGTGGAGATCGCCGCCCAATATGTCTCCACCTGCCACCAACTAAGAAGATGACGAGACACCATGGACTATTATACCCCTATAACTGCCCCTTTAACCTAACATCCACCCACTAATTCCCACATTAAACCCCCCTCCGCAATACCTATTATTTCTTTTGCTTTGGCAATGCTTAAATGTTTTACTTGGATGTGCCAATAAAGCTTAATTGAATAGATAGATAGATAGATAGATAGAGAGATAGATATGAGATAGAGAGATAGATATGAGATAGAGAGATAGATATGTGGTAGATAGATAGATAGATCAATAGATAGATATGAGATAGATAGAGAGATAGATATGAGATAGAGAGATAGATATGAGATAGATAGATTGATTCATGGAAAACTACATTAGACAGATGTACATTTTTTATGTACATTTTACTATAGTTAGATTTTTTTCCTATTTGTGTTTTTCAGTTTTGTTTCCTTTGGTGGCCTAATTTTTTAAAAATATATGGAAAATATTTCTTAGGTGAGCAAAGTATAGTGATGCATTAGTGATGGGGATGTTCTGCAGAGTGTGGCTGTAAGCAGGGCTTAATGCACTTACACTATGCCGTCTGTATGCCACCCAGAAGCCAGATGTGGCTTTGCAATGCATTTTTATCCGTCATCTTAATGGCTACCCTTTGTAATTGAATTCCTTTGAATCTAATAAGATCCGTCATGTAATTATAATGTGTGTGGGCCATCATCTGGGAAAGTGTTACTCACAAACCACTACGTCAAGCAGGCCGGATGGACATAAATATGTTACTTTTACCATTTATTGTTTGTTTATTTTTCTTTTGCAATTATTATTGTATGTTTCCCTTTATAAGACACACCTGATGATAAGATGCACCTTGGTTTTACAGGAGGAAAACATTTTTTTTTTTTTATTTCATCAGAACTCAGAACAGACCCCCAGTCTTCATCAGACCCCCAAACTACCCCTTCATCAGACTTCAGATCAGACCCCATATCAGGACTTCACATCAGACCCCATTTCAGATCCTCAAATAAGACCCCAATATCATATCTCAGCTCGGACCTCCATATAAGACCTCAGATCAGGCCCCCATATCAGACTTCCATATCAGACCTCAGATCAGACATCCACATCAGACATCAGATCAGACCCCATATAAGATCAGACCCCCATGTCAGACCTCAGATCAGACCCTCATATTAGATTAGACCCCCTTCAGAGCTCACATTAGACCCCCCTCCCCTATGTCAGACCTCAGATCAGACCCTCATATTAGATTAGACCCCTTCAGAGCTCACATTAGACCCCCCTCCCCTATGTCAGACCTCAGATCAGACCCTCATATTAGTTTAGACACCCTCCCCCATGTCAGACCTCAGATCAGACCCTCATATTGGATTAGACCCCCATCAGAGCTCCCAGTAGACCCCCCTCCCCCATGTCAGACCTCAGATCAGACCCTCATATTAGATTAGACCCCCCTCCCCCATGGCAGACCTCAGATCAGACCCTCATATTATAAAGTGCGTCTTATAAAGTGGAAAATACAGTATATGTGTGGCAACTGGGTGTCCATGAGCAAATCCCCCATACAAAGGATATTCAAATGTATAATGTCTGCCTTGTTCATATTGCATTTGAGTCTTCTTTTTGAGGTGCACATAAGGAGGCTCTTCCAACGCATAGTGCTACGCAACAGTGTTCATCTGAGGATTTTCCTAGGCTGGGTTCACATGACTTTTTGCTATCCGTCTTAACAATTACATGTATCCCCCTTCTAACAGCCATTCTGGTGCATCTACTCTTGACTCTACTGGTGTGCGAATCCTTTATTATTGCCACTGTAAGCTGCACATTGCAATGAAAGTCCATATGGCTTTTACCAGTTGGAGGTGTGTCCCTGCTCAGTCTGACACTATCTATTCAGTGCTGCCAGTGTCACACAGTGCAGGGTCACACCTCCAACTGGTAACACCCATCTGGACCTTCATTGCAAATGGCTAGTAATTCCTGGCACATCACAGTCATAAGAACAGATGCTCTAGGATTGTTATTACATGGGGAATGCAGTTAGTTACTAAAACTTTATGACTTGAAGACACTACATGCTACTTAAAGGGGTTATGCCATGATTGATGTAAAAAAATGAACACCAAACATCATATAGTAGCATGACAATACGTTTCTAACAAAGCTTGAACTAGCCCTGTATCTCACATGGATCCAGAGATCTCGACATTCACTGCTCAAATTGCTCTGCTAGATTATCTTTCAGCCTGGCAGCCCAGGAGGCGTGTCCTTTCTGCTGCAGCTGTCTCCCTGTAACTGCTAGAGTTCTAACAGAATATATGGCTGGTGGCAGTTGAAGATTTAAACCGAGCATGTTCGACCAGCTCATTGAGGTGGACAACAAATAAGGAAAATAACAAACAGCAGGTGGCGCTATACAAATACATTTTATTGAATAGCTCACTGGCTTTACTATATTTTTAATTACACGTAATTACAAAAGTATTCAGATCCAGGTGCTTATTTGAAAAATATGAAAAAGTGCAGTCCACGTTTGGATGTCTGGTGACAATACTGAGCCACCTACCTGCAGTGCCCTTCTTACTGTCTGAAGAGGTTTGGGGAACAATGGCCCCACTTGTTGGTCCCTTAAGAATATCTTCTCGGAATTGCAGCCAAGCATGAAGCTCAATTAATTTCTGTGATAAATATTAATTGGCCCGTCAAGTCAATTTTCAGCAATGAGATTCTTCCTTGCGCTGAGGCTGCATTTTGTCAGGAAGAAACAACATAACAAAGACCTGTTTCCCGGCCATTTGGGACTGGTTTATTTGTATGGGCCAGACTGTTAGTTTCTTCTGTTTATTCTGTTTGCTTTCAGAGGAACTCGCAGGAAAACCATTTTATGGGATGATATCGAGGGAATGTCATTCTTATTGTTACTGGCTGGCCTGATTTTTACTTTATTTTAATCAATGTCTAATGGTTGTTTACTGTGGTTGCACGTGTAGGAATGCATGTAGTCATGTTTGCCTAGAATCCTATCCCTCGCTTGCACTGGTGAAGGAATAGAAGTATCCTGTTATTATCCAGGTTATCTGCTCATTCAGATTACCATTCGTTTTAGCCATACACAGATTTTTATCATTTGGTTTTCCACTTATAATTTATCTAAAAATGGGTTGCATAGTTTGTAAACAGAGGCAGGGTAGGCTGGGTGACAATTTATTCACAAAAAGGTAAAAAGCACAATAGGTTTCGCTGACGGTCTGTCAGCTTCCTCAGATGGAGATCTGCACCTGAGAAAGCTGACAGACCGTCAGCGAAACGCGTTGTGCTTTTTACCTTTTTGTGAATAAATTGTCATTTTATCCTGGAATGGCAGCACCCGAATCTGTTATTATCTTTTATCTTCATTATCTTCAATTGGGATCACCATCTGGGGCTCGCACAGAGGGAGCGGCAGCCTATTTCCAGACTGCATGTGGAACGCCATTTCCAGGGCGTTCTATGTAGATATTTCTTGTCTATTTTACTCTTCATCTGGCAAGCACACTTATACCCGTGCAGCTATACCTTTAAAGGTATAGTTTTACACTAGGGAGCACCAATTCTTTTTTCTTCTCATGTGAAGGATCTGGCAGGCCTGTCATCTTGTCATCCTATAATGGAGCAGAATTATGGAATTGAAAAATTCCATAGTGAACCTAACCTACGTGAGTAGCAACCTAGCCTACGTGAGTAGACACGAGTTTAAGCAGTAAGCTACAAGTCACCCCTTATCCCCTTGGATTTCCATTTAGGATCTCTATACTTGCTCTGCTCATTAAAGGAGTTGACTGACTTATTTTTTAAATAATGGCAGGAAGACTGTACTCACCGTCCTAAACCCACTCCGTTTCAATGTCGCCGATCCGTCCAGCCTGCCAGACTTAGTTTTACTGTCTGCAAAGGTGATGTGCCTGTATACCACACTGGACCGCTGCAGCCAGTGACTTGCCTCTGTGGTCTTGTACCGTATACCGCTGAGGTCAGTGATTGGCTGCAGCAGTCATGTGCGGTATACAGGCACGTCATAGCCACAGCCAGAACATTACATCATGGTTGCAGTGGTGGGAAAGAGAGGAACGGCAGCGCTGGAATGAAAGGTGTTCGGGATGGTGAGTATAATTTTTTTGTATTTTTCTAACAGTATCATTGCCTTTTTTTAAAAAAGACTACCGTACTTTAAAGGGACTCTATCACCTACTTTGGGCATATTAAACTGTTGTCAATGCCTTTTAGGTGACATAAGCAGTTAACAGATCATACCTTTCTTTCTTATTTCTGTGTATCGCGATGTTGAATAAACTAATTAGCTGCAAGTCACTGCCGGCCCATGCATGCGCTGTCCACTGCCGACTGTGGGCAGCTGCATCAGTAAACTAACTGCACATGTGCGCGCCCGGCAGTGACAAAAGCTGGTACAGGATTTCAGGGAGCAGAGTCCGTGGTGTAAGGTCACTGGGCTGGCTTACAGTGAAACATGGTAGGAGCGATAATGGCATGGGCATTTGCATTTGGGGAGGAACGTCCATGGGGACTTGCAGCTCATTTCCATATATCTTCAAACTTTGTTTATTCAACATCAACATCAAATACATAGAAATAAAAAATAATATGATCTGTTAACTGTTAATGTCACCACTTACCTATTATTGCATTGTTCTCATTTTGAGCTAAAAATTATTTTTTAAATTGGTCTTTATTAAAAATATGGCATCTTTTTTTCTGCATAGAGCTGAGATGCTCTAGTAGCACCCTTTGGATTTTCTGTCTTTTCTGTCAGACCAGGAGATAAAGACGGGCTCCTTCTCTCTGCTCTCTGACCTTATAAATACTCATTATAGCTCAGTTCTTATCTTACTGATAAGAATGTGGCTTAAATAAGTTTGTGACCTCTCAGTAGTTTGGAGATAAGGGTTATTATATGACTGGCACAAAGTGAAAGTACCAGTCACACAGCTAGAAAAACAGTTAACCCTTTATGACAGAACAGCTCAATATTTTTAATAAAGGGCAATTTAAAAAAAATGATTTTTAGCCAAAAATGAGTAAAATGCAGTCATAAAAAAATTTCCTCCAATGGTGTACATAGCCTTTAATATGTCTAAAGTCGGTGACAGAGTCCCTTTAAAGTGAATGTCCACCATATATCCAAAAATTCCAATTCTTTGCCGAATCATTTTTTGATGCTTCTTTATAGCATTTTTCTCTCTATTTTTTTCTGAAACAGAGCTCCAAATCCCCTATATAGAGCTACAATTAAAAGATAATTTGAATTCTACCTGCCTGCAACCAACACTAGGGGGAGCTTATGAGTTTAGTGCATACTGCTCAGACATTAAACTCTATAATAAAGCAATAAGCAAAAAGCCCCTATGCAATGTTAGTAGACACATTTGGAACTTTAAGAACTCTATAGTTGAGAATTTATAATGGATTTTTAGGAAAGTTTGCATCATGGTACAAGCCTTGTCTGCTGCTGCTACTTGTATTTCTGATACACGACATACTATAGCATTTACACACATTTATTTCAGTACAAGGTTGAGGGTTGTTACTGTTATTACCTTTTGAGTTTTGCGTAGACTTGTCCCTCTAGCCCCATGGTCTTCTTCTTTTTTTTTTTTTTTTTCAGTTTTTTCTTTCTCTCTTCCAGCAGCACATATTGGCCAAATGTTCCCTGATATGACACTGGGTGCCACTTAAAGGAGCACCAAGTCAGACTGGATAAAGAGTGAAAACCATTCATAAATGCAAGCCAAGTTAGAGAGGTTAGTCTGCAAGGCGAGAGAGAGAACCGGAAGTCTGGTCAGAACCCTGATTTAGAATTTTATCCCAAAGGATCTTTTAACATTTAGATTTTAGACTACTTTCACATCTGCGATTGACAATGGTGACAAAACTGATCAGTTGGCATGAGTTCAATTGCGTTTTGGGGCAGGACACAAAACTGCTTCAAACAAACCTGATCAGGCATGAAAATCAATGTAAGGCTACTTTCACACTAGCATTTTAAAATTCCGGTATTGAGTTCCGTCATAGGGGCTCAATACCGGAATAAAAACGCTTCAGTTTTGTCCCCATTCATTGTCAATGGGGACAAAACTGAACTGAAGACAACGGAATGCTCCTGAAAGCATTCCGTTCCGTCTTCAGACCGGAGAACAAACCGCAGCATGCTGCGGTTTGCTCTCCGGTCCAGGGATCCGCACCAAGACGGATCCGGAATGACCCCCAATGCAAGTCCAATGGGGACGGATCCGTTTTTTGACACACCAGTAATCCGGATCTGTCCTCCATTGATTTGCAATGGGGGATCATTCCGGATCCGGCTACAGAGCTAGACACATACATAAATACATACATACAGACATACATACATACAGACATATACACCATACATACTCACATACTCCAGGGACGCCGGCAGCATGTCTTCACGCGCCTCCTGCGCGCAGCTATGACTTTTCCCCACTGCGCCCAGCAGAGGGCGCTGTGGGGAATCGTCATCACTGCGCGCAGGAGGCGCGTGAAGACGTTCTGCCGGCGTCCCTGGAGTATGTATGTATGTCTGTATGTGTGTATGTCTGTATGTGTGTATGTCTGTATGTCTGTGTCTTGTTCCATGTTAACATGTGTGGGGCCGGAGCGCTGCTTCGGCTCCACACATGTATCAGCATTAGCACGGATCCGTTGGCACCCTTTAGCAGCCGGATCCATGCTAACGTTAGTGTGAAAGAGGCCTAAGTTAATTGTTATGCAAGTTGGTGTGGACCCAGTGCATCTCTGGAGAGGCGTGACTAAGTAACTACCCGGTCTTCACTAGAGCATCTGAGGGTGAGGATAGGCTTGGAACGAAAAAAAATTGAGAGAAAAAATCTATAAAGAAGCATTAAAGGGGTTGTCCGAGTTATTTTTTTGTTCTTTATATGTTACTAACTTGTCAGGTATAACAACTTTCCCATATACTTTGTGTTTCTAAAGCTGCTGGTTTCTCAGAGTTGACTGAGGGTCACATGACCTGTGATGTCACCTTATCTCTCTGGTCTCTGACGTTTTGTGTACAAGCCTCAGAGTTCAGATAAGAGTCTGTACACGAGACGTCACTGGCCACGCCCCCTTTCTTTGCCGGCTCCTGCTATCTGCTCTCTTCCTGGTTTCCTTCAGATTAACCCCTTCAGCCAGAACACACTGAGGGCTCAAGGCTTTATAACAAACAGTAGCTGCAGCAGTGAGAGGAGACAAATGCTGGGCAAGGAGCTATAGAGGAATTGTACAAGAACAGGTAGGGAGAAATTCCTGTGTGTATCAGCAGTGTCATTGTACAGCTGGGACTTATAGTCCTACATATACAACATGCTGCTGAGTATCCCAGCAGGCAGACATGTACTCACAGCACTTATATTCATTGCCTTTGCAGAGAAGGGGGGAGGGGCAGAGATTGTTATTACTGCATGTAAACAAAGGCCAGAAGAGAACCAGGGAAATGAGGAAATATAGTTTTTTTTTGCCTAAAACTTGCTGAACTTAGTTATATATTGCTACCCATCAGATTTACAGTGCTATATTTTTTTTTCCATAACTTGGACAACCCCTTTAAAAATTAAAAATTGGAATATTTGGCTATATGGTGGGAATTCACCTTAAGGGACTCTGTCACCTACTTTAAACATATTAAAGGCTATGTACACCAATTTATTTATGATTGCATTTTACTAATTTTTGAGAAGCAGGGTCCGGTACACAGAAAAGCAGAAGCTTCCAAACCCCTTCACACAAGGAACTAGACTACCTAGTAACCAAGATTGCTCAGGCGCCTTCCTGAGACAGAAAGCACCTTTTAATACATCCTGCAACCCAGCCATAGGCTGGGTAGATAAAGGGTGTGTACATGCTGCCTCACAAAAAGCAGGAGAGACATGCCGAAGCATGCTCCAACCAACAGTACAGGACTCTAAGCAGGAAGGAAGCTCTGGCACGGAGCGCAAATACAACAGTGTAAACTACCTGCTGCCCGCGCTTGTCAGCACAGTGCACGACAGCAGGAGGGAGTGAGGGAGCCTGGCGCCCGTGTGTAGGGGCAGCAGTGCAGGCACGGAGCGCTGGGCTAATATCTATGGTGTCTGATCCTTTTTTTTTCGTTACAGAAAAAAACGGATCAGGCGCCCATTGACTTAAAATGATTTTCATGCCTGATCAGGTTTGTTCAGTTTAGATTTAATACAACCTGATCCTGCCAATATGGAGCCATCAGGATGTATTAAATGGAACAGATCCTTTAAATTCAAGTTTTGAGATCCTCTGCCAGATCTCAAAACCTGAATAAATGCAGATGTGAAAGTAGCCTTAACTGGTTAAATGAAAAAAAAAATGTTTGACTTGCTATCCAGAGGAGGAAGTTTTTGCCTGCCCTAAACAAATATACAGGAAGCCGTGGTCTATTAATCACTTCACTGGGAACTGAGGCCTCACAAATACTGGTTCACAAAGTCAAATTCATAAAGGTAAATCACTTAATAAATATTGGATCAGTCGACGTAGATGGATGCAGTTTAATTCACACAAAAACACCTGTTTTTTCACAGCTTTTTAAAAAAATTTACATAAGAAACTCATTTATTTAATGGTTTACGCCGTGATTAATGTAAAATGAAACTCAGACATCATATAGTACATGACAATCTCCTTTTAAAAAAGCTAGAACCAGTCCTGTACCTCACTTGGATCCAGAGATCTCCACATTCATTGCTCCAATTGTTCTATGGGGTAGCAGCTCAGGGGCATAACCTTTCTCAGGGAGTGTGTCCTTTCTGCCTTATCTCTTTTTTTCTTGTAAATGTCATAGCTCCTAACAGAAGTTATGGCAGGTAACAATTGAAGATTTATATGAGCATGTGTGACCATCTCATTGAGGTGGACAACAAATAAGGAAAATAACAAACAGCAGGTGGCGCTATACAGATACATTTTATTGAATAGCTGTGCCAAAATTTTAGTTACATGCGATTGCAGGTGCTGGTTTTTAAAAAAATTAGATTATTTTCAGTGATGCAACCCCTTTTAACATGTTTTTTTGTTGTAAAATAAAAAGACATAAAAACAGCATAGCAAAATCACTGCACTGACATATGAGCCTTTATATTGGTTGTCCAAGATTTTGATATTTATGGCCTAGGGTGATGAGTGATATTGCTGAATCAGAATGGTTCCTTCAGGGACAGGGTTGATAGAAGCAAGAGGTTTTCTATATGGAGCTGAATATCTTACAATTTTTTATTTTCCTTAAAAGGATTATCCAGTATTTTGATATTGATGGCCCTTTAAAGGGCCCTTTATATGGGCCGAGAATCGCACAGATTATCGCTAATGAGCGTTAACACTCGTTAGCAATTATCTCACTGTGTGATTACCCGATGAGCAAGTGAAACGCTCATTCATCGCATAATCCAATCGTGTGCACGCAAAAATAATCGGTCTCCTGCCGGCAAACAACAAGTCAGTATGGGGAAGAGCGATGGCATTTGCGATTGCCCCTCCCCATACCCTGGAGGAGATGTAGCGGTCTCCTCCACCAGCGATCAGCAGATTGTTGGGAAGGAAGGCTTCGTTCATGGCTATCTGCTGTAATATCGTCCTGTGTAAAGGAACCTTTAGGTTATACCATCAATATCAGATCAGTGGGGGTCTGACACCTGGACCTCTGCTGATCGGGTATTTTGCTCTGGCACTGGAACTACACAGCTCTGTCCCCTGTGTAGTGGATGGAGTTGATAACTACAGCACTGCTCCCATTGACGTGAATAGAACAGTGCTGCATTTACCAGCTCTGTCCACTACACAACGGATGGAGCTGTCTAGTACCAATGCCTGCTTCCAGCACCGGAGAAACAGCTGGTTGGAGGGGTTGCCAGTGTCAGACACCCACCAATTAGATACTGATGTCCTGTCCTGAGGATAGCTCATATACATAAAAATCCTGGACAACCTCTTCAAGGAAAGTAAAAACAAAAACAACAATATTACCTAGCCTGCTTTAATTGAACAACAACCTATAAAAAAAAAACCTACAACGGGGAATAAAATAAGCAGAACTCAAAACCTTGTATACAAAAAGTATT
Source organism: Rhinella marina (assembly GCA_900303285.1). Lineage (NCBI taxonomy): Eukaryota > Metazoa > Chordata > Amphibia > Anura > Bufonidae > Rhinella > Rhinella marina. Next base: position 383,897 of record ONZH01001413.1, on the reverse strand, counting down.
ATATTTTTATTGCAGCATATATAAATAAATATATAAACATAAATCATGGAAAATGGGGACAAAACATCTAGATATGGAGCAATGTCCACAAACGCCGTACAGAGTATGGATCCAAAAGCAACCAAATAGCTCCCACAAAAGATGGAAATACATGTACATAACACAAAGGAAGGTAAGCTACAGATCTACATAGCAAACCTAATGCTACAGAGGGGATGAAGTAACATACCCACTCAAAGGATTTACCACCCCTAATTACCTGTAGGACCAGGAGAAACATAAAGGAAAAAGAAAAAAACCCTGAATAAATATAACAAAAAGTTATTATTATATGATATAATTATCCTGAAGAAGGCAAAACGCGCGTCGTGGTGTGTTCTTGGACCCCTTGCCCCACACATGTCCACAGGTTGATTATTGTCCTGACCTCGGTTTTTGTTATATTTATTTGGAGTTTTTTATTTTTCCTTATGTTTCTCCTTTAGTCCTACGGCAGCTTTATCAAAGAGAAACTCTAGAACTAAAGGAATCTACACAGATCCACCAACATCTACAAAACCAGTTGGCCATCTCTGCGTTACCCATGATCCCAGGGCAGTGGGTTTCATGGAGATTATCAGATCACGTACATAGTTTTAAAATTCAGAATGCAAACTTGGACTTCTACGCAAGTAGAAACTTGAGAATCCTGTTTGTTTGTGTCAACTTTTAAAAGGCTTCAACATCAACTTCTAACACTTAGATGGAAAAAGTGTCAGGACTTCTCTGAACCATCTGCTGATTTCTCAACAAGCGTCTTCATGTTTCACCTGATTATTGCTTATAGCTATCCTGTGTATATTTCAAAATACATCCTTTTACAATGTTTACATTCTTGATATTCTGGCTGTAGACCGTGTTGGACTAGGAGTGCCTAAGGGCCCACCAGTAAAATTAATTCTTGGGGCCCAGTGTACATTGGCATGCAAATACGACCCTGTATATGGGGTCCCTGTGTCGGCTTTGAGAGGGCAGGTCCTTGGGGAAAGAGGATACTGACTGACCTTACTCTGTGCCTAGAAGTTTTCTCCACCACCTGATGTATCTATGATAATAAACTGGGCAGTGTCTTAAATAGTCTACGCAGTTTTCTATATAGATGCATAGACTGGTTGAGATTCTGTAAGCTGTCTATTCTTATGTAGTCTACTTGTGCAGCCCTTGCTCCAGGGCCCATCGGGTGATTCAATTGTTCCTCTGTGGGCTAGTCTGAGCTTGTATAGATATATGGTGAGAAGATTACAGTTGGTAACACGACTGATAAAACAGCCTAATATACTGTATCTTCAAAACCCTACACCCTCAACCCATCCATTGTATACATGATTTCTACTTGTGTATAGAAACGGTTAATCGCAATTGAGTAACAAGAAATCTGAGAGAAATGGCCGCCCTTAGATGAACCCCGCAGATTTTCTGTCGCTTATTGGAAATAACAAGGCTGGAGATGTCTCTTCCTTTTCCAATTTCCATAGTAACTACAATGGTGTTTACACGCTGTCTAGTTTCCATGGAAGCTGCGAAGAGTGAAGGGAGGTAGAGAATATGATTGGTGCTTTTTGCACATACTGGTAAAAAGGGGTTAACTTCATGAAGGGGAATCCAGCAAAAGAACTCTGTTTAGGTAAGTGCGGAGGGAGAAAATCTTCCTTTCAATTTGAATGACCTACAAACTGTTTGAAGTGGTATGGTCCATTTCATAATGTGTTGTCCATGGTTTCAATAACTCCAAAGAGGACTCAACTGAACACTAGACTAGAACGTGGAGAGTCAGGGAATTCTCCTGTGATATACTGTATTTTTCGCCGTATAAGATGTACCTAGGTTTTAGAGGAGGACAATAAGAAAAAAAATATTTTTCATTAGACCTCAGATCAGACCCCCAATCAGACCCCCAATGTTAATCAGACCCCAATAAGACCTCGGATCAGACCCACAATCAGATCTCAGCTCAGACTCCAATGTGAATGACCCACAATCAGACCTTAGATCAGAGCCCCAATATAAATAAGATCCCCATTCCTCAGATGACGCCTCCATGCCTCAGATCTGAACCCATGCCTCAGATCAGCCGCCATGCCACAGAGCACATAAAATTAAAAAAATGAACTTAACTCTCCTGATCCAGACGCCGCCACTCCTCACATTCAGCGCTCTTCTTATTCTTCCCGACGCGGCTGTGCTGTGACCTGATGTGCACAGCGTGAGGTCACAGAGCGTCACAGCTCAGCCAGCAGCAGAGGACCGGGAAGCAGTGAGTACAGAGCCCGGGGAGCGCTGCATTCACCCTTTACTGATCCTCCAGTACTAAAGCGCTCCATAATGGAAGTGCTCATTAGTATTCGCCCCATAAGACACACTGACATTTCCCCCCACTTTGTAGGGAAAAAAGTTCCTCTTATGGGGCAAAAAATACAGTTCTGCAAGTTGTAGCATTTATTTCATTGCAAGATGGATCAAACATCTGTAGCACGTGCTAATATCTGCAAAGATCTTCTCCACCTTGTCAAAATTGTTTTGTAAAAACCTCGTTCACATTCACAGCGCTGTACTGCAACAATCCACCAGATCTGAACATGGTCCAAGATATTAGTAAGTACATGTAGATCAGTGTCATGGATGTGGGAGAAACCTCGTTTTATGCCCACTCTACTGAGGAAAACCTGAGTCAGTCCATCACAACGTGATATATTGCTGATACATCCTAGGCTCATCACATACATATAATTGGCAAACCAGCTGTCTTTAGCATACCACTCAGCCTAAGGCCTTATTTACACTTCAGTGTTTGCTCAGTGATTTCCATCAGTGATTTTGAGCCAAAACCAGGTGTGGCTCTAAGCACAGAACAGGAGCAGATCTTTCCCTTATCCTTTATGTCTGTGGAGGCTCCAATCCTGACTTTGGCTTACAATTACTGATGGAAATCACTGACCAAACACTGATGTGTGAATAAGGCCTAAGGCTACTTTCACACGACAGTTGCTTTTGCGGTATCCGATCTGCATATTTCGCTGATAGGATGCGGACCCATTCATTTTAATGGGTCAGCAAAAAAAATGCTGACAGCACACTGTGTGCTGTCCGCATCCGTATGTCCGTTCCGTAGCCCCGTTTTGCGGACAAGGATAGGCATACTTACAGTGGATCAGCCAAAAAAAACGATGCCATATGGACGTCATACATTTTTTTTTTTTTTGCAGATCCGCAATTTGCGGATCAGCAAAACACAATGGTCGTGTGAAAGTAGCCATACTCTAAGGATATGTTCGCACTGAGTTTTTTTGAACATGGATTTTGGCATGGATTGCGCACCCAAAAACCAGGCCGAAAACGCTCACAATTCATCTCCATTAAATTAAGTGGGGAAAACACTTGTTAATTAATATGGCGCTTTTATTTCACTTGCACTATTAAAAACTGCCCCACAGAAAAAAAAGTGACATCCATTCTTGACATGGAATCCATGTCCACTGAAATAGGCAGGATGAAAAACCATGTGAAAACCCCATCAAAAAACGTGTGAAAGACCATGTTGGTGTAAAAACCACACCCTAAAAAACCACAAGGAATCCTGAAGCAGATTCTGCATCAGGTTTTTTTCAGCACAGAAAGAACTTGCCCTAAGGTAGGGATGAAGAGACAGAAAAACAAGGCAGATTTCTTCAGTCTGTCCACTTCTTAAGACTGGCTTCATGTCAACTACGGATGGGACCCTTTTTTCATGGTCTGTCTGGCTGCTCCTCCAACACACATTCGGATTAATGTGCCCACACATCTGAAAACAAGCTATGCCCAGGGGCGGACTGGGAACTTTAAGTGGCTCTGGAAAAAAACTAAAAAGTTGCCCTATTTTGTAATGGGCCCTAACTGACAGACGGCAGGGTCAACACAAGTAGGCAGGGCCAGCAATACCGTATTGCGGCACATTATACCAATCCAGAGGAGCCTAATACCACAGTGCATCCCAAAGTACTGCCCCAGAACACAAAATACCTCCTCAAAGACTTCACCTCTGTTGTGGCTAGCGCCAGCTGCCATGTTCTACTCTAGTTGCCTTAGGATGGCAATACAGTTAAATTCAGGAGGGGAACATCAGATCATTACTTACAGAGGCAGACTGGGAACTTAAAGTGGCCCTGGAAAAAAAAAAAACTAAAAGTGGTCCCATGTTGTAGGCGGGTTTAAATTGACAGAAGGCAGGGCTAACACAAGTAGGTGGGGCCAGCAATACCATATTGTGGCACAAAATAACACCACAGCAGAGCCAAATACCTCAGTTTAACACAATAAACTGACCCAGCAGCATCAAAAACCACACAGCAGCACAAAATGATGCCCCAGCAGCACAAAATACCTCCTCAGAAGCTGCCCCTTTGTGGTGGCCATGTTCTGTCATCCTACATCAATTGCCTCAGAATGGCAATACAGTTGAAATCTGGAATCAGGAGGGCATCTGTGGTCACCGGTCAGTTACATTACTGCAGTACTTGACACCCCCAGCAGCCGTGAGGAGGGCTCAGTCAGCCCCCTGGGCATCGGCCCACCAGGAAATTTCCCTGTAGAGTCTATGGCCAGTCCGCCCCTGGATATTCCTCTGGTAATGTTAATGTCATTTATGGTGGATGGCACAATATCCCATATATTGTGATTTTATTAAAATGTTGAAGTAATCCATCCATCTGAAACTTGTTTGATGGGGTAGAAATGAATGGAATTAGCTATAAGGATTTTATTGGGTTATTCTTAATATTTCTGTTCTGCTGACAGTTACAAATAACGTGTGTAATGTGCAGTATAATCATTTCCCCATAAGATTACAATCATGTTACCTTGAAATGTGCTGTGATAAATGTGGGGATGGACGGTTCAGGGCAGTAATTAAATATAACAAATCGGATTTACCGTAAATAATTGCATTTTGTGCTTTACCATAGTAATTGTGGGACTGTGCGCTGCCGTCATTTCACACAGAAGTGTGTATACGAGTATGCTTGTGATTTTCTAGAACTAGTGTAAAGTAGAACTGGCTTAGTTGCCCATAGCAACCAATCAGATTCATCCTTTCATTTTTCGCAGCTCCATTGGAAAATGAAAGGTGGAATCTGATTGGTTGCTATGGGCAACTAAGCCAGTTCTGCTTTACACCAGTTTGATAAATCTCCCCCTCCATTTTGAATATTGGTCTAAATTGGTTTCCCAGTTTACACCAGTTGAAGTGAATGGAAGCAGTACTGTAATAACCAGTTCCATCCACTATACAGCTAGAGTCAGGTATTGATGACTTATCCCTAGGACAGGTGATCAATAGAAGTCCTGGAAAGCCCCCTTAAAGAGGAGCCCCCATGAAATAACAATTCTGGAGCATCCATTGTTATGACTTTGGTGGATGTGCCTTTCCTTCGTTATTCATTCTAGAAGTTCTGAATACTTTGCTAACATTTTGCAATGAAGGTCCAGATGGGTGTTACCAGTTGGGGGGTGTCCCTACACAGTCTGACATTGACAGTGCTGATTGGATAGCATATGTGCAGGGACACCTCCCCCCTCCCAATTGGTAACACCCATCTGGTAGGAATAATAAAGGAATGGCACATAGAGTCATAAGAATAGATGCTCCAGAATTGTAATTACAAGGAGGTGCAGGTGGAGTATAAAACAGATGTCAGGAGAGGTTACAAGTCCTCTTTAAGGGTCCATGCATACTGCTAAGCTGTGTTCAAGGACCCTGTACACGCCACACATAGGCCTAGATTTACTAATACTAGCTTAGTTTAGACCTGCACCAGATTTATCACACGGGCTCAGGCTGGATAATGAATGTGGTGCCGCGATAGAAACCTTTTTCTGATTCTGTTTGGGCATCTTAAGTCCCGACCCATTTCCCACAAAGCTTCCTTTTTCCTCTAAGTGCCACCCCCTTGTTGAGTGTGCAGGAAAAAGTATAGAAACCCTAGGTGCTCCAAATTGCACCACTTTTTAGACAGATTTCTGTCCATACAGATCAGTATTAGGGCTCATGCACACAAATTTATTTTCTTTCTGTGTCCGTTCCATTTTTTTCTGGACCGTATGTGGAACCATTCATTTCAATAGGTCCGCAAAAAAAATGGAAGTTACTCCGTGTGCATTCCATTTCCGTATGTCTGTATTTCCGTTCCGCAAAAAAAGCAGTGTTTCTAGGGAGGAAATATCCATGTAAGGCCTCATGCACACAACCGTATGTATTTTGTAGTCTGCAAAACATGGGCGAAAAGTACGGATGACATCCGTGTGCATTCCGTATTTTGTGGAATGTAACAGGTGGCCCCTAATATAACAGTCCTATCCTTGTCCGTAATGGGGACACTAATAGGACATATTCTATTTTTTTGCGGAATGGACATACAAAAATGGAGTAACTTCCGTTATTTGTTTGCGGACCCAAATGAATGTTTACGCATACAGGCCGCCAAAAACGGGACGGACACGGAAAGAAAATATGTTTGTGTGCATGAGCCCTAAAGCTCTGATCAGATCAGGAAACATGTTCATGTGATGTGTACACCGCCTACAGCCATTGGCGCCATATTGTGGATCTGTACAACACAGATTTGCACCCGGACCATTTTCTTCAGCTGTCATTTAAGAGAACACAAATATAACAGCTGAACTATCAGGTACAGTCGCTTCCCAGTCTTCATGGAGACCGGGTGCCAAAAGGACCCACCTTTTGCTGCTCTCTATATACTGCACTCACTTGTGGCTTTGACTATGAAAATAAAATGCACCAACAGGTATTACATTTTGGCCAGACGTTTGGTGTGTGAAGCATGTGAGCCATGTGGTGGCCTCTTGCTTCCAAGTGAGGTTTCGTCTCACAGACCACATTTTCCTCTACAAGCACTGAATTCACATTACATCGCTGGCAGCCAAACCAAGGGGGTGACTAATGTGGTTTGGGGGCATCCGACTCTCCGGAAGATGCAGGGGAAAGAAGGAACAGGCATGTTTGATTGCAACATGCATAATCTCTTAACTGCTCTGGGACATAAGTCAGATTTGGCACTGGCTCCTCATTTAAAAAAAAAAAAAAACATGCAAACTTGTCCGAGTATGCATGTTTATGGTGAAGTCAGGAGGAGTAACATAGCATGATTAATGTAAACAGTTAAAATCATATAGCATATGACCGTCTCTTTCCAACAAACTTGGCACCAGCCCTGTACCTCACATGGATCCAGACATCTCCACATTTTTTTTCTCCAGTTGCTTTGGTAGATTTATTTCAAGATGGCAGTTTAGGAGAAGGTTGGGGGGTGTCCCTTCTACTGCAGCTGGTGGCAGTTAATTCACTGGGGCCCTCAGTGAATCAGCTGTGATGTGTGGGAAAACCAGGCAGTAAGTGCATTGTTATCCTGCAGCGCCCCCGCAGGGGACATAAAGCATTGCAAAGTGCCTGGTCAAATCTATTGGATGTCTGTGTAATGCAGCACAGGTTCTCCAGAGAGATGCTCTTAATGGCCACTCTTCACTGTGGCTAAGAGATGAGGATGCTAACATAGTGTAAAAAGATCGGATTTCTAAACCAGACAGACCCTTCAAGCTTATGGACAGCTAACAGGAGAACTTGGCGGCTACACCTGAATGCCACCTTTCTGGTGTAGACCTGTTCTGGAGCATGGATTTGTAGATATGAACCAGAATTATTAAGAGATGTGCAAAGCTTACTGGGGTTTTCCGGGCTATTCACTGGGTAGTAAATGGAGCTGAGCTGCATTACCAAGCATAGCCACTATCAAATGGATGGCGCTGTGCTTGGTAAGCTCCAAGGAGAGGCCACAGTGCTCAGCAGAGACAGGATTGCCGGGAGTCAAACCTCCACTGATCTCATATTGATGACCTGTCCTGAGGATAGGCAATCAATATGAAAATCCCAGAAAACCCTTTAATAAGTGCCCTTAACTGAATACCGTGGGGCAGATTTATCAAGCTTAATTTATTGACGATGCGCGCACCTTGTCATGAATTAAAAGGGTTTTCAGAGATATTAGAACTGATGTCCTCTGGATAGGTCATCAGTATCTGATCAGTGGGGGTCTGCCACCTGGGACCGCCGCCGATCAGCTGCATGAGAACCACCGACGCTCATAGTACCACCGCTGCCCTCTCTCAGCTCTCCCTAGGCCGTGTGACATCACATTCAACGGCGCAGCTCAGCCACATAGAAGTGAATACCAAGCCGAGTCGCTATATAATGTACGGCGCTGTGCTTGGTGAGCTGTGAGAAGGCAGCGGCGCTTACAGGAGCATGTTCTCAAACAGCACTCAAATAGTATCATGCAGACATTTCATTTATTGATCCATCCAGGAAATTAATGAAGCCACTGGCCAACGTTTCGGTCTGCACTGTACCTTGTTCACGGCCTTAGTGTTTGTAGCATGCTGCATGGAAGATGGGGTGTGTGTATATATATATATATATATATATATATATATATATATATGTGTGTATGGAGATAATATAATAATAATATGATAATATATGGGGGAGATTTATCTGGTTTAAAGGAAAACTGGCTTAGTTGCCCCTAGCAACCAATCAGATTCCACCTTTCATTTTTCAAAGGAGTTCTGAAAATGCAAGTTGGAATCTGATTGGTTACCATGGACAACTAACCCAGTTTTCCTTTATACCAGTTTTGATACATCTACCCCATTATGTGTGTATGTGTATATATATATATATATATATATATATATATATATATATATATATATATAATTTGTGTTCTTGTATATATGTATGTATTGTGTATAAATATACTGTATGTTCTTGTATGCAATGTGTTTGTATGTATTGTGTATAAATATACTGTATGTTCTTGTATACAGTGCGTATATAGGTATGCATGTGTGATATATAATCTATATGTGTGTGTGTGTGTATAATATATATATTATACTATGTGTGCATGTATACTGAGATGTGGACACATTTTTGGCACTGACTATACTGCAACAATATGTAAGTATTACTGAGGTCACTATGTGCACTATTATTGAGGTCACTGTGCAGTACTACTGAGGTCACTATGTGCAGTAATATTGAGGTCACTATGTGCAGTATTACTGAGGTCACTATGTGCAGTAATATTGAGGTCACTATGTGCAGTATTACTGAGGTCACTATGTGCAGTATTACTGAGGTCACTATGTGCAGTAATATTGAGGTCACTGTGCAGTATTACTGAGGTCACTATGTGCAGTATTACTGAGGTCACTATGTGCAGTATTATTGAGGTCACATGTGCAGTATTATTGAGGTCACTGTGCAGTATTACGGAGGTACTTATGTGCAGTAATATTGAGGTCACTATGTGCAGTAATATTGAGGTCACTATGTGCAGTAATATTGAGGTCACTATGTGCAGTATATTGAGGTCACTATGTGCAGTAATATTGAGTCACATGTGCACTATATTTGAGGTCACTATGTGCAGTAATATTGAGGTCACTATGTGCAGTAATATTGAGGTCACTATGTGCAGTATTACTGAGGTCACTATACGCAGTATTTCTGAGGTCGCTATGCAGTATTACTGAGGTCACTGTGCGCAGTATAATGAGGTCACATGCGCAGAGGTCACTATGTGCAGTAATATGAGGTCACTATGTGCAGTATTACTGAGGTCACTATGTGCAGTATTACTGAGTCACTATGTGCAGTATTACTGAGTCACTATGTGCAGTACTATTGAGGTCACTATACGCAGTATTTATGAGTTCACTATGCGCAGTATTATTGAGGTCACTATGTGCAGTATTGGGGTCACTATGCGCAGTATTACTGAGGTCACTATGCACAGTATCAGGTACATCAGTACTATGTGTATCATTGTATGATACTGACACTATGACACTTGAGGTCACTATGATACTGAGATCACACTGAGATCACTATGCGCAGTATTATTGAGGTCACTATGAGCAGTATTACTGAGGTCACTATGCGCAGTATCATTGAGGTCATTATGCGGAGTATTATTGAGGTCACTATACGCAGTATTACTGAGGTCACTATACGCAGTATTACTGAGGTCACTATGTGCAGTATTACTGAGGTCACTATGTGCAGTATTACTGAGGTCACTATACGCAGTATTACTGAGGTCACTATGTGCAGTATTACTGAGGTCACTATACGCAGTATTACTGAGGTCACTATATGCAGTATTACTGAGGTCACTATGTGCAGTATTACTGAGGTCACTATGTGCAGTATTACTGAGGTCACTATGTGCAGTATTACTGAGGTCACTAAGTGCAGTATTACTGAGGTCACTATGCGCAGTATTACTGAGGTCACTATGCGCAGTATCATTGAGGTCACTATACGCAGTATTACTGAGGTCGCTATACGCAGTATTACTGAGGTCGCTATGCGCAGTATCATTGAGGTCACTATGTGCATTATTACTGAGGTCGCTATGCGCAGTATTATTGAGGTCACTATGTGCATTATTACTGAGGTCGCTATGCGCAGTATTATTGAGGTCGCTATGTGCATTATTACTGAGGTCACTATGTGCAGTATATAGCAGTACACTCTGGTAACTGCTGGATGTTCCTTACACCAGCCCTCCATAGGTGGCTATCCTCAGCAAGCCTTATGATGCTGCATTTTTAATGTGGTTGCCAACACAGGACTGGCTGCATCCTCACATCTCAGAGGAAAGCAGTAGTCGGAGGCGGGGGCAGCGGGCCTTGAAGGAGGATAAAGAGGAGCACATACATTATTCATTCATTGCCTCTCCTCACAAGGAATCAGCTGGAGGAAGTGCTCGGCCACTGCCCCCCTTACTTGCTAGCCCTAGCCGGCTTTTAACAAGCCCAGGCAAGTCAACTTTTCCTCTCCCTCTCCAGGCAAATGTAGGGCAGACGGCAGATGTGCTCAGACCTCATCCTTTTAGTCTGGATTACTGGAGTCATGCGGGAGGAAGAAGCTTTAATAAGGATCCTCTGATGCATTCGTGCTGGAAAATGAAGCTTCAGGTAGGGGAAAGCTTTGTCAGCAGACATCTCTGTCATTTATTATTCACACTCCGGGGCAGACGGGAGCTGAGGACAATAGGTTTTGAGCACTTGCAAAAGTAAATGGCCTTTCATTACTGGCACTTGCATCCCCTTGAAATTGCAGGCGACATTCTTTTGTGTGTGACCAGTACGACCGCCGTACACGTAGATCATTGCATGTATGTTAAACTTTGCTGCATCTGCAGGTAACACATGGACGTGAGTGTGTAATAGGTGTATCTATGCTGCATGCAGAGGCTATACGGTGATATATAGTCATGGTATGTATTGTACTGTATAAATGCAGTTGGCACTGTATATCCCGCGGGATCCCTTGTGCGTCTCCTAACATACACAAAGGCTCTTTGTTTGCATGCTATTTGCTGCCTGCTTTTTGCCCATGTCATATCTTTGCTGTCAGAAAAATGTTCCTGCTTCCTTTGTCCGTGTCCTTAGTAGACGGTGGGCGCTGACTGTTGGTGCCAAGTGGTGCAGTATGGAACAATATGGAATAGGAGTACAGAACCATAATGATGCAAAGGTACAGCGTGTATACCCAGCGGGACATGGGCTTGTTATTTGCGCTTCAGATACCAGTTACCTAGAGGAAAATAATGACATCACTGCAGCACGGCGAAACACTTCGCTTTGTGTGAAATCTCCGGAGAGAAGGTTGATGATGACACGGACTGCTGGGGATCAGTGTATACTGTATGCCAATGTGATGCCCCACAGAACTGCGCCCCCCAATAACCCCGAACGTTACACGTCTCTGCCGCCTGCTGAATCACTGGGCAAATATTATACTATAATCGGCATGTGGTTACTCAGGCAGGCAGCCACAAGTTTATACGGATTTCATCACGTCACCTGTTTTGTGGGAAACAGCGGTGTTCCCGGCTTGTACCGAGTTAAAGTCACTGTCAAAAGCGTGCCTACGGATGTAGCAGGGCCGAATTTGTCGTTTAACTCTTTGTGACTACATTGTTTGCACAGTGTGAAAACTCTTGGAGTTTGCCCGCCGTCCCGTGCACAAAGCTGGGGTGCCACCTAGCAATAGCTCAGCGGTGCCAGGCGACAAGCCTCCTGCATTCTCGGTTCTGCTACATCCAAATCTTAATGCATTCTTCGTCGTGGTGTTTGCAAAAAAGCAATACGGTTTTAAGATACACCAGCGATTTGAGACTGATCTCTTTACTTAGAGCCTCTGGGAGGGGGGCAGCCGTGTTTGATCACGTGGAGGATTATTGCTGTCTAGCCCTTCATTGTGTGCGTATGTACACATAACCCAGTTTTGTTAATAGCAGGCCTCCCCGGGGGTCTCAGCGGTCTTAAACATGTAATAGACACCTTCTCAGTGATAGACGCTGACCATTGTAAGGCCAGACAATGGACAAAGGGACAATAGTGCCAGCCTGGTATCATGAAGGTGTCGGTATCCGCTCACTATTGTTTGTGGTTTGCAGTAAGGGTTAATCCAGTTTAGAAGGCGGCTTCTGTGCCGTCGGAGATACAGTGTAGCAATAATGGGAATGTAGCATTTTTCGTGTCTACAGCGGCCATTAATGAGCTTGTAATTAGGACAGATGTTTGGTGACACTTGGCTGAGCATTAAAGTTCTCTACAGTCCACAACAATCAATGTGATATTAATCTTCTGGGGCCTTGAATGTGGTTTGCCTGGTGTTACGCGGGATTTTAACCCTCTCCTGTCACCTGCGCCTAGCCCTTCTGCTGCCTGAGGTCCCAATGCCAATTTCTTAAACCTAACCCCTTTGCCACAATGAAAGCGCTCATTGCCCATGGCCCTTCGGCTGCCCCGCCTCTTGCCCCTTCCTGGTCCTGCCTGAGGCCTCATTGGTGGTGCTCCCCTGCATACAGTGGAGGCAGACCATACTAATATTTGTGGCATTGTGATGCACACCACTGGTTTCATAGCCAACACTTCCATATGTAATGGTTAAAAGATGCTCTGTACTCCCATCGACTTTGTCCTGGGTTGGAATAAAAGAGTCTGAGTCTTTCCCCTGTTTTTTATTAGATCATTGGTTAAAGGTTTTTTTTTAGATCTTTTAACCGATGATCTATTCTCGGGATAGGTGATCAGTATCTGATGGGTGAGAGTCTGACACCCGGGACCCCCGCCAATCACCGGCGCTTGCAGCTCACAAAGCATAGCGCCGTCCATTGTATAGTGGCTCTGCTTGTTATTGCAGCTCAGCCCCATTCACTTCGACGGGGCTGAGCTGCTCCTAGGCCACGTGGCCGATGAACGTGTCGTCACTGGCCTAGAAAAAGCTGAGAGAAGCCAGCAGTGCTACTGTGAGCATCGGTGCCTTCTCAAAAATCTGATCAACGGTCGGATCCCCACCAATTAGATACTGATGACCTATCCATAGGATAGGTCATCAGTATAAAAGTCTCATAAAACCCCTTTAAAAGGTTTCGGGAGTTCAGTGTTGATGGCCTATCATCAGGATAAATTATCAGTATCTGACTCTTGGTACCCCCATGGTCAGCTATTTGAGGAGGCTGTGGCTCTCTGGTGAGCGCTGTGGCCTCCTCACAGCTTCCCAAGCACAGTGTCATACATAGTATAGCGGCTGTGCTTGGTATTGTAGGGGACTGTGCTCCAAATAGACCACAGGACCAATGTATGTGACGTCTCAGGCCTAGGAAGAGGCCGTGGTGCTCAACAGTTCCTCAGCCTCTTCAAACAGCTGATTGACATGGATGCCTTGAGTCAGACCCCCCCACTGATCAGATATTGATGACCTATCTTGAGGATAGGCTATTAGTATCGAACTCCTGGAAAACCACTTAAATACTTCAGGTGCATCTCTGGCCCCCTGGAAAGTCAAGTCTATATCAGCTATGCCCCACTAGTGTTTCACAGAAGTGTTGACAAGTTGAGTGTGACGTAAAAGTGCAAAAAGCTTGCAACTTTTTTATGGCACAAAACAGTCATACATATTCCCCCCATTATGTGCAGTATAAAGTATAGCACTGATTCTGTAAAGCAACATGTTGATAGTATGGGAATACACATGATGTGTCGGGTTACTGTATGGTCCACAGTTATGTAGCTGCATATGATGCCATGTACCATAAAGAAGTAGTCTACATGTAGTAGCTGTTCCCACCAGCAGTCATAGCCAGAATTTTCCTTCTGTTACGCTTAGGATTTTTGTTTATAGATATTGATATGAAAAATTAAAAATAATATACTTTTTAAAAAAATATATTAAACATAAAAATGTGATTAATTGGTAAATAATAGGTCATTTTCTGATTACACAATCCCTTTGAGTCTTCCTGTTCTTTGAGAGCAGCCACATGGAGTATAGACACAATAGACTGGAGAGGACTTATTGACTTCTATGGGAGAATTTTATAGGTATGCTTGGGGAGTAGATAAGCTGTAATATCACCTATTGTAAATGGTGGATCCCATATTATCTATATATAGCGGGTGTCTGTCATTGTAATCCTGCCTATGATGATAATGAGATGGATACTAAAAAATGACCTGTGAAAAGTGACCTGTACAGAACAAGAAGTCTCAACATATTATTAGGCCTAGCGGCCAGTGCAAAAAATTGCATGATTTTAGGAATTCTTTTAAATATAGATAGCCGCGGGAAGGGGAGAGAATAGAGGGATTGAACTATTGAACTTTGTATACTGTGTTGTCTTTTGTTATTGATTTATTTTTCTTTTTTTATTGTAAGATCTAAAAGGAAAAATAACGTTTATAAAAAAATGTAGGTAGTGAAATAGAAAATAGAAAAAACAAACCTTCCAAAAAAATATTTTTAACATAAAAATGTGATTTAATCAGTAAGTCGTTTTGTAATGACATATTCCCTTTAAGATGCTCTAATACCTTCTGACAGCAGGGTAATTTGATGTGTTAGGTGATGTAATTGCCTAAGCAGTCTGCAGACATCTCTGTGACTCCTATTCTTCTTCAAGGTCTGCACCTCGGCACGTCATTGAGAAAGTCAGCAAGGGGAAGCAATTGTTTGCTCAGCCATTCATGCTGTACGAAAACTGTCCACACAATACAATGGTTCCTATACCCCAACACAGAAGTGATAGGTGTGCTGCAACACTGAATCAGTCTCAATGCAAGAGACCGGGAATAAGACTAGAGAGCTAATTATGCAAATCATGTTCCTAAGGAAACTCAAGACCTTTAGAATAAGCACCAGGAAGCTCTAAGGCCTTTGTATGGGATTGTATGATACCAGTCTTTACATTCTGCATAGACAGAGCATGGTATTCAGTATATGTTCAGTACAGCTCACTAATGTAGAAATGTAGGAGCGTGGCAGAGGTTAATGTGAGCATGCTGTGCAGATGGCAGCGAGAACACTGTTTCTTACGTAAGTGGTACCATGCTTTAGATCCTTAGTGCCAACTCTCACTTCTGTTCTAAAATTTCCTGAAGTCTTGGCTGGCGATCTGGCATGTAGATGAGCATTTTGCCTGTCCGTCCCTTTATTTTCAGTCCCGTTGACAAAGCTGAGGTGCTGCTGAATCATTGTGGTACAGTCATATGAGGCGTATGCTACTAGAAGGACTTCTAGATAACGGATTTATCCATAAGAATTTGCTCCCTTTCATGCACCAGTTATCCAGTTAAAGGGGTATTGTCAAGGTTGGGGTAAACAGACAACAGAGGAGCGTGTGCCCTGAGCTTACCCAACCCTCTGTCCCTGCCTATTGCCTCACCCACGCTAAACCGTGGGGCGACAACCACGAGGACTGCGAAATATACTGTATAAGGTGCAGGGAACAGGGACAACAAACAAGAGACGAACAAAACACAGAAGAATCGTCAGCTAGCCGTGTCAGAAACCAGAGATAACGCCAGTACAAAATCGGAAGACAGTAGAGTAGTCAGATACAAGCCAAGGGTCAAATCAGCAGTCAGGATACACAAAACAACGCAAGCAGGAATAGCAAGGAATTGCAAAAACCAGCAAGGAGCAGAGAGAAAGGTAGGTATATATGCAGGAAGATATCCCACCCCCAGGTCCTGAATGGACCAGATTCAGAGAAGCCACTCAGCAGCACCTGAGTATTAACCCTGAGTAGACAAACCAAACATGAAGCTGGGCGTTGGCTCTAAAACAACCCACAGTGTGAACGTGGTTCAAGGCAAGGCGTAGGCACTAAACAGAAACACACAAAAACTCAGAATACCAAGCAAAACATAGACCCTATGTTCTCCGATGACCAGACCTGACAGGTATGCCCATCAGTTTGTTATAGTATATCTCCAAGATATGTCATAACATAAATTATGAACAGTAGGGATCTGATATGAGGACCCACTGCCCACCTGGAAGACGGAACAGACAATCTTCATGGCATTTTACCTGCATAGCGAGTCTGTATTGTAGTTGCCTGCACATTGGGTGGCCAGGCGCATCTCTGAGCAGCGAAATTCGAACAAGGAGCTGCAGCACTGAATTAGCAATGTGGCGCCTTCATTCTAAGGATCCAGACAGTCAGACCCCCCATGTAATGACATATCCTAGTCCAGGGATCAGCAAATGACAGCATTCTAGCTGTCAAACTCCAATTCTCAGCGTTCCCCCATTCACTTCTATGGGAGTTCCAAGAACAGCCGTGCAAGTGTGCATGCTGAGGGTTATAGTTTACAACAGCTGGAGTGCCAGAAGTTAATGGTTTTTGGGTCATTGGATGCCGGTATCTGTAGACTGTTTGATAGTAATGTGCACCTTATACATGTCCTAGAGATGCCTCAGAAAATAACATCAGCGTTCATGTATGAGAGCACCACTGTACGGAGTGCAGGACATGGTGAGCTCAGAGACACGTCAAACCATGAGCCAATGGAACATGGTCCTTGCAAGCTTTAACAATGTTCCCTTCTGAATTGTGTCTATGCCAAGTTAGAAATTGGAACAATGTACATACAGGTTCTGATTCCCTTGAATAGCACTCTGCTGTCTATGTACCACATGCACAGTATAGGTTGTTGAATATTGAGGATGACCTTGGGGACTGACCTGCTCTATGTTTGATTTACTTAGGGTCTCAATACCGGAAAAAAACGCTTCAATTTTGTCCCCATTCATTGTCAATGGGGGCAAAACGTAACTGCATTCTGTTCCGTTCTCATACATTTTCCGGAGGCTGCGGTTTTCTTTCCGTCATGAGATGCGGAGCAAAACAGATCCATCATGACCCACAATGCAAGTCAGTGGGGACGGATCTGTTTTCTCTGACACAATCTGACACAATAGAAAACGGATCCGTCCCCCATTAACTTTCAGTGGAGTTCATGACGGATCTGTCTTGGCTATGTTAAAGATAATACAGCCGGATCCATTCATAATGGATGCAAATGGTTGTATTATCAGTAACGGAAGCGTTTTTGCTGAACCCTGCCTGATCCAGCAAAAACGCTAGTGTGAAAGAAGCCTTACACTATTAACAGGGTCGCTACAGGGATTAGCACTATACTATATAAGAGGCCTCTATTAACCTCTATTCTGGTCTTTGCTGCAGTAGCGCTACCAGGCTGCTACCTCTTAGAATAGTCCCGTAGTAGTTGGTGGCTGAACCACAGGACTCATAGACACCGGTGCAAAGGATCAAGGGACAAGGCAATACTTGTGGTCAGGAAACAGGCAGCGGTCAGGGAAGGCAGAGTTTGTGCATAAACGTTTAACATTCTGAGGTCAGGGAAGGCAGCAGGAAGGCAACACAGTAAACAGGCAATAGTCGGGGCAGGCAGCTGAGAGTCAATAAACAGGCAATAGTCAGGGCAGGCAACTGAGAGTCAATAAACAGGCAATAGTCAGGGCAGGAAACGGAGAGTCAATAAATAGGCAATAGTCAGGGCAGGCAACTGAGTGTCAATAAACGGGCAGATTTCGGTACACGGGCAGACTAACAGAAAAGCACACCTTCATTGGAAACTAGCAAGACTAGAATAAAAATTGCAAAGATTTCACAATATTCCCAGATACCGCAGTTCTTGAGTGTTGCAGGTCCTCCAGTGGGGTGGGTAGAGTTTACACCTTGCAAGCAATAAAATACGTAAAAAGGCCGCACTACTCCTACCACCAGAGAAGTAAAAAATCAGTCCTCCTTTTCCAGGTCAGAAACGCTTGATGTAGTCACACATCGGTACTGGGGTAGATCTTCTCACTATGCCCCTATTGTATAATAAAAGGGCACCAATAGTGAAGCACCGCAAGTCCAAGTGTTATTTTTATAATTTATTATACTCACAAGGATAAAAAAGTCATAGGCACATCATAAAATAGCATGTCTTGCTTCTTCATAGCCCATCATAGCCGCTTCGTCAGGGGCTCCTCCTACTCACTACCTCAAGCATCTTATATAGTTACAACTCTTAAAGGGGTTGTCCCACGAAAAATATTCTACAGTTTTCAAACCAGCGCCTGGATCTGAATACTTTTGTAATTGCATGTCATTAAACATTTTGTATAGCTACTGAGTTATACATTAAAATATATCTGTATAGGACCACTTAATTTCTTATTTCTTTGACCTATTCACTGAGAAGGCCGCACATGCTCAGTTTCAACTTTTAACTGTCTCCTGAGCTGTGATAGGGAGAGCTGAAACACGCCTCCTGAGCTGCAGCAGAAAAGACACTCCCTGAGCTGTCAGCGTGATATAAATCTAGCAGAGCAATGAATGTGGAGATCTCTGAATCCATGTGAGGTACAGGGCTGGTTCTAGCTTTGTTAGAAAGAGGTTGTCGTGTACTATAGGATGTCTGATTTTCATTTTTTACATTATTCGTGGGATAACCCCTTTAATT
Source organism: Rhinella marina (assembly GCA_900303285.1). Lineage (NCBI taxonomy): Eukaryota > Metazoa > Chordata > Amphibia > Anura > Bufonidae > Rhinella > Rhinella marina. Next base: position 364,970 of record ONZH01001413.1, on the reverse strand, counting down.
AGAAACACATGCTAATACAATCACAGAAATACATCTTTTTACAAAAAACTTCATAGGTAAGTATAAAAATGATAAAAAGTCCCAGTATTCAATCATTCTCCTATATACCAATCCATATCAAACATTTTATATCACAAACTAAATAAATAAATATAAAACTAATATACATGAACTAACTTCATTTTTTACTTGTCTCCAATCTGTATTCACAATCCAATTTATTTGAGAAACATAATCCCAATGCCCCACTCTCATATCTATGGATAATTTTTTTTTTCTTAATAAAATACTTCCTTATCTCATCAGTTGCTGTTCACACCAGGGGTATCTCCTCCAAAAACACTAGCCCTATTATATTGGTTGAACGACAGGATGCACATCTACATCCGTCTTACTGATATCTATGATATACCTATCCTTCTCATAGGTGACCCCAGAAGCTCTGCGGCTACACAAAAAAAACAAAAAAACGGCAAGATCTAATTACTCCTACCTAAACCATTACACTAGGTCGGTCACTGGAACAAAACACGTAAGCTATCTCATTAAGTGTAACTCCCTCTCCATTAGAAACTAAAAAAGAGAGGGAATATACATTACTAATATGCGCCAGCAACCAGTCATGATGTTTATATACGTCCTATTAGTCCATCCACCCTAACTAGGGTTGTGAGTATAATAAATTATAAAAATAACACTTGGACTTGCGGTGCTTCCCTATTGGTGCCCTTTTATTATACAATAGGGGCATAGTGAGAAGATCTACCCCAGTACCGATGTGTGACTACATCAAGCGTTTCTGACCTGGAAAAGGAGGACTAATTTTTTACTTCTCTGGTGATAGGAGCATGGAAGAGTAAGGCTACTTCCACACTAGCGTTAGTACGGATCCGGCGGGTGAAGGGACCCGCCGGATCCGTACTGAGTATACAACTTGTGGATCCGTAATTCCGGATCCGGTTGTATTAGCTTTTAAACGGATCCGGAATAACCTCTATTGAAAGTCAATGGAGGACGGATCCGTTTACAAGTGTGTCCACACCAAACGGATCCGTCCCCATTGACTTGCATTGGGGGTCATTCCGGATCCGTTTAGGTGCGGATAACTAGTACGGAGAGCAAACCGCAAGACTGAACGGAATGCTTTCAGGAGCATTCAGTTGTCTTCAGTTCAGTTTTGTCCCCATTGACAATGAATGGGGACAAAACTGAAGCGTTTTATTCCGGTATTGAGCCCCTATGACGGAGCTCAATACCGGAATTCCATAATGCTAGTGTGAAAGTAGCCTAAGACATCTGCTGGCACAGACCTACAGCCTAACAAGCAGGTTCGGTCAACAATACACTAATGTTTATGGAGGCCTTTTCAACAGAGCAATAAAGTTGCCAGCCTTTAATGTTGTGTTTATTTGATTTTTTATGTTTTGTATGTTTTTTTATGAATTCATTTATTTATTTTTCCCGAAATGTGGGACTGCAGCAGCAGGGGGCAGTGTTTGCGGTTGACATTCATATATTGGACACATATAGTCATGAAGGTCAGTGTAAGTATAATGCCAGCTAGGTGGCTGTTCATATGTGCACAGTTAATGCCCCCCTTGCAGTAGTGGATTTCAACATCCAGCATATTAATATATTCATCTTCATTTTGTTCTTTATGTGCAAATAAACAGAAACCCATGAAATGTCATTTTTAGAGTAGAATTATACTATGTCTTCCTGTCATGCTTTGAGCCCTTCCTGTGTCCTTTCACTAACCTCAGGCTGCTCTCTGCCATTCTGTCTCTGGTAGTTTTACAGTTGGTAACATTTCTGTGTGTGGTTACTGTGCGGCACTCCAGCCCATCTGTGCCCATCAGTGTAATTGCAGGGATTCCAGTAACCCAGCCCTTCCCCCCCACGGTGGCCACCTTGCTGAGATATCTGCTGCAGGCTGGCTGCTCCCTGCTTGAGAAGCATTCCTACTGTCATTAGATTTAACCCCATCATAGCAGGATGCACTAAAATGATCACGCACGTTATAATTATAGATAATTGACTGTCCTCCCCACAGTCATTCCAGTCAATGACATCTCTGCACATACACAGATGGAAGAAAAGAATTTCTATTCATGATTGGCAGATTGGTTGTGAATTGGAAGAATCACAGTCTTTGCGTCCTAGATCTCAGTATCTTGAAGTGTGACCTCGGCTGTGTTAATAAGTTAATACATGTTGCTGTATGTTTCTTCTATTAATTTCCTTTTTGTTTTTAAAGGGGTTATCCTATGAAAAGTATTACTATGCAATGATTAGGGAATTTCAAATGAAGTCTTATTGATAAATTCATTTTTTGGGATTTTCATATTGATCAGACCCCAATGTCTCAGATCAGTCCCCAACCTCATTTAATCAGCCCCCAACTTATTTTATTCAACCTCCAGCCTTTTTTATTCAGCATGTTTTTACAAAGGAATTTTCCTGAAATTTTGGGCACTTCCCATTGTTTTATATTTTTGTGAATTCTTCTATAGGTTGTCAATAGAGATGAGAGAACGTGCTCATTACGAGCACTGTAGCGCTCGGCTCCCCTGAGAACAAATGCCCGCAGGCATTGCGGATCCGTCCTCAGCTGCATGTAAGTCAATGGGGACGGATCGTTTGGTATGACACTCATACCAAACGGATCCGTCCCCACTGACTTTCAGTCGGGTGAGGAGGACGGATCCGTTTGGTATGAGTGTCATACCAAACGATCCATTCCCATTGACTTACATGCAGCTGAGGACGGATCCGCAGTGCCTGCTGGCATTGCGCAGGGGAGCCGAGCGCTACAGTGCTCGTAACGAGCACGTTCGCTCATCTCTAGTTGTCAATGTTTGCACAGGCAAATTTCATCTGAGTAACTATTATATGAAATGTGGTTAACCTTTCAATCTGTTTCTATAGTGTACAGGTCGTACGTGCGGTTAGGGTTACACTGCAAGGTGTCACACAGCCAAAATCATTTGTGCACAAGATGCTGTCAAGTGACTAGTTTAGAGCTGCAGATTGCCCTTCATTAGTACAGAACTGAGAGACTGGCTTAACTGGCTGAGAGGCCTTAGTCAGGGTCTGGTGGGTTCAGTTTCTCCTAATGAAGAGTGCCTAGTAGGTGTAAAGAGTCCTTTCTTTCAAAAAAGAAATATAAGTGGATCCTCTATTTTCACACATATATAGACTTATAATTGAGATTATTAATTTAAGATGTAATTTTATAAATCAATGTTTGACAGGTCTTGAAGCATAATTTAGGATTGTAGTTAAGCCAGTACCTCATCTGTTTCGGCGTGATTGCCCCTCATCAGTGCAGAGCTGAGTGAACTGGCTTAGGGGGGTGAGAGGTCTTTGTCAGGATATGGGGGGGAAAGGGGAGGACTATTTATTTTTCTGGAGAGTACCTAGTAGGTGGAGAGTCTAGCATTAGTTTGCTTTCCAAAAAGAAAAGAAAGCTGAGCCTCTGGTGCCAGCAGTTGTAAGGTAGAAATCCTATAAGTCAATGTTCAGCTTCTTAAACAGGCCTTGGGACATAATTTAGTATTATAGCTAAGACAGTCACTCATCTGCAGACAGCTGTTTTGGGGTGATTGCCCCTCATCAGTCAACAGCAGAGAAAACTGGCTTAACTCTGTCAGTAAAATCGGCGACAGGTCACAGGCAAGTTGTAGTTGCACGACTTGCCTGGCAGTCTGCGTTGGCAATGCCGCATACAGTGTGTGACCAAAAGTCCAACAGGGTTGGATATTTTTGCAGCTGTCACATTGTGATCGTGCTAGTTTAACAGTCACAATACAACCCATTGACGTGATCTTTATGACGCCCCACACATGCCGCTGTGTAGCATTACCCTACCAGAACTGGCGCTCTTGCTATGATTTCCACTAAACCACATGCCACTATTTGTTTTCTTCTGAAGGCACAGTATCAGAAAGTCAAATTACTATGGAAAATATATTTTTACTGTAACCTTTGAAAAACTGGATAGAGCGATCAGTGTTCCACCAATAAATGTCAAGGCAACGTGCTTCTTTCTGGTGTATTGATCTGTGATCTCTGTGTGTGGTCTTGGCAGCTGTACTCCTATTAGAGTCATTCACAGCAGTCGTCTTCACGTCTTACTTCATTCCGTCATGGGGTCTGCGCTGTCTGAGCCACAGACAAAAAGCATCAGCTAATTAGTGATAGCATCTAGCTATTATTTTGTAGCGCCATACGGAGTAGTAATGCCTTAAAAGTGATGGAAGAAAGTGACAGAGAAAATTGGTACAGTTACTCCATCCAAGACCTGTGATTTCAACAATAAAAACCTGTGCTTTGCTTCAAATTGGTATTGGCTAGATGTAAGGATTTCACTTTAAAGGTGCTGTTTGCTGCATGTAAGTGGTTATTAGACCAACTGTGGCCAAGAGGACCTGTAGCCTCTACTGATCTGTCTGGTTTAGTAATTTCTTTTCCCCCTCCTCATCCGCGTCATAGGAATTCTGGAACATCACTTTATTATTCCTGCAAAACTTTATGAATGAATTACTAGCAGTTTGCAATGAAGGTCCAGCTGGGTGTTACCAGTTTGAGGTGTCCTTGCATAGTCTGATGCTATCCAATCATTGCTGCCAGTGTGTGGAGACACCCCCCAACTGGTAGTAACCAGCTGGACCTTTGTTGCAAACTGTTAGCAATTCATTCATAGCGTCTAGTAGGAATGATAAAGGAACGGCACATCAAAAATACATAAGAATGGATGCTCCAGAATTGTCTGGGAATGCATGCCAGGAGAGGTTACAGGTCCTCTTTTAAAGCCTCATTCATGCTTAAATCTGTGAAAAGGTGGTCAGTAATGCCTCTGTGAAGATGTCCGTGATGGATCCGTGTTGTGTCTGTGTGTCCGTTTTTTGCTGTCCGTGTGTCATCCGTGTTTCACTGACCTTGCACAGCTGAAAAATAATGTTCAAAGAATCTCTTCCTAATCATCCGTGAAACATGGATGGCATCCGTGGTTTTCACGGACCCATAGACTATAATGGGCGTGATGGATCCATGAACACGGACAAAATAGAGCATGTATCTGTACTAAAAACACGGTCCATGCTAAAACACTGAAGTGTGAATACACACATTAAAATGGATGGGGACGTGTGCTGTCCATAGAGAACACATACAGCACACATCCGTGAAACAATGTCGTGTGAATGAGGCTTAAAGAGGACCTTTCATGCATTTTTTTTACAGTAGCTAAATACCTTAACTCGTAGGGTACTCCCCGCTGATGCTGCCACCCGTGTTTGTTCTTCAAAATAGCGCTCCTGCGGCCCCGCTGCGGCCCCCTGTATTTTTCCCGCTCAGTATGTTAATCCTGAGCATCGGTACAGGAGGAGGAGACGCCCGGGTTTCTCAATGGGCGTCTCCTTCTCCCTGGTTGTGCCGCGATCCAATCACATCGGAGAGTGTCATAGCCAAGGAATTTTTTTCTCCCTGGCTATGACGCTCTCCGATGTGATTGGATCGTGGCACAGCCAGGGAGAAGGAGACGCCCATTGAGAAACCCGGGCGTCTCCTCCTCCCTGTACCGATGCTCAGGATTAACATACTGAGCGGGAAAAATACAGGGGGCCGCAGGAGCGCTATTTTGAAGAACGAACACGGGTGGCAGCATCAGCGGGGGGTACCCTACGAGTTAAGGTATTTAGCTACTGTAAAAAAACTGCATGAAAGGTCCTCTTTAAAGGTGTATTCCGGTTTCAACAAATTCAGGTGATTCATTGTATAATGAAGCATTTTAAAATGTTTTCTGTATCATTTCTGCACCGTTTGTAAGACCTCTGCCTTCTGTCATTCATCAATGAACCTTTGTTTCCAGGGCATTAAAGTCTGTCTTGGTCACGTGATGATTACACAGGCTTCATACATTACAGCTAGCAGAGCTGTGTCTTGCAGTGATCAAAGTACCTGGTGTTCATGACATAACCAGGACAGCTCTTTTATCTTCTGGAAGTAAACCATGGAAGTTCCTATTCAATGAACTAAACAGAGATCTTGAAAAACCCGAGGGACTGATGGATACATGTGTAAGGTTTTTATTTTATAGAGTATATATTTACTGAAACTTGAATATACATTTATGATGTAACTCCAGTTTGGATGTATGAGGAAATGTAGTAAGGACCTGCATTATACAGATTACCCTGATGTATTGTAGTTGAGTAGTAGTAAATTGGGGCAAGCAATTTCTCTTAACTTCTGTAGAGCTAGTCATCATGCAACAGACTACCACAGGACAGCCTGTAGCCTACACCCGGGGTGAACCTAGCCTTTCGGCTGCCTGAGGCAAAAACTGTAACGGAGCCCCCCCTTCCCAATGCAAATTTCTTAATGTCTGCCTACACCGATGTACTCTTGTTGATGTTTTGGGTTTTATGGTGTGTTTTCTGCTTCACAAGACGTGCTGGACCTTGCCTGTGTCATAAGCAAGCCAAGTCTTTGCTGATATTGGTCAGTAGTTTGCATCAGGTTCCTTGGGCAGCTACAGGAATTCTCTAGCAGCCTCTATCAACTAATAAATGTGTACTAATGCAACTGATCAGTCAGGTCCTCATTTACAGCCATAGCAACTTCCATTTTTCTGTGAAGGCTTTCTACAAGATTTTGGAGTGTGTCTGTGGAAATTTTTGCCCATTCATCCAGAAGACCACTTATGAGGTCAGACACATGTGTTAGATGGAGTTGAGGTTAAGACTCAACTTAGTTCTTCCACGCCAAACTCACCCAACCATTCCTTTATGGACCTTGCTTTGTGCAATGGAGCAGTCATGCTGGAACAGAAAAGGGCCTTCTCCAAACTGTTCCCACAAATTTTGTCCAAAATCTCTTGGTATGCTGACATTTTAAGATTTACCTTTAGTGGAACTAAGGGGCCTAGGCCAACCCCATAACATTATCCCTCCTCCACCAAACTTTACAGTTGGCGCAATGCAATCAGGCAGGTAACGTCGCCAAAGACGAAGACTGCAACAAAAATGCTATAGAATTAGACTTGACAAAAAGTTGGTGCAAAAGTTGTCTAAAGCAAACCTGTCTAGCGTGTCATAACTGAAACAGAATGGTGGTGCATATACTTAAAATATTTGGCATAGCAAGAGTGTGCTGCACTTGGAAACATAAGAGAAAACAACCAGCAGGTGGCGCTATACAGATACATTTTATTGAATAGCTCACTGGCTGTACAAAAGTACATACATGCAGTTACAAAAGTATTCAGATCTAGGTGCTGGTTTGAAAAATGCAGAATATGTTTTGTGACACAACCCCTTTAATAGAAACAGAGATGTCTTAGTGTGACTTGCCTTATTTGGACCATACCATTAATTATATACCTTAAATTTAACCGAAGGCCCAATACTCTAATGTGCCCCGTTTTGTCTAAAGGCTGCAGGGGCCTCTCATTCTTTTGAAAACAAAGTGGGTTTTACGAGCAGATATACGCCAGTTGCTCCACATGCCATGTTGAGCAGAATCTGTGACTTCTTCCCCGTTCACGCCAGGTCTAAAAAAAAGGGAGTGTGGCGTGGGCGGTGAAGGAGTTCTTCATTATATATACTGTAAGGCAACTCAAAATATACATCTCTTAATTATGTTTTTATGGCCCTGCGTAGAACACAGTAGCCATACATGAAAGGCACAATCTCTGATCACTGATTCGCGTCTCCATTTTCCTGCAAGCCTTTCTAGTTTTTTTTTTTATCTGTGTATATATTATATTTTTAGTATTTAAAAACATTGTTTTCCTGGTCTCTAGAGTCTGTCGTTTCTATGGTAACTGTGCAGTCGACGCTGTGCTCTGGGGAGACATCCATTTTAACCTCGACGCTAGGGATTCCAGCTGAAACCATCAGTCTTCAGCTTCGCTGTGTGAAAAGGGACAGCAAATGTCATCTCTTAGCCTATTTAGAAAATGTGCAAGACGGTGAGAAATATCTGGAAAAGTAAACAAGGTAGAATCGTCTGCAAGCGGGTTTTATATTTAGCGCTGTTGAAAGTGTTTCTCTAAGAAGCTTCATGAAGCTTTAATATTTCTGTTATACTCGACATGCCCCAATTTAGAGTCATCTTTATGCCATAGCATTAAAATGTGTTTTGCATAGTACATGTGATTATAGCAAACTTTCTAGTATAGCTAATTAGCGGCATCTTCTTCACCTTCCAGGATCCTGCAGTTTCTTCAGACATGGTATTAGAGTACATGGTAGATCTAGTGGGGGGGGGTTATGGTTGCTGCAGCAGCGTCTGTGTCTCTGTGACAGGGGACATGCTGTGAGAGGGGAGGGGGTGCAGGAGACATTTTGGGTGCATCCGTATAGGGTAGAAGGAAATAACAAACAAGGGGATTCATAAAGCAAGGCATTCAAAAAATGAAAGAAAGTCGTGTCTTTATGGGAGACATTCCGAGGGAAAAAAAAGTAGGTTAGGCACGAAGATCCTGTCTTAGCTTATGAGTTCTTATATAGCAGAAGTGCATTGTAAGCAATTTCTAATTTGGACTGCTGTTTCTCAATAGGGATTTGAAGAATAGGACAGTTTAGAGTGCGTTCACACCTCTCGGATTTTGCCTGTGCAAAATCCAGGATTTATTTACACACAGGATCCGCAGAAATCTGAGACTGCAGATGTCCAGATGATCCACACAAGGAACATCCCCATTCAACTCCTTGCACAATCTGTGCGGATTCTTACTGCTGCATGTGACTGGGATATACCCTTTAGGCCCCTTTCACACGGGCGATGTTTCCGCGCGGGTGCAATGCGTGATGCGAACGCATTGCACCCGCACTGAATCCTGACCCATTCATTTCAATGGGTCTGTGTACATGAGCGATGTTTTTCACGCATCACTTCTGCGTTGCGTGAAAAACGCAGCATGTTCTATATTCTGCGTTTTTCACGCAGAACTGGCCCCATTGAAGTGAATGGGTCTGCGTGAAAATCGCATTGCATCCGCACACAAGTGCAGGTGCAATGCGGTTTTAACGCATGGTTGCTTAGAGATGTTGTTTGTAAACATTCATTTTTTTCGCACGCGCGTGATAAACGCATCAAAACGTTCAGCACCCGCGTGGAAAAAACTGAAAGAACATACGCAATCGCAGTCAAAACTGACTGCAATTGCGTGCGGATTTGGTGCGGATGCGTGCGGATTTTCCTGAACGCATCCGGACCAAATCCGGACACGCTCGTGTGAAAGAGGCCTTAGGGTGTATTCACACGGCCGTGTCCACTTTATGGGCTTCTGCGTACTTTCAGACCTGTGCAGCCATGCCGCAAAAGATAGGGAATGTTGCTGACCCTTAACAGTCAATGCCTCCACACTGCATTGCGAGGTGCACAAAGCCAGCGTCCGTGTTTAGCGGATGCGCAGCTTGTGGTCCGCAAAAGGGACACTGCCATTCGAATACACCCTTAGGGCTTATGCACACAACAGTATTTATTTTGCAGTCCGCAAAACATTGATCCGCAAAAAATACGAATGACGTCTGTATGCATTCAGTATTTTGCGGAACGGAACAGCTGGCCTCTAATGGAACAGTTCTAACCTTATCCGTAATGTGGACAATAATAGGGCATGTTCTATATACACGGAATACACATGGAGTCAATTCCGTTTTCTTTTGTGACCCCATTGATGCGAATGGTTCCCCATCCGGGTCGCAAATAAACGGAACGGACATGGACACAAAAGCTCTTATTTGCATTAAATGCATAAGGTTAGCATATTTGATGAGGTTTTAGGCAAAGAATCTGGTCCTAAACTGTCAACAAGCCCTGAAGGTTTGAATACCATTATTACTACGGTAATTTAGTCTAGAAAGGACGACTGAGGGGAGATCTAATAACTATGTATAAATATATCAGGGGTCAGTACAGAGATCTCTCCCATGATCTATTTATCCCCAGGACTGTGACTGAGATGAGGGGACATCCTCTGCGTCTGGAGGAAAGAAGGTTTGTACACAAACATAGAAGAGGATTCTTTACGGTAAGAGCAGTGAGACTATGGAACTCTCTGCCTGAGGAGGTGGTGATGGTAAGTTCACTAAAAGAGTTCAAGAGGGGCCTGGATGTATTTCTGGAGTGTAATAATATTACAGGTTATACCGTATTCTTGCCCTTTAAGACGCACCGGCCCATAAGATGCACCTAGGTTTTAGAGGAGTACAATAAGAAAAAAATATTTTTGATTAGATCTCAGGTCAAACCAGAAATCAGACCCCCAATGTTAATCAGACCTCAGCTCAGACCCCCAATCAGACCCTCAATGTTAATAAGATCCCAATAAGACCTCAGATCAGACCCCCAATCAGACCTTAGCAAGGACCCCAATGTGAATGACCCCCAATCAGACCTCAGATAAGAGCCCCATGCCTCTTATCAGCCCCATATGCCTCTCATCAGCCCCCATGCCTGTAATTAGCCCCCATATCAACCCACATGCCTGAAAGTAGACCCCATATCAGACCCCATCCCTGTAATTAGCCCCCATATCAGCCCCATGCCTCACTTTAGCTCCCATTCCTCTTATTAGCCCCCATTATGAGCCCAGCATGCCAGCATGTTAAAATAAATAAAGCACTTACCTGTCCTGCTCCTGGACGCCTCCACCTGCGCTCTGTCCTCTTCCTCCTCCTCCGATTCCATAATGGAAGCGCTCATTAGCATTCACCCCATAAGACGCAGGGACATTTTTCCTTAAAGGGGTTCTCAGAGAATTAAGAAAATGAAAATACTTAAATATTTCTTTATAATAAATATATTCCCAAATACCTGTCATTATTTATTATGGCTTGTTTTTTCTGGGGAGCAATCATCAGGAGAAACAAAATGGCCGTCGTCCTACCAGTACACACAAAACCTGTCCTAATCACACAGGACGACAAGTTACTTCACAACACTGAGGTAAAGAGCTGCCTCATCCTCCTCTCTGCTCTGCTTGTTAGGGATTATGATCCTGAATACAGATGATAAGATCTTCAGCTGAATCTCTGTGGAATTTAGTTCAGAGGAGACATGAAGTACAGAGAGGATGGACAGGACAGACTGTGGTAATGTGGGGCTGTGGTAATGGAGACTACATACAAGCACTGCTGCTCATTACTCCCACCCTCCTCTCTGTACTTCGTGTCTCCTCATCATTTCCCTTCCCACAGAGCAGAGAGGAGGATGAGGCAGCTTTTTACCTCAGTGTTGTAAAGTAACTTGTCCTCCTGTGTGATTAGGACAGGTTTTGTGTGTACTAATAGGACGGCGGCCATTTTGTTTCTCCTAATGATTGCTCCGTAGACAAAACGAGCCATTATAACTAATGAAAGGTATTTGGGAATATAATTATAATAAAATAATATTTAAGTATTTTCATTATCTTAATTCCCTGAGAACTCCTTTAACTTGTTATGCGTGAACATGTGCACATATATATATATTTCTGCAGTAATCTATGTGGCCCTCATTGTCTTTGTATCCTTACGCCTTTTTGCTGACAGTGGTCTGCTTGATGAGAATAATGGAAGCCGCGACATGTAGACTTTTTTTAAATAAATCAAACGATTGAGCATTTACATTTCCCACTTACGGTAATATTTCAGTCTCTTCTGGGAATGGGGGATGGACACTGTTAGATTAAACATGCTTGGTTTCATGCACACAATGCATGGACCTCAACGCCTGGTATAATAAAATATTGCAGCTAGCGATAGGACTTGAAAGGCCTCGGTCTTAAGGTCAGAACATTTAAGTACATTAGATCCTAAAATGATTTGTATTTCAAGTCACGCCTGCTGATGTAAGCAGATGGGCAATTCAGTTGAGTGCTGGTGAAGACATTTCATTTAGTAGCATGGGGTAATCTCTTCTAGTGTTCAGCATTAATGATGATTCCCACTTAGATGTGCGCTGTAATTTATCCGTCTGTGCCACCAGCTTGTCTGGTAAAGGGGTTATCCATCTTCATGTACATTTAATGCATCGTCTTGCACACAATGTCTTTTGTTAAAGAATACCCCAGTGAGTATTTTACAACTTTTCTAAGAATATCTTACAAGGGGTCGGTTCTGAAGCTCAGCAGATGCTACAGAGTGTCTACAATCATATTTTGTTCTATGTAGGGCATCTGTCCTATGATGATGGGCTTTTCGGTTCTCTTTGTTACAGTAGACTAAGGACAATCTTTCACATCCCAAATAAGAAATTGGGTTATACAAACTGAAGAAGAAGGCTGGAATTGCTGATGTTTATGTGAAACAATATATGTTAGTGCTGTCCTGAAAAGGCAATGAGGAAGGAAATCAGTAGAAGGTCTAATGTAACATTTTGAAGGTGTTCTAAAAATATGTGGTTATCATCTCCATACAGAGGCCTCAAGACATGGTATGGTCTCATAGATATACATGTCGGCAGGGCTTAGTGGAAGGGGTGGGTTACCACAGCCCAAAACATTTAATATAATTTATGCTAAAAAAATGGCGTAAATTACAGCTAAATCCTATGGTAGCTTGTAGCTGAAGTAGATTTCTGTTTTTGGTGCATGGACTTCACAGATTGGCCTAAAGAAGCCTAATAAATTGGTCACATCTTTCACTGCTGGGCTTTTTGCTGGGATTATGGCATGGGGTGGCATAATATATGGTAGCCGGATCCCTCTAGTCTTTATTTCAGCTACTCTACACTACTGTTACATTGATTTGGTCATGGAACCAGTGGTACGGTCATTCCTCCAAAGTGTCCCTGGAGCTGTTTTTCAACAGGACAGCACCAGGCCGCATGATGCTCATCCTACGGTTCTGTACTTATGTGGACTAAACATGCAAACATGGCCTGCAGCTTCTCTGGACTTGTCTACCATCGAGCACATCTGGTCATCATTGGGTAGCAATTGCAAAGGCAGCTGCCAGCAGCGAATCTTGATGATTTGTGTGCCCAAGTGCATTCAGCATGGCAGAACATTTCTCAAACATTAATAATCTGAATGATAGCCTGCCAAGGCATGTAAGTGCGAGTATTTCTGCACACTCAGTACTGAAAAAAGCCACGTTTTCAATATTTTTTTCATTTTTTTTAATGATTTGCATATTATTAACATGTCTATTTCCTTCTTGGTGTTTTCAGTTTTAATGTTGACAAGTGTATTTATAATATTACAGTCCTCATGTAGCAGAGAGATATAAGGTCCCGGCTGTACCTTCATCTTCCATAGTCTCCAATGACAACCCCTCCCTCCTCTCTGGTCATTGGTATCCCTTTTGTGATGTTAAAATTGGCATAGCTGACCTATAAAGACTTCACAGCAGGAATGGGCAGAAGAGATTTAGGGGCACATTTATTAAGACCGGAGTTTTAGACTCCGGTCTTAATAAACACCTAAGCTGGCTGAGGATCCGCCGAAGTTGTGAAGAGGTGCCTGCCTCTTCATAACTTCAGCGGATCCTCCTCCAGTTCTAAATGTAAGACAGTTTCCTTGCTGTCTTATAATTAGACCTATTTCTACACCTGAAACAGGCATAGAAAATGGTGAATCCCCTTCTACGCCTACACTACGCCCACTTTTTTGGATCTGGCGTGAGTGGGAAGAAGTAGCAGATTGCAGCGCAACTAGCTGTTGCACTGCACTAATATAGGTGTATTTCAGCTTACTAAATGACCTTCTTAGTTGTTGTCTCCAGTTAGATGGAAAAAAAACATTATTTAGTGAATCTGAACTCCAGCCTAAACATTAACAGTATTATATAACACTTACTGTATGCCAAGGTACAAAGTACACTGAGGTGACGCATTAACCAGACATTATCTTGCATTAAACGTCTCACTTGTTTTCACTTTTAGATATACGAAGCTGTATTACTCTTGTGCCAAACAATTACTGTATAGCAGCTCCCCTAAGTTCTGGTATAAAACCGATTGTCACAAAATGATGAAAATGATAAAAGGATCAGCTTATTTCCAAAAACAGCGCCACTCTTGATCATAGTCTGCGCCTGGCATTGCATCTTCATCTGTTTTCATCTGATACATCCCCTTAAAGTTTTCTTTTAGAACAGTTTATTTATAAGGCTACTTTCACACTAGTGTTTCTCTTTTCCAGTATTGAGATCCGTCATAGGATCTCAATACCGGAGAAAAACACTTCCGTTTTGTCCCCATTCATTGTCAATGGGGACAAAACATGACTGAACAGAACGGAGTGCTCCAAAATGCATTCCATTCCATTTGGTTGCGTTCCCATACCGGAGAGCAAACCGCAGCAAGCTCTGACCCAATAGAAAACTAATCCATTTCCCAATGACTTTCAATGGAGTTCATAAAGGATCTATCATTGCTATGTTAAAGATAATACAACCGGATCTGTTCATAATGGATGCAGACGGTTGTATTATCAGATACAGCTCCAGCAAAAACGCAAGTGTGAAAGTAGCTGAATAGACTTTCCAGTATAATCCAAGGTAATATTCCAGGATGCAAAGCTTGAGAGTTTTATCTTGTGTCTGTGTTGCCCTTTTTATCTGTTGTAATCTAACATACATAACAGGTATTACGTTGTATAACACGTATTTGTAGCAACTAATTATAAGAAGACAGTGGTTGTCCTTGTTGGACCTTTTGGACAGTCCAAAACTTTTTACTAAAGGTGACCATGCACTTTAGATAGGTGTCAGCCCAACAGTGATTGCTCCCGATCCCTCCATAAACATGTATGTTTGGTGATGAGTGGAATAAGCTTCTGGCAGACACCTCTGGTTGTATCTCTTCTGAGAACAAAAGGATTGGGCATGTCTGATCCAACAGCAGACTTCGGGGGAAACTTCAGACACTGCTATGGTTGATGGTCAGCTAAAATTGACAGGTCCAGCTGACCGTTATCTAATGTGTGATCAACCTAAAGGAGTTGTATGAAATAAGATTTTTTTTTTTTGCCACTTCGGTCCATCAGAAGTGTGGACCCTATTGGATCTGACCTACAATATCACATAGCCCATGGACAAGTGCAGGGGTATAGATATAGGGATGCAGAGGTGGCAGTCCCTTGTGCTGCATAAGAAGACACTGGTATTATAGAAAGTGCATGCTGCTCAAGTTACACCTCAGGCTGGAGGGAAGGGGTAAGGTCAAGAATTTGGCATGGGGGGGGGGGGTATTATAATTTTTGCCTCAGGCAACAGGAAGGCTATGTGCTCCCCTGCCCCTGGCCACAAAGTACTGAGGAAAGGGGGGCCCAAGCTGAACTCTTGCACCAGGTCCCATGAGCCTTTAGCTTTGCCTCTGCGCAAATGTCATGTCGTAATTGAAAAAATCTGACCCTTTTTTCTACTCTCACAACTACAACTACCATCCTAAACTTTTCTGACATACCCACAAACAGCACCCGCCTCTCCACTGAACATACCCTGAGAAGATGGGAATAGTCCCCGATGAGTAGAACCTGTGTTTAGAGAATAGAGGATGCGTCTTTGTTAGAAAATGACTCCTCTTGAAATTCTAGCCTTCTTCGGAGTATATTTTAGTCTCCCTGTTTGCTAAAATTGAATGCTTTCTCGAGGGAGTATGTTATGTAAGAATAGGTGGGAGACTGAAGATATCAAATAATTGACTAATAATATAGCTTAGTTGTCAAATACATGTGGCTTGCTTTAACTCAATACAATTGCGGCATGCTGGGGCATGTATTGTTATAATGTTCTTCTATGTAATACTGTATCTACAAGCATACTAATTTCGAACCACTTACATTTGTCGGAAAAGTGCACTTACTGCAGCTTTGTTGTTACCAGTTCACTGAAGAAATGGCAAATCAATTTTCTGTACTAAAAAGGAATATTGGACACATTGGGGCACATGTACTTATCCTATCTAAAATGTAGACACAGTAACTTAAAGAGTAACTACACTTTCACAAAATTCTATTGCATGTAATAGAGAATGGTCTAAGGCTACTTTCACACCAGCGTTATTGCTGGATCCGGCAGCGTTCAGCAATAACGCTTCCGTTACTGATAATACAACCATGTGCATCCTTAAAGGGTTTCTGTCACCAGAAATCACCCTATTAAACCAAGTGTCATTTGCAATGAGCAAATGACACTTGATGACAGTAATGTTAGTCTCCTATTTCTCTGTCCAGCAGTTTAGACAAAAAATAGGTTTTTATAATATGCAAATGACCTCCCCTAGGTGCAGTAGGCGTGAACCTGCACCTAGGAGAGGCCGTAATAACGCCTCTTACCACGCCTCCGTAGCGCTGATTGACAGGGCCGGGCAGCCAGCTCTTTCGGCTCCCGGCCCTGTACGATCCCGAAATCCCGCGCCTGCGCACTGCGGTACTACATCCGCGCACGCGCGCTGAGAGCCGGCGGCCGCCCGGGTCCCGGCTCCTTCGTGCGCGGATGTACTACGGCAGTGCGCAGGCGCGAGATTTCGGGATCGTACAGGGCCGGGAGCCGAAAGAGCTGGCTGCCCGGCCCTGTCAATCAGCGCTACGGAGGCGTGGTAAGAGGCGTTAGGGGAGGTCATTTGCATATTATAAAAACCTATTTTTTGTCTAAACTGCTGGACAGAGAAATAGGAGACTAACATTACTGTCATCAAGTGTCATTTGCTCATTGCAAATGACACTTGGTTTAATAGGGTGATTTCTGGTGACAGAAATGCCACCTGCTTGTGAGAGAAATGCATCTAGCTGTGCAGCTGAAACATAATATGGCTGAAAAAGACATTATACAAACTCCAAGAAGCACAGCCATAATGCAAACTTTTTTTTTGTAAACTCAAGTATGCTTTAAGGGATGATTATCAGGATCAACTGTATGCATGGCCCTCATTCCCGAAAAATGCCCTGTATGAAGGAGGTGATTGCTCCATGAAAACGCAGCTCTCACCTCCTCTGAGCAGGCAGTGATCAGGACTGAATGGCTCTTTCCCAGTAATTGCCTGCTGGGTCAGCCCATGTAAAAGGGCCTTTAGATAGGTATTGTAATGATATTTTCACAGTGTCTCAGGCTGTATGATAGATCTGGTGCAAAGCATTGTACAGTGCCAGCAAAGTGGAAGAGATTTTAAGACCTTTCATCCACAGGCTATGGAAAACAAGTCCACAGTGTATTCCGCAGCATGTTGGTTTATGCTGCGGGTCTTCACCGTAGAGACGGTGAAATGCAGTCATTTCTCTGGCAAAAACACCTTGGTGGAAGAGCAGTGTGTTAGTCTCTATGGCTTACTTTCTTCAAATATATCTATTCTTTATCACTTCTTTCTTATTAATGGGTTATACCCATCTTACAACGTAATGGCATATCGCTAGGATATGCGATCACTTCATGATTGTTGTCGGTCCCTGGGGTCAAGACCCTCGCCGATCCTGAGCATAAGAGGGTGCAGCACTGATTTAGTTCTGTGCAGAGAACTGCACCATTCAATTGGCTTGGAGCGACACTTTGCAAGGAAAACTTAGAAGAGGATGCAATACAAAACCAGTGCAGTTGCAACTTCATTCCCAGGAAGGGTCGTCGTCCTGGGGGTCAGATATTCCATCCCTTTATAATGAGAATAACCATTTAACATGAGACTTTCTACTGTATTTCTCTGTAAAGTGCTTTGGGTAACCAGATGCTATTCTACAACTTCTTGCAGACATTTATAGAGGTTGTACAAGCTGTTCCATCGCTATGTGTAGGATTGCAGCTCAGCCCCATTCACTTGCATGGACATAAGCTACAATACCAGACACAGCCCATAAACAAGTGTGGCGCCTTTTCTGAGAAAAAGGCAGACCTTTTTTTCCATCTCCTGCAACCCCTTAAACTGTTTAAAATTGAATCATCAGATAGAACCGTCTTCTGAGACGGAAACACGTCCTGAAATGTGGAATAGTCACCTGGGACGGGTCTAATTTCCTCTTTTGTGTGTCAATAAATGATAGAGAACCAGCAGTAAATAATGTCATCAGTACAAGCTGCGCTGAAAGCAGTATATTCCCACCAAACCATAAGAGGGTGCTTAGACATTTCCAAGGGAATCTCTAAATGGGATGATCAATAATGTGTTATCATCTTTACGGGGCTTAAGTGCAGCATAATGGACTTTGGTTATAATAATGGAGAATAGCAGTATATTCACCATGGCCCACTCTTTCTGAAAATGAGACTTGGCAGAAATGATAGATATTAAGTTTTGACTGGTTGATTACTTGTTTATGGCACATAAAACCAGTACAAAAAGAAAAGGTTTACTGGAAGGGGAATTTTATCAGTTTATTCAACTTTTACTAGGAGTCTGTCAGCAGTTTTGACCATGCACTGCTGACAGCTCTAGAGTCTGGGGAGAGCAGGGCAAAGATAACTTCTCTGGAGCTTTTGACATCTTGAGCGAACTCGGAACTTTACAAGTTCAGGTTCATCCTTCGGGCAGTGGAGTTATACCGTTATGGATTACGTTATAACGGAATGCAAAACAAAAGCCTTTAAGAGGCATTCCATTTTGATCCTCCATAATACAAGTCTGTGGCCAAGCCGACGAAAAACAAAGTCCTGCATAATGGAAATCAGACGGATCCGTTATGCTTGGCCATAGACTTGTATTATGATGGATCAAAATGGAATGCCTCTTAAATGCTTCCATTTTGCATTCAGTCATAGAATTCCATTATAACGGAATCCATAACGGGATTCCTCCACTGCCCGAACGCCAAACTCGAACCTGTAAAGTTCAGGTTTGTTCATTCCTAATCAGGAGTAGTGAGAATATCAACTTTTATTCTGACAGATTCTGCTCCTGCAAGTTCTCAGGAGGTGGAGCTTTACTACTTAGTGCTCTATGCATTGAGCCCCTCCCTTGTGCTCTGAGTGACAGCTGTTGCATCCAACCAGGAGACCACTAAAGCTGTCAGTCAGAGCAGAGGGGAGGGACTGTGAAGCAACTCTGAAGAAGCTCAATGAATAGAGCACGTCACAGAGAAACACTGCCTCCTGGGCACTTGCAGGAGCAAAACCTGGCAGAATAAGTATACATATTCATACTATTCCTGATAATAAACGCACTACAAAAGTTTGTCAGAATGCCAGTTTGGCTGATAGCCATGCCACAGCCCCTCAGTACCCATACATGCTCAAATTGCCCAAATGTTCATGTGTTTTAAATGGAGAGATAGCCTGTGGAGGCAGCTGATCTCTTTCCAAAAGAAAGGATCAGGTATGTTGAAATCCAGCAGCCCCATCCTTATCTTCCCATTGTCTGCCATTGGGAGAGAGTCATGAGGCCCCCTATGGACATTAGCTGATCACCTGGTCCAGCTGAAATCACTGGGTTTAGCCAAAGCACAGTATTGTGCACTGGCTAAAAACTGCAGTTTTAAGGAGGTGTGGTAAACTCAGCAAAGTAATTTTTTTTTTGAAAAATAAAAGTGCTTATAGTTTATTTTTATCAATTAAAATACAAAGTGAATGAACAAAAGAGAAATCTAAATCAGATTGATATTTGGTGTGAGCACCCTTTGCCTTCAAAACAGTATTGGTTCTTCTAAGTACACATGCAGTTTTTGAAGGAACTCGGCAGGGAGGTTTTTCCAAACATCTTGGAGAACGATCCACAGATCTTCTGTGGATGTAGAATTGCTCAAATCCTTCGGTCTCTTCATGTACTCCCAGACAGACTCAATGATGCCGAGATCAGGGCTCTGTGGTACTGTAGTTGTAATATGTAAGGCCTGCTTTTGTCACACTACATGTCAAGATGTACCTACTCATGCTTCTGCTGCTAGTCATATTGATATTATTAGGCTGTTATAGTTAGCTGGTGAGTGTATTGCTGGTGATTTTCTTTAGAAAGACTGTATTTGCTGATAAGATGAGTTTTTCTTTTTAGAAGATATGCATTGTAGTGTGTATGCTCCATTGCAGGAAGGACAGCTGTATATATGTGTATACAAAGTGATTTAAAAAATGGTGCAAAATTATAGCCAAATTTATTAACGTGAAAATACACACTATCTATCCACTATACACTTTGATGTGAACTCTTGATGTAGCCCCATAGAAAGAAGTCACAGTATGTTAGATCTGGTGATCCTGGAGGCCAGGGCAACATTGGTAAATTGTTTATTCTAGTAACATAGTAACATAGTTTATAAGGCTGAAAAAAGTCTGAAAAAAAATCTGTCCATTCAGTTCAGCCTGTTATTCTACAAGTTGAAGGTAGAGGTAGAAGCCAATATTGCTCACTTTAGGGGGAAAAAGTCCTTCCTGACTCCAATCAGGAAATCAGAA
Organism: Rhinella marina; assembly: GCA_900303285.1. Classification (NCBI taxonomy): domain Eukaryota; kingdom Metazoa; phylum Chordata; class Amphibia; order Anura; family Bufonidae; genus Rhinella; species Rhinella marina. The sequence continues at coordinate 344,664 of ONZH01001413.1, read as the reverse complement.
TAACTCCTTGGATCAACAACCCATCTCTAGTAACTATAGCCTGTGACAATTCTGTTGCGGCCGATCCGGCATTCAAGTAGAGTTTCATTTAGGTATCTGAATTCATCTGGAAATAAGTAGGAGCACCATCCTGCTGATAGACTACACTTGGTAGATCTTGCTCTATCGGTCGCATAAGCCATTCCCTTAAAATTTCTGGGTAGGAGCGGCTAGTGCTAGTATCCTAAGCAAAAAAGAAGGGGCCGTAGACTTTACGCTTGGCCATTGTACAGAAGACGTTGACTTTGGGTGAGTCCCTCATGTGCTCGATGAGAGCAGGTGGGTTTCCTGAGTCCCAGAATCTAATGTTTGACCTATTGTTTTAAAATGTTTTGAATTGCCTGATGGTTATAGATTCTGTATAATAAAATGTATTATATTGTCTGTTATTGAGGAGTACTTACTTTTTGTACCTTCACCCCTGTTCTTTGTTATGTGGCAATTGACCTTCTTTCTGAGATGAAAGGTAGTCTTATCGCTGAACACCAGCCTTTCACTGAATTCCTCATCTTCCAATCGTCCCTGCAAGTCAGTGCAAAAGTCACCGCGTTTCAGTTTGTCTTCCCGTTTCAGCCCCTGAACAGCTTGTAATCTGTATGGCTTACAACGTAGACATTTTCGTAAGATCCTCCACGCAGTGGTTTGTGGCCCTTGTAGCTTCATACTAGACAGCCTGGTTGACTTTCTAGGACTATACTTGTATACGGCTCGAATCTTGTTCACTGTCTCTTCTGAAGTCTTTGGGCGGCATGGACTTTTCCCATGATATAAACAGCCAGTGGTTTTGAATTGCTTCATCCAATGTGAAATCTAGTTTGTATGCGGAGCACATTTTACCAAATTTATTCTGGAAATTTCACTATACTGTCACAACACACCCCGTTCCAACACGCAAAAAGCTTTTTCATCTTGTGATTTCGCCATCTTAAACCTAACTTGTACACAAAGGGCAGGTTCATGAAAACTGTCATAGAAAAACGATTTTTCAAGAGCAGAGTTTGTTTACCTTAAAAGGGTTTTCCCGAGACTTTAATACTGATAACCTATCTTCTGGATAGGTCCTCAGTATCTGATCGGTGGCGGTCCGACACCTAGGATCCCCGCCGATCAGCTGTTTGAGAAGGCAGCGGCGCTCGCAGTAGCTCCAGGCAATCTCTCTGCTTTTTCTAGGCCATCAGTCAGGAGACCTTGGCGCAGCTTAGTTCAACAGAGAGTGGGGCTGAGCGTGATAACGAGCACAGCCTCTATACAATGTACGGCACTGTACTACTCCTATAAATATGACCACAAGTCCATATTGTTAAAACATATAATATTTTATTAATCACCGTAAAATACAATGAATAACATTAAAAATATTAGCATAATCGTAGCAGATGTCACAAAGACAAGAGGATACACTGGTATACAAAGTATAACAATCATAGAGCATAAACTGGTATAAGATAATATTATATAAGCCAAGCCCCTGCTAACGCATATAGGATAAAGTGCATGGTCATATTTATAGGAGTATAATCTGTTAGGCCACACGGAAGTTTTTTTCTTACAATTGAGCCATTTATTGATAGGTTGTAATGTACGGCACTGTGCTTGGTGAGCACAGGAGCGCCAGTGCATTCTCAAATAGCTGATTGGTGGCGGTCCGATCAGATACTGATGACCTATCCTAAGTATAGGTCATCAGTGGTAAAGTCTTGGAAAACCCTAGGAATGATTTGGAAAAAGTTGAGCCTGTTTTGTTTTCACATTCTTGACTGGAAATCAACTTGGCATAGTACCAGCCTTAAAAAATGTCTATTGTTCAGTACTTATTTAACAGAATTTGGCGTTTCCGAGTTGGAAGCAACATATTTAATTCCTGATCCCAGTTTATTAAAAGTCAAAGCAAAGGCGTCATCTAGAGGAGAAAATATTTATGAATACAGTGGAGGACGCCTGGTTACTTATGACCCAGAACCTGTTGGAAAGAAGCAAGTTCTTGAGTTTTCTTCAAAAATAAATATTAAAGACAAAAATTGGCCAAATCTAAATCCATTTTTTAAAGGTCCTGGTATCTTGGACTGTTATGGCCCTACTTGGGGCCAGTTTTAAATGCAGAGACGTGAAGGCCACTTCTCATAGACGTAATATAACTCAGTGAGAGAGAAAAATTGCATGCTGCGCCTATAGGTCTGTCATTGGTACCCTGTGGAGCCTCCGTGTGTTGCCATGCAGACTCTGTCCACCTCCCTGCCTTGTGTCCTGTACATGTCCTCAGAACACGAGGAAAGCAACAGAAAATCTGTCTTCACTGCAGCTCTGCTACTGAAACCTCCTTGATGATAAAAGTAGCTATTAGGGTAATAGATGTCTATTAGGAAATTGCTGTTACTTCAGTCCAAGTAAAAACTTTAAATTGCTTCAAAGATGGAGCTCAAATGCAAGGAACTCAATTTTTTAAAAGGGTTGTCTAACATAGCTGCAAAATTAAAGACAAAAAAAGAAAAGTGTGATTGGCTACAGCGATCATGTGACCAAGACTGGGACATCATCACTTCCGGTCCATGAGAAATGGTAGGGCGCTATTATACATATGGCTGAACTGGGTGAGTGTGCACAGATTGCTGCTTATTACTGTGCCGCACCTCTACTTGCAGGCACAGGTGCAAGATAGCAGCTAGTGGTACCCATGGCTTGGCCACAAACGTGTAATACCATCCTCGGGCTGTGTTCACACATTACAGCTGCTATGAAGCCGAATCCTGCAATACATGATAATCTTCATATTGTCTAACGGTATGCATGAAGTAATGATAGAAGCTGCTGGCTCTCCCTCGTCTGTGCACAGTCACTCCAGCTGATCAGTAAAGTAAGAGAACAGCGCCACCTAGTATAACCGCGAGCAGCGCAGTAGTCCTGGAGAGTCCGCACGGGCCTTCTTTATTTGCGCAGTCTCCTTATGACAATGCAGCTGAATAACATAATTTAATAGTTGCTTGGTTATTGTTTAATGTCAGCCAAGGAGACGTCTGAGGTCATTAGGATTTTTTTTACTTACTCAAGCAAAAGCAGTTTCTATAAAAGCATTCATCAGCACATTGAAAGGGTCTGGCTGACGTGATGGAGGATAAAAATAAACAACTGATTCAGTGTTCGTTAACCTTTTCGCTTTCAGGCTGAAGTGCGTTTCAAAACCTGCTCGTTCTTCACCGTATAGGATTCCCGTTTTCCCAGTAGATTTTAATAAAATTTTCCCTAATCCGTTAATTTAGCCATCCGTGCCCGTGCTACAGACCGGAAATTGCAGTTTGCAATGCACAGGAACCGGACGTGTAAATCCCATTGACTAGGTAGCAATCCACATAGGTTGTCAATCCACAGTATGCAGCAAAAAATAAGACACGTCCTATCTTTTGCGGCATGGAGGCACGGACCCAAAAGCCCACAGAAGCGCTTCTGAGTGCTTCCAATCTGTGCCTCTTCTCCACATCTTGCAGATCCCATTCAAATTAATGGGTTTGCAGTCTGCAGTATGGCCACGGACGGCACAAGGTTGTGTGAATGGGCCTTAAGAGGTAGCTATCATTTTTCATGGCTGCTTTCTTCTAAAAACAGCAACACCCCTGCCCATGGGTTGTGTCCGGTATTGGAGTCAATGGGGCAGAGCTGCAGTACCGCACACAAGCTGTGGAAAGGGGTGGTGCTGTTTTTAGAAGAAAGCAGCCATCACAACCCCGTTAGTCATAACTGTTTTGTTAGCTTCACCATATTTTTAATTTTGTAATATATTCTTATTCAAGGGGTTGTTTTACTGTAAATTCAGCAACAAAACTAGTTATGCTATGTTTGTAAATTACAGTATTTTTCGCTTTATAAGACACACTCCCCCCCCCATTATGGAAGTGCTCACTTGTATGTATAAGGTGCCGGGACCCCCATCAGACCTCAGATCAGCCCACCCAGCCCATAAGGATTTCTGTCCTTTTTATGTCTTCCCGGGCCGGCTCTGCACTGTCCTGACCGCGTACAGTCAGGTGACAGTGCAGCACTGGCCTTAGAAGCTAGAGGAGTGCCGGACCCGGAGCGGAGCAGGACAGGTAAGAGAGGTTTTTATTTTATCCTTATGGGCTGGGTGGGCTGATCTGAGGTCTGATGGGGGCATATTAATTTAATATGGGGGCTTATGGGCTGATCTGAGGTCTGATGGGGATAGAGGGGGCTGATATGGGGGCTTATGGGCTGATCTGAGGTCTGATGGAGATAGAGGGGGCTGATCTGAGGTCTGATGGGGGCACATTTGTCTAATATGGGGACTGATCTGAAGTCTGATGGGGGTAGAGGGGACTTATCTGAGGTCTCATGGGGCAGAGTGGGCTGATATGGGGGCACAGTGGGAGCTGATCTGAGGTCTGATGGGGGCACAGTGGGCTGATATTGGGGGCACAGTGGCTGATATGGGGGCATAGTGGGCTGATCTGAGGTCTGATGGGGGGCACAGTGGGCTGATCTGAGGTCTGATGAGGCACAGTGGGCTGATATTGGGGGCACAGTGGGCTGATATGGGGGCACAGTGGGCTGATCTGAGGTCTGATGAGGCACAGTGGGCTGATATTGGGGCACAGTGGGCTGATATGGGGCACAGTGGGCTGATCTGAGGTTGATGGGGGCACAGTGGGCTGATATGGGGGCCAGTGGGCTGATTGAGGTCTGATGGGGGGCACAGTGGGCTGATATGGGCACAGTGGGCTGATCTGAGGTCTGATGAGGCACCAGTGGGCTGATATTGGGGGCACAGTGGGCTGATATGGGGGCACAGTGGGCTGATCTGAGGTCTGATGAGGCACAGTGGGCTGATATTGGGGGCACAGTGGGCTGATATGGGGGGCACAGTGGGCTGATCTGAGGTCTGATGATGATCTGATGAGGCACAGTGGCTGATATTGGGGCACAGTGGCTGATATGGGGGCACAGTGGGCTGATCTGAGGTCTGATGAGGCACAGTGGGCTGATATTGGGGCACAGTGGGCTGATATGGGGGCACAGTGGGCTGATCTGAGGTCTGATGGGGGCACAGTGGGCTGATATGGGGGCACAGTGGGCTGATCTGAGGTCTGATGGGGGCACAGTGGGCTGATATGGGGCACAGTGGGCTGATCTGAGGTCTGATGAGGCACAGTGGGCTGATATCGGGGGCACAGTGGGCTGATATGGGGGCACAGTGGGCTGATCTGAGGTCTGATGAGGCACAGTGGGCTGATATTGGGGGCACAGTGGGCTGATATGGGGGCACAGTGGGCTGCTCTGAGGTCTGATGGGGGCACAGTGGGCTGATGGGGGCACAGTGGGCTGAGGCTGATGGGGGCACAGGGTGATGGGGGCACAGTGGGCTGATCTGAGGTCTGATGGGGGCACAGTGGGCTGATATGGGGGCACAGTGGGCTCATCTGAGGTCTGATGGGGGTGTGACATGGAGAGCTGATATGGGGGTCTGATGTGATGTCCTGAAATTTATGGGGGGTCTGATATGAGGTGTGATTTATTATTTTCCTACTCTAAAATCTGGGATATGTCTTATCATCAGGTGCGTGTTATAAAGCGGAAAAATATGGTACTTTCTGTTACAAAAATGTTCCAGTTGTGAAATGTTCACTTTACATCATTATAATGGCGTCTTCTGGTGTTTAATCTGTATAGTAATGTGCATGTCGTACATGCTCAGTTCCATGTTTCAACTGCGACCAGCCATACACACTGTTAGAAGCTGTGACAGCTACAGTTACATCAATAAATATTTACTACTTGAAGTTCCCAAACATATCTTCTCACGTGCAGTTGCTACCCTGGGTCTTAGGTGTAAACATATACTTTTGCGCTCTTTGTTAGGGGAAATCCATACACCACTTAACCCTTTGCTGCATGCCCGCTTCTGCGATAGACAAAGGTTCAGTAACCTCAGTACATTTGCCAGACGTTGAGAGCACTCTTCAGCCTCCGCTGTGATTTCCAGGGAAAGAGGTCCTCTCCCAGGAACAGTTGAATTATGGGTAGTAAGGGCAGCGAGTTCAATGTGATAAAACCCATCACCTAATACTACATCCCTAAGATGGACAGTGTAATAATTAAAGGGGTTTTCCGATTTGCATCAACATCCTTTAATGAAGGTCCCTGTACTTTTGTAATTATCTTTTGCGCCGTGGTCACATGACCATGTCCATGCAGCTCTTACTTATTTCCTGTCATGGTATGTCCATGGGCAGGACAGTGATAGAGGAGTGTCTATGTAACTAGCTGGGTGGGAGGAGCTGTAAATTATATGGGTGTTAGGGGCGGTGCTGGAGGCTTATTCCTGATAACCCCTTTTGAATGCACCTCTTACCACTCAGTAGACTGAAGGGGAGACTTTCTTATGGAACGTGTTGTACCTAATTGCATTGGTTTTGATGCTGGCAGCAGATTGCGATATTCATTTTTACAGAACTAAATTAGGTGGTTATTCTAATTTCTGGACAGACAGGTACATGCTGGCGTTGTTGGATCTACGCCCTTTAAAAAGGAATAAAAAACTTTTTGGAAATTATTATTTTTCCTTTGTTTTTCCCAGTCTCTTTGCCAACAGACTTAATTAGCCGGCAGAGGAAATAATCTTTCCCACTAAGATGACTGAATACGACTACCTGTTGTAAAATTATTTTATCTGCAGCGTCCACCATTATTAAGAGGTTTTGTATGTGGAAATTAAGAGAACACGTGCTGTTCTTTTGTGGCTGTAAATCCTCAAGAGAAGTTTCAAAAAGTAAACCTCTGACTATTAACACAATGTTCTTAATGAAGGTTAATTTTACGTGCCACCAAAACAAAGCATTTCTTACACCTCAACGTCGCTATTTGATCTCGCTTGAACATCCAAAGTTTCATTCATGCATTGTGTTAGAAGAACAGACGGGTTCGGGATCTACGGATTCTGATTCATCGTCTGAGGATGTGGAATTGGAAATCGCTTTGTGATGAGAGCCGCCACATTACTCCAATGCATGAAGAAAAACACTTGAAACTGCTGTGCAAATAATCTAGATAGAAAATCAGCTATTATTTTGTGTACAGCTTCTGTGCAGACCTATGCGTCTCCATGGTAACAGACTACACTCAAACCCTTTATGTAGTCCTAGCCAAGCCATGTGCACCTGCAGTAATTAATCGTCACACTGTTTTGTGGAAAAATTATGTGCCCATTAGCTGTCGTGGGTGGCAGTGGCATGGCCGCTTGTGGCCAACCGCGCCATCAGGCCCCACCCTTATCCTGCAGTCATGTGTTTTACTCATCCCCTACTGTGTGTAGATTAGCACAAAATGCAGGCAGAAGGAGGGCACCTAAGATCAGTTTGTAGTTTGTAACCATGGAGATGATTGCATTTAAAGGGACGTTGCCAACCTATTCCTTTTCTTGCTGCTTCTATCCCTATATCAGATTGGGTTGTTGCGTAGCAACAGTGTGCATCAGGCGTCAGTGACATGCTTTTATTACTTGATATAATACAACAATGACCAGCATATATCTTAAAATAATGTAAAGTTTATTCAATATATATTATATTAAAAAATACACATAAACAATCAATACATATATAGCGATGGATAAACGTCCACAGCGGATACACCACAGGATCAATCGCCGAGTGCTCTGGGTGGCACAGCTCAATTCAAGGGCGGATTGGGAACTTAAAGTGGCCCTGGAAAAATTACTAAAAGTGGCCCCATTTTGAAGTTGGGTCCAAATTGATAGAATGTAGGGCCAGCAATACTATATTTTGGCACATTATACAACCCCACAGAGCCAAATACCAGAGTGCATCACAAAATACATCCCCAGTAGCCAGTCGTGAGGAGGGCCCAGGCGGCCCCCTGGGCATCGGCCCACCGGGAAATTTCCGTGTAACGTCTATGGCCAATCCGCCCCTGGCTCAATTCATAATGGTACATAAGTCACAGTATACAATACCCATTCGTCATACCATAAGTACATATTTAAAGTGCCAGTGCATAAAAATACTAAATAGACAAACATACATTACATAAATGCATAGTGCTAAAGTGCATGCCTACCAACCCCAGGCTCTCCACTCTCAACGCGCGTTTCGCTCGCTGCTTCCTCCTTTGGTTGAACATCGCACCCCAAACTTCTTGATGTGGGATTGCTTTTATTACTTGAGCCTAGGGAGATCCAGGGAGGAGATTTAGGGAAACTGGTTTAAAGGAAAACTGGCTTGCCCATAGCAACCAATCAGACTGATCCTTTAATTTTTCAAAGGAGCTCTGAAAAATGAACAGTGAAATCTGATTGGTTGCTACGGGCATGGAATCACATGTACTATTCCACACATGGGGGGCAAATATTGTGTGCTCAATGAAAGAAATCCATGTTTCCGTATCTTACCTTCATGTTCCTACTTCTGTCTCTCTATATATATTAGTCTGTGGTCGCTGCATGACAAGTGTAAATCAGGCTCCTGTGACCCTATGTGGTTCTGTGTGTCATACAAGTGCCAGACCTTCCTGTATGAAATTACAAGGACTCCTTCACACAAGCTTCACCGGAGAGTGGGGTAAAAGAGATGGGAATACCCCTTTAGTAGAACTACTCCCCACAACATCTCAGAGGACATGCTTTATTTACTGTGCAGCCTTTTCTACTGACATCTAGTGGCGGATGTTAAAACTGCAATATTTTATTATGGATTTTTTTATAGAAGAGAATAATAAAGTAAATGGGGGAAAATGTAAAAAAAAAAAAGTATCAGTTTTTTACAATATGTATTTTAATATACCAGCTTTATGGTGTCTTTGCAGTGTTTGTTATATTTGTGTATTTAAATCAAATAATCCTAGTAAAGTACACAAATAAATAAAAAATTCAGTTTAATGTGTGGCGTTTACTTCTAGAAGACAAACATTACATGGAATACGCTGACGGATGCACGGGTTTTGATGAGTGAGTCACCTTGTACAATTGAAGTCATGATGTGTCATAAGCAATGAAAGCTGGGGAAATTGAGTTGCCAAATGATGACCTGAGATTTTGTAAAAATTGAAGGTTGCAGAGCTGAGATTTTAGCAGGGCAACAGCTTTGACAGTGAAAACTTCAATTACAACAAGGGCAAAATATACCCAGTTACAGGTCACGTCCTCCGCCACTGTAAAAACCACAAGTGTTTAAGAAATCGAAGAAGCTAAATCCAGCAACATTCCCGCCTGACGTTTCTGATAAAAACTGGGAAAAACAGTGTTAAGACCAAAAAGAGTTTATTAGTGCACGTTATAAATTATGTCAGAATCGCTGAGATCTGTATGTTTACTGCTGGATCTCTTGACAATGAAGGACACTTGCTGAAAGGCCATGTCTAAATCTATAGCACTAACTTGATAGCATCCCTCTAGTGACTGACATCAATTTGAGAGCCACTGCTTTCAAGGCATGGTGTGATGCTGGTTCTCTGATAACGCGTTTTCTTCTCTAAAGGATTGTTCATATTGGTGTTGAAAAAAATGAAAAAAAAAAAGAATATTTGACTGCAAAATTTATGAATTGTGAGACAGATAAGGCTGAGTTCACATCACCATTTAGCTTTCTGCTCTGATCCGTCAGAAAAAAAGATAAAAAAGGATCCTTTATTTTGAGCATCACTAAAAATAACTGATATGTCTTTTTTGAGCATCAGTTATAATTAGTTTGCATCAGTTATTTTTGAACAGAGAAAAAACGCTGCATGCAGGACTTTTTCTCCATTCAAAAATAACTGATCTCTGAGGCTAGTTTGACATCTCCTGTGTGAATTCGGTCAGGCTGATCTGGCAGAGAATGCCAGGAATCGTTCGGACACAAGAAGCAGCATGCAGCGGTATGTGTCCAGCCGATCCTCTTCATACGGATCTCCACCAGACTCTATTACACTTAAAGAGGTTGTCCGGGTTCAAAGCTGAACCTTGACATATCCCCTTCTTCACCCAGGCACCCCATCTGAGTGGAGCATTGGAGCATTTCATGCTCCGATGCTCTCCCTTGCCCTGCGCTGTATCACGCAGGGCAAGGGCTTTTTTGTTTACAAACTTACACTGCTAGGCAGAGGCCTCCACCTAGCAGTGTTCCCGGTGACGACACTGGCACTAATTGGCGGGCTTTAGCGCTGCAGGCTAGGGTAGCCCGAAAGCCTGCCCTTTAGTGACGACCACCTAGCAGAGACCCGGTGCTTCACCGGATCTGCTGAAAAAGTCCTTGCCCTGCAAGATTCAGGACAGGGCAAGGGGCAGCATCAGAGCATGAAATGATGCTCATCTCAGAGGGGCTGCCTAGGTAAAGAAGGTTATATGTCGGGGTTCAGCTCTGAACCCAGACAAACCCTTTAGTGGGGTCAGCAGACATTCCCTCAGCGCTGGATCCGGAGAATTATGGCAGGCTATTCTCTACAGGAACAGCCTGCCAGAATTCAGACTGCAGGTGTGAAACCAGCCTGACAAAACTGAAACAAACTGATGCCGACTGATGATAACCGATGCTCAAAATAACAGGTCCTTTTTTAAATTTTTCTTTCTTTTTCTGATGGATCAGAAGAACGGAAAGCTAAACAGTGATATATGAATTCAGCCTGATCTGCGATGGAGACATCCTGTTCTAGGATCATAGGGGTTCTCTATGTCGGTTGTAATAAAACAGAATCAGAACACAGTTTTAAAAGGTTGCAGTCAGATTGCAAAACTTGAGGAAAGAGAATTTTTCATTAGTGGAGGTCCAGGTATGGAAAACCTTATTGATCATTAGAAGGAAGGGGCAGAAATCTCTCAGAGGAGCGTTGAGCACATTCCACTCTGAGGGTTCTCCCAGGCGAGACAGGATTAGCGATGCTTTACATGTCTACGAGCCTGTACACTGCTCTTGTTAGCTCTCCCAAGAGAGATGAATAAAGCAAATCAGGACTGGAGATGGCACAGCACTCAGCCACGTGCTGAGTCCCTTCATTCCAGCAATCGGTGGGATCTTAGCCCCTGGTTGCCCCACTGTGCAAAATTCCTGACGTGGCGGATGTTTTACAAAATGACAGTGGCCCTTTAATTTTACAGCAGGATGCTAATTAGTTGCTGTGGGCGCTAGTTTTCATATATAATGCCTTCTGCATATTAACAAGCATGAGCTTGACAGTCTCTGTAAAGATAAACCCTAAAATACCAAGATCAGAAAAGGACATAATTGACATATTAAAAAAACCTATATGGGGAGATTTATCAAACTGGTGTAAAGTAGAACTGGCTTAGTTGCCCATAGCAACCAATGAGGTCCCACTTTCCATTACTCATAGCTCCTTTGGAAAATGAAAGGTGAGATCTGATTGGTTGCTATGGGCAACTAAGCCAATTCCAGTTTAGACCAGTTTGATAAATCTCCCCCATAGACTTTATTTTCAGAGTGACCAGAGCAACAAGTACATTTATATGTTCCCCATGTTTGTACTGTTTTCCTTGGAGTATGGCCTTCTCAGAGACTCTACAAACATACTATCATGTACAAAAACTAAGGAATGAAATAAGAGCTGTCTGCACTTTATAACTATTCCTCCAAAAGACTGAAGCTAAAAAAAATAGCATGAAGAAACTTTCCCATTTGTACTGTGTTTACAGCTCCTAGGCTCACCTGTTTGTCTCCATAGTAACAGACTACAAACCAACCCTGTGTTCAGGTTGTCAGCCTAATTTTTTTTTTTTTTTGCAACAATTTTTACAGTAATTTGATGAACAGAGCTTAGCTACTGATATCAACTCATTATCAGCATTTACTCTGACAATAATACAAATTCAGGGACAGTGATGTACACAGAAAAGTAAGGGCCCTATAGCAAGGATCAAACCAGGCCCCCCACACAGGACAGAAGGGTTCCCTTTTCAATAACCCTTGGGCCATTTTTCCACTGCCTCATTTGCTAAAAGTTGTTCCTTTAGAGGGTAGAGTCCTGACCAAGTTTTCACCTCCAGTAGAGAAGGAGATGATCCCAACTAAGACTGGGCCCCCTCTTGTCCTGGGCCCCATAGCAGTCGCATGGTCTGCCGCTATGGTAGTTACGCCCCGGTCCAGGCACCTGCTTGAACTCCACCAGCCTCAAAAAAATCACAGCATTTTTTTTCTTGGATATTGGAAAAAACTTCCATGTTTTTACTGACAGTCCGGGAATTTATAGATGGTGGCAGACCTGCTTGTGTGTAGTCTTTATCTTGTTCTTGCAAACGTTTTATTAGAGAAAGGGTCTTTAACCATCTACATTCATGAGCGCTAAAATGTATATGTCATATTTCCTTTGACATTGTAACAGAGAAGGTTGATAAAATGATGTCTTGTGGCACAATACGCAGAGTAATGAGTATTCACCTCTAGCGGCTGACTGCCATTGTTGCCTGTTCTCTCCTGTCTTTCATGTGACTAATCATTTTCTATAACTCATGTATTTCCCTTTATGTTGTATTGCAGAATGAAAAGACTTTGGGGCGTTCAGTCAGCCGTTCCAGTAACATTTCCAAGGTAATGTAGAATGATATTGATGTGTGTTCACATGAGTTCTGCAGTGGTGTCGCTATCTGGATATGTATAGAAAATCCATACATCAGAATTATTGGAAATCCTTAGTTACATGGGTTGTCCTTAGGACAGGCCATCAATATTAGATTCTGACTAGTGCTGAGTGAATCAGTTCATACCTCTACGTATAAATCTGACTTGTTCATCACAGTAATCTACATGTGGTAGGGGGACTGTCCGTCTACCGCCAGTATATTGCATTTTTCCCCTATGCAATCACATTAAAATAGCAGCGGGTCTTGTGAGAAAATTTTATTCTCACGCGTGGGCCATTACTATGAGTAGTGGCGCATGCATGAATATACTCGATAAGAAATCCGAAACCCACAATCCTGGGTTTGGAATCGTGGAATATATACGCACATGTGGCGCTACTCGCCATAATGGCACATGTGTGAGAATAAGATTTTCTCACAAGACCCACGGCCAGGGAAAAATGCAGTATACCGGCGGTAGAGGGACATCACCTCTACCACAGATAAATAACTGTGATAATTTACCTGTGGTGCGAACCGATTCACTCATCACTAAGTCTGACTCAAGGGATTATCTGCTTAATACTTGAGAAGTATACTGATATCTCTGAACCAAGTTTTCAACATAGTTCTGAGAACGAAAGAAACCACCATTTGTGCCTTGGCATTTGTCGATCTCAGACCCATTCTGTTCTATTCTGTTCACTTTAAGGAGATTTTCAAAGATTTTTTAACTGATGACCTATCCTGTAGATCGTTAGGTGTGTGAAATCCAGGAACCCCGCCGATCAGCTGTTGGAGAAGGCACTAGTGTAGTGCTGCGGCCGTCTCTCAGCCTTTGCTAGGCCAGTGACATCACGTTCATCTGTCACGTGGCCTAGGCGCTTCTCAACCCCATAGAAGTGAATGGGGCTGAGCTGCGATACCAAACACAGCCACTATACAATGTACGGCGCTGTGCTTAGTGAGCTGCAAGAAGGCCACGGTGCTACTGTGAGCATCAATGCCTTCTCAAACAGCTGATCGGCAGGTGTCGGCCCCTCATCGATCAGATACTGACGTTAAAAAATCTTGGAAGATCCCTTTAAAGAACATTTAGGTGGATTGTACAGATATGGGAGTAATTTGACTGGGAATTATGTTAAAAGCTCTAAAATTGAAGCTGACATAAAACTACCTTTTAATTTGCAGTTTCCACATTTGTTTCTGTATAGTAGTGAGAGGTAATTTAGCAATACAATAGAATATTCCATTAGATTAAGAAAAACAAGAGATAAAGAGAACATTTCTTACAGAAACCTGTGAGAGACTGTGCATTGTCTCAGACTCTCAGAGGAGAGAATTCTATGCAGTGTGCATATATCACACCAGTCCAGTAGAAAGCCACCTCTGGAATATCATGGAGCAAGTTTGCTGCATTACGTAGATTCATTGCTGGGGTAGCCCTTTAGCTTCAAGATCCCAGCACATTGAGAAGACCTCAGAGTAGCAACTGCTCTACTTCTATATTACTTAAAAGTGAGAAGATGTTCTTTGACAACGCTATCATGGTGAACACCAGGTTTTAACCCCCATATGTCCCCCACTATCTCTAGCAGTAGTCTCCGTTCAGAAGCTGCTGACCCATGTGGCTCAAGAGGCACCAGTGCATAGCACCAGAAAGACAGGCAAAAGCATGGTCAGTGGGCAAGCCAAGGTTAGGACAGAGTTAGGGCAATATAGTAAACAGGCAATAGGTCAGGACAGGTGGAACAGGACCAATCCAGTGAACAGTCAGAGGCCAGAATAATACAATACCACACCTTTACAGGACAACATACGCTAGGCACCTTGCTCAGGCACCTTCCCATAGGGGGAGATGCCTTGTATACCCCAGGGAACACTACCATGGGATGGGAACAGATTAGCCCATGCTCATGCCGGTCCTTTAAGAGTCAGGAAGAGCACTTGTGTACTCCCTAATGGAGTGAGCACCAAGAAGCAGGTGGAGATGGACATGACTCACCTGCAGTGGGGAAGGAAGGGTGAGTACTGTGGTAGCTGTATCCAATAGGAGATGCCGCCGACATCACACATCATCATGTGATCTGGGTCAGGTACTCTTTGTGTATTTTCATAAGCTTGGAAACCTCTTTAATTATGTTATGCATAGTTTGGTGGTGGTTTGTAGCATCATTATGAAACGTGGCAGTATCTGCTGTAATATATCCCAGTGGCTTAATTAAAAAGTAAAGTAGGGAATAACTACTAATATATGCAAATTGCATTCATGTTACAACAAAACAGTATAGTCTTCACTGCGGAAAATGTAAATTTGCGCTGTTGGACTGATGCATAGACCTGTCTTCTATTTAGAAAGCAAAGGTGAACCAGGATAAAGGAAGCCCTAAAATTAGATGATGTGGATGCTGTTGCAAAATCTTGCTGCAGTAATAGCAAACAAAATCAAGGTCTTGCACACACAAGCATTATTTAAATTGATCTCTCCTCAGTTTCACTTTGACAGGAGAAACCACTCACGTGAGCAACCTTTCTTTCTAGCAAGAGATAGTGGTGCAGTGCTGAGGATGGTGGGGCTAGAATGGAGGAGCGTCTGTTCCACGCCTTTCTTCTTGATGACCGAATGCTTCAATAGTTTGATATATAATAGTACGGTCTTATAAATGTAGGTTGTGCTCCTCACTTTGAGTCCTACCATCTAACCATAAAATACTCTCATCTTTCATATCACAAGATCCAGTATCTGGCCCCAGTTTTGTGGGGTGGGATTTTTACATTTTTGTCTGGACTTATGCTCTAAATAGGTTATATTCTTATTGACAATTTCCTAGAGATGAAAGATTTATTTTTCTCATACAAATGTTGTCCCCCCCGTCTCTTGACACCTCATCTCGAAAGCAGATACTCCTAAAGGGGTTATCAGGTTTGGCCAATCACTTTTTATTCGAAGGTTCCCCCAAAATTAAGATGGTCAGAGGTAGTCCCACTGCTGAGACCCCCGACTTACCTGGTGTAACTGCATGGGAGCCATTCCGCAAGTGCTTAGTTTTCTTACAGCGCCACCACAGGAACTGAAGCAGAACATGGTGCACCTGTCCATGGGTTGTGTTCAGTAGTGCAACTTAGGAGCCGTTCACATAATGTTTTTGTCCCACGTGTGACATATACGTTTGGAAGAAAATACGCGATTACAGCCTTAGATCTACTGGAGTGAATAGTTACAGTCCTGCACAGAACCTGTTGATAGTGCTGTTCTGAAAGAAGCTGTCATGTTTCTGCAATCTGCTAGAGCCCAGTCTATCGGTTGATACCTGTAGAGAGTCATGTGGCACCTGGTACAGCTTGGCAATAGAGTTCCTGTCAGTAATCTAAATGTATAAACCTATTACAAGGACACTTAAAGGGCATCATTTAGCAGATTTGTACCTATGACACTGGCTGACCTGTTACATGTGCACTCGGCAGCTGAAGGCATCTGTGTTGGTCCCATGTTCATATTTGCCCACATTAATCTGCCAGAGGAGCAACAGGGGCGTTACCATTACACCTAGAGGCTCAGCTCTCTCTGCAACTGCCGCTTCCTCTCCACTTTGATTGATCATGGGACCAACACAAATGCCTTCAGCTGCCACGTGCATATACAACAGGTCAGCCAGTTTCATAGGTACAAATCTGCTGACAGATGCCTTTTAAAGGGGTTGTCTCACTTCAGCAAATGGCATTTATCATGTAAACAAATTTAATACAAGGCATTTCCTACTGTATTGTGATTGTCCATACTGCCTCCTTTGCTGGCTGGATTAGTTTTTCAGTCACATTAATCAATGGTTACGATCACCCTGCAATACAGCAGCGGTGGCTGTGCTTGCACACTATAGGAAAAAACGCCAGCCCCTCTTGTGGTCAGGACCGTAAGAGAGCACATAGACACGCATGCGCTGCAGCTCCCGCCCTGGCCACCTTGTGTCTGTGCTGCAGCAGTGATACAACCTCCTCCTTGACTTCAAAGCCTAGAACGAGCAGGAATTTTAAATGAATAATTTACACATTTAACTGAAACTGTTCTCACAACACTATCAATCTGCTCAGCTCCTCATGCACTATAACATGCTGCTTGGAGCTTACATTGCATTTTCACGCAGGGGCTTATGCAGATCTTGTAGGACCCTACAGCAAAATTTAGCATGGGACCTCCTGCCCCACTCAGTTTCCAAGTACAATCACTCCCATGCAATGTAGAATGCAAAGAGCAACACCCCAGATTTCTGATGAATTATTTGTTGTTTTTTTGTGGAAGAAATTTTAATTAAAAATAATTTTTAATTAAAAAAAAGTCACACCTGGCCTTGCACACTTTATCCGACTAGTATGTCAGAAAAAGTGGAACAGGCGCTTCACAAATATGCCGCTAAATCTGAACACCAAATTACTCAATGTCTTCTTGTCAGACAATTGATAAATCTCCTGCTTCCCTCCTAATACAAAGCTTACTGCAAGCAGCCACCACTAGAGGGAGCTCCCTTTAGTGGTGGCTGCTGGAAAATGCAGTGTTCTCCCATCAATGATAGAAAGAAGAAGCAGTTTACCCTCGAGCCCCCCTCCTACCGGCACCATAGCAGTTGCGTGTTCTGCCTCCATCGAAGGTATGCCACAGGTTCCCTTTAATCCCACAGTATTTGCACATGTGTAATACATACAGTAACTAATATTATCCATTAATCATATGACATTGATATGTGTTGATGAACTTCTCTATTACTTTATTTTTTTTGGCCGCCATTGAATATGCTTACAAAACCTTATGTTGCTTTTACTGTAGATCTGTTTTGTGTGTTATTTTTTATTTCAAATGAATTATAGTAATTAAAGTTTTATGTATCCAGCTGCCGTCGTAAATTTGCCAAGCCTCTGAAAACAGAAAAGATACCTCAGAGAGGGACAGGTTTAACCTGCGCAGCATTGTTCAAATCACCAGCAGCACCCGGGGATTACAGTCCGCTGTGCAACACAATACGGAACATTTTTGCATCGTGCATAGAATTCAGTGTCCCAATATAACCTGTCTTCATTGAGTGGTTCTAAAGTAGGGAAAGTTGGTGATGAGTCACAAAATCTTTTAGATGATTGATCCCTATGCTTTTTGTACAAGTTTTACAATATATCAGAAGCAAATTTTTTTTTTTGGTAAGTTTTACATGGATTGACTCAACTCGACAACCTTCTCTTTTAACATGAAACTGGACCAGGTGATGTCCAGAAATTGGTTGGTGTTCAGTAGAACTGGATACTTACCACTGTTTGCTTTGGTCCATAGAGTATGATCTCAAGCAAGTGACACCCATCTAAGACATCCAAATGTTTTAGGCTAGGTAAAGGCTCTGTAGAATGATTCCGGTATTCTGTTCTGGCATAGATGCAGAATACTGAAACCTCCAGGGTTGGACTGGGGTCCCTTGGGCCTACCAGAGGAAATTTTTCTTCATATCATCAATAAAGTATAGGTTTTGATTCAAATAAATTGACCCTCGTGGCAAGTGGTTGGCTCCAGAGGCAGCTCCATATCTCCTGTACCTTTGGAGCCCACTATAATATCAGAGTCTGGGCAACCAGAGGATGCTCTGGTACTCTGGTGAGCCAGTCTGACGCTGGAAACCACAGGATACGGCATATGCTGGATACTGCCAGTGTCCGAAAGATCCTGTTCACTATAATGGGGTCTGTTTTCCAGCATGAATACCAGCATTTTGCCAGATGAAATCCCACTGCATGCAGTAGTATTTCCTCCTTTTTTTAATCGAAATGGGTCAGGATTCAGACTGGATGTTATGCGTGTGAAAGAGGCCTTAAGAAGTCCCTAAGGTTAGATTTTCATGTTTAGGGCTTTTTTTAATGAAGTTTTGAAGAGAAAGGACGGGAACATAAATGTAGGACACGTATAATTGAGACCGAGTCTTCTCTTTAAATTCTCTTATGGTTTTGGCTTCAAAAAATGTCTGAAAAAAGCTGAACATGGAGACCCATCCTAATAATTCTTGCTGATATGATGTCATGTGACATCCATTTTTTGTGTAAACTGAATGCTCTCTATTCTTTAGCCCCCCAACTATTTAAAAATTAAACATAAAATTAAGCAAGTAAAGTAACAATGACAATATTAGGGAGGAATTTATGTTGTGTTTTTGCCATACTTTAATTATCAGCAGTATGTACAGTACATTGAAATTCCACATTCTGTTACCACATACATGACTAAGCAAATACAGCATTTCACTGAGCTGATACAGTACTGCATTGTTCTGCGAGCAATTAAGTGAGTCCTTTATCTCAGCAGAATAATTAAACCTCGGCATCTCATTAGCGAATACAGAATTCAACACCCTGGGAATGACACAAGTGAAGGAGCGGTCTTATGTGGATGTTTTGTCACTGGTTTTACTAAATATTTCATTGCAATCTCTACTGGGGAATGAGCACAGTGATCATTAAATGGATTTCTAGACTGGACAGAATACACAACCCCAGTCCTGCTTCAACAATATATGAAGCTGGTCTTAAACCACGGAATATGTGCAACAAGTCTGCTATCTGAATGTGACCTAATTCTTCATACAGTTAATTAGATTTACATGTTTATTTGCCATCACAAAAATCGATCCTACCCAAACAGTTTAATTATATCCAACCAGTCTGAACGAATCTGGTTGAAAACTAATCTACATGGTGAATCTCTGGCCACACACATAAGATTTATGTTGGCTGAACAGGCCGATTTCATTGAACCAATTGACCATCTCCCAACGCTCCCCTTTTGGCAGTATGGCAGATGTTGGATTTGAACATGCCTGATCCTTTTGTTCTCAAGTGGAGATAAACTGCCAGCAAGGATTTCTGGTCATGGCATACTTCCCATTCAGAACACATGCATGCTTGGCCAAATTAATTGTACATTTGTATGGGGGAGTTCGGAGAGTGAAAGCTGGCCACCTTTAGAACAAAAAACAGGTTAGAGTCTTTATTATTGAATCCTTTGAACCCTACACACTTTTGGAAGGAACTTATCTTTTTTTCAAAAGTGGTGAAAAAAGTGTAAAAGTTGTATCTGTCCTTTATACTTTCTCTCCTTTTATGATCCACTCCTGTTTGTGGCTTCCAAAACTACAACCCCAATTCCCAAAAAGTTGGGACGCTGTGTAACATTTTATTCACAATAGATCACAGAACACATATCAGATGTTGAAATTGAGTCATTTTACCATTTCATGAAACAAATTTACTCATTTAGAAACTGATGACAACACATCTCAAAAAAGTCTACCATTGTGTAGCATACACTCTTCTTTTAAAAATAGTCTGTAAACGCCCGGGAAGTGAGAAGAACAATTGCTGGAGTTTTGGGAGAGGATTGTTGTCTGATGTTGGATTCTAGCGGCTCAACAGTCCTGGGTCTTCTTTGGCACCAAATGTTTTCTTTTGATAAAAGGTCTGGATGCAGGCAGGCCTGGACAGTTCTTCTGTGAAGCCATGCTGTTGTGATGGATGCAGTATATGTTTTAGTATTCTCTTGATGAAATATGCAAGGCTTTCCATGAAAGAGACCTATATATGCTGTTCAACATTGATAGTTCCCTTCCAGATATGTAAGCTGCTCACACCATAGGCACTAATTCAACCCCATGCAACCTTTTTGAACTGTGCGCTAATAAACTAGATGGTCCCTCTACTCTTGAGTCCGCAGGACTCGGCGTCCATGGTTTTCCAAAAGAATTTCAATCTGACCACAGAACAGTTTTCCATTAAATGGAAAACTTCTCTGGGCTTTGTCCCAGAGAAGATTTCTGGATCATATTGACATATAGCTTCTTCTTTACATCATACAGTTCTAAAGGGGTTGTGCAGGAGGTATATATTAATTACCTTGGATAGGTCAATTTTGGATCGTCGGGGGTTCCAACTCCCAGCACATTACACTGAGCAACCCCTGAAAATGATAAGACATGTAATGTAATCTTCAAGAGGAATCAGCGCTCGCATGATCACCTCCTCTTCAAACAACTTATTGGCGGGGGTACCAGAATATTGATTACCTATCCTAAGAATATATCATCAATATAAACCTGTTGTACAACTCCTTTAAGGGCTTGTTCACACGTCAGTTATTTGATCAGTTATTTCCATCAGTTATGGAGGAGGCTACAGAGAGATAAAGTATAATGAAAACATCTGCAACTGTTTTGTGTTTTTGACCCGCACCTGGTTTTGGCTCACAATAACTGATGGAAATAACTGATCAAATAACTGAAGTGTGAACAAGGCCTAACTTGTATTTGTGGATTGCACAGCAAACTGTGTTCACAGACAATGATTTCTGGACATGTTCCTGAGCCCATGCAGTGATTTCCAGTACATAATCATGCCTACATGCAGTGCCGTCTGAGGGCCCATGGATCACGAGTATCCAGTATTGACCTTCACCTTATCCCTTGCTTACATGGATTTCTCCAGATTCTATAAATCTTTTGATGCTATTATATACTGTAGATGGTAGAATATTTAAAGCCTTCACAATTTTTCCTTGAGGAACCTTTTTCTGGAATTGTCCCACACTTTTTAGATGCAGTGTTTCGTGGATTGGTGAACCTCTACCCGTCTTTGCTTCTCTACTCTACCTGTTGAACATGCTCTTTTTATACCCAATCATATGACTTAGTAGCAAATTGCTACTCCAGCTGTTTTTTTTTATTAGTACCACTTTATTTTCCAGCCTTTTGTTGCCCCTGTTCCAACTTTTTTGAAGTTCAAAATGAGTTAATTTTTTCATGAAATGATAAAATCTCACTTTCAGCACCTGATGCGTGTCATATGTTCTATTGTGTATATAATCTGGGTCTATGCGATTTGGAAATAGTTGCGTTCTGGTTTTATTTACATTTCTTTACATTTTACACAGCATTGCCACTTTTTTTGGACTTGGGGTTGTACATCAGGAACCAGACAGCATGGCCATACCCTAAGAAATGCCTGTTGTGCAGAACAAATGCATTACAGAACAAAGCTTGCCTTCAATACCAGCAGAAGCTTTCAGCAATTCCTTGCCATACTTACAGCCAGGATCTCTATAATAAACCCCCCTCTACTCCCCATCTCTTATCCTCGTTTGAGAAGCTCCTGAGATAATAATATGGTAGAAACAGTCAATAAACACAGACACACATGAAATGTTTGGAATTTTCAGTAAAACAGCATCATTTTGGAAGCAACAAGTCTATAAAAAATGAATTCGGGAAATAAAATGCATTATTAAAACTGTACCTAAATACCAGATCATCCTCCAAATTGTAATACTCATTTTAACTACTGAAGAAAAATGCAAATAGACTGTAATCCAAACCAGTATTAACTAGAAATGAAAACACATTGGGAGAAGGTTATTAAAACTGCCATTTCATGTGTTTCAAGTTCGTTGGAGTAAAATATGTCAAACCTATTAAGAGGCGTAAACTTGGCACATCTTAGACTGTTCTAAACACAAAAAATTAAATGTATGTGTAGATTTGTGTTACAACTTGCACCATTTTCTGTCTTTATAAATGTAAATCTGTCGAAAACTTGCAGGCCCTGCCTCTTCCAGTTAAAGGGGTTATCCAAGCCTATAAAAAGCCCTCCAATATATTGGGCTCCCCCACACTGAATATACTTTCGCCGCTCCTGGTCTCCGCACCACCGCTGCGGTGTTGGGGATGGGGGGCAGCAGCCAATGGTAGGTGGGAAGAGCCTCCCGAGCATCACGGGTGACGCCAAGCACCACTCCTTTCTGTGGACAGTGCCTCTCCCACTGCATTGTCAAGGTTTGGCCCTGTCAATCAAAGCAACAAGGGATAGGCCGGCCACAGAAAGGAGAGGAACTTGACCACAGCTATGTCTATGCAAACGGTTTGATGGGGAGGTCGCTGGTGAGAGAATCCCTTTAAGACATGGAATTCAATAATAAAAGATGAAGATATGAAGCAAGCTCCCCCTAGTGGTAGCTTCAGACACAGAATGTTGGACCTGGTGTTAAATGGTGATTGTTCATTTAGAGATAGGTAACAAGTATCCATCTTTCCCTGAAATGAATACTTTTCCATAGCAAATATTTTGGTCAAGTTTTATGTAGTTGTAGGTCTTGATCTGTTCTTAAAGAGGACCTTTCACCACTCCTGACATGCCTGTTTTAATAGCTTCATGTATTCCCCATCTATTCTTATGTCTGTATGTTGTGCCATTCCTTTATTATTTCTACTAGAAGTTATGAATGAATTGCTATTTGTCTTCAGTAAGGGAACAGAGGGGAGGTAACAAGTTGGGGGTGTGTACCTGCACAGTCTGAACATGGCAGCACTGATTGGATAGAGTCAGACTGTGCAGGTACACACCCCCAACTGGTCACCTCCCCTCTGTTCCTTTACTGAAGGCAAATAGCAATTCATTCATAACTTCTAGTGCAAATAATAAAGGAATGGCACAACATACAGACATAAGAATAGATGCTCCAGAATTGTTATTACATGGGGAATGCATGCAGCTATTAAAACAGGCATGTCAGGAGTGGTGAAAGGTCCTCTTTAATGCTTCCAAGCTAATATCAGGGCACAAGTGAATTGTAATTGACCTAACATTCTTCTAAGAAGGCTTTACACAAGGTTTTGGGAATTTGTGCCCATTGAGACAACAGAGCATTTGTGAGGTCAGGCACCAATGTCAGGCTAGTCTAGAAGGTCTGGCTCCCAGTTGGTGCTCCAGTTGATCCCAAATGTGTTCAGTAGGGTTGAGTTCAGGGCTCTGTGCAGGTCACTTGAGTTCCTTCACACCAAACCTATTACATTGCATCTTTATGAAGCTTGCTTTGAGCACGGGGACTCAGTCATGGAGGAACAGGGAAGGGTTTTCCCCCAACTGCTGCCACCTTTATCCCACCAAATATTACTGTAGCCACCAGGGGCGGATTGGCCATAGACCTTACAGGGAAATTTCCCGATGGGCTGTTGCCCAGGGGGCCACCTGAGCTCTCCTCACAGCCAGCCATTGGAAGTTTTTGGGGATGCATTTTGTACTGCTGGCTGTATTTTGTGACGGACTGTGGTATTTGACTACGTTGGGGTGGTATAATGTGCGCAATATGGCATCGCTGGCCCTGCCTTCCATCAATTTGGACCCAATTACAAAATGGGCCACTTTTAGTATTTTTTCCAGGGCCACTTTAAGTTCCCAGTCCATCCCTGTTTGGCACTGGGCATACAAAACGGAGGAGGGGTGTCCACACAGTTTTAGCCAAATGATGCATCAAAAGCAAATCCATTTGATATTTATGATGCCGTCATATGTATTTAGTAACATATTTACTACCATTCATACTGAGTTAACATTCAGTTGTCAGAGCCGGGCGACACATGTATAGCTAAAATCCATCAATGCCCTCGATAACCTCCCAACAATTTGATCTCTGTCAGCCTCAATTATTCGCTCAAAGCATTTCAGAATGGGTATTGAGAACAATGGAGGCTAGTTTGCTGCTAGACCCACGCCAGCTTTATCCATACGGTCATCAGACACAGTGACAGCAATTTAAGATGCTAAAAAGGTTCTTTTTTTTTGGGTTGCAGTCAAAATTGATCAAAAAGAACCTTCCTGAATGTAGTCAATATGAAAATGACAAGTTCTGTGAATAGTTCTATTGTGCTCCACAGAGCTGCCACTGGTATTTCACATTCTACATTTTTACATTATTTTGGACACAGTGCTGTAAAACGACAAAAGAGTCATTGAAAACTGTCTTGACATTTAAGAAAATTAGTACGTTCAATATTGGTGAATGCTGGAGAAAATCATCAGTCCAGAGTCGTAACAAAAGAAGAAAAAAAATTTCACGTGCTCCCACCCTCACTAAAATCATCAACGAAAATCATCAGTTGCCATGACAACCTATTAACATACACCGGTGACTCACTCCTCTAGATTGATCTGCTAGTAATATTAAAGGGCTTGGCCACTTCTACATCATTTTGTCTTCCTCACTAAATTATACATCAGAAACATTGAATAACAATTACCTTTGTTACTGGTTCTTGTTTTGCTGCTTGTTTGCTTGTAGCAGCCGCTATACTGTTTTTCGCCACGGCAGGACATTCATGACGTCATACAGAGGATGTCTAACGTCATCCACCTGTCCTTTTGGTATTGCGCATTCCCGTCCTTTGGTCTACTGTGCAGACTCTATATAAGCATCCTACGCATGCTCAGAGTAATCCAGCTCGGCTTCTTCCTGTCCAGTTCATTTTGATGAATTAATAAAATTAATTTTTTTTTTGTATGAATTAGTCTGGCATTATAAGTTTTTGTTGGTGCTGTACATTATGTTTGACTGTGACGGGCTGAACCCTAATATTGTTAGTTTAGTTTTTTTGATCAAGCAAATATTTGTGACGCTGAAAGGCGCTGGTTCAACTAAGTGACTTATATTTTTCAGGCGGGAAGCCCAACTTCAGTTACTGCACCAAATAGCTTTCCACGGACATCAGTGACTCCCTCCAGCCAAGATATTTGCAGGTATCAACTGATTATTCATATATTATTTGTATAAAAAAATTGCATATTAAAAGTTAAAGGTACTTAGTCCATAGACTTTGATCAGATACTGTCTGTATATGTTCTTTCTTGTTTCACCCCATGTTGTCTCTGTATTGTTTTCTCTCATGTTTATCACAATGAATGTCTTCTCTTGTCATTCTTTTTTTACTTTCTATGCTTTTTTCACTGTTCTGCATGCAGTTCCAGTGCTGTATTTTCTGAGTGTTGTCATCAAAGTCCATTGCAGTCTGCTGTTGTGTTGAAAAATCCCAAATGCCAGAGTTCTAGGACACCAGGGGCCACGGTGACCATTGTTTGTCAAGATGACTTCTCTATGGAAAATGCAGATACAAAAACCTGTAGCAGCATCGTGAAGCCCCTAAAGGCTAAGTCCACCCTTCCGTTCTCAAAGTCACTCAATGACGTGGACCAAAAAACAGAGAAGTTGTCTGGGAATGGTGATTTTGTGGAAAGAACTAGCTCAGAAGGGAAACTACTTTCAGCCGAAGATCAACATTTTGCAAAGAACAAATTTCAATTTCTAGAAAATGAAGCCAAATTTACTAATCCTGTTTCTAAGAATAACTGTAATGTTCGGGGTCAATCTGTCTCATCCAACCCACTGAAAATCCCATATCTGGACACTAGTCTTGGATCTGTATGTATACCTATACTCGATGATAAGGCAGACAGCGATTCCTCAAAAAGCAAAACGTTGCTCCACTATATATTTTCTTTTTCACCAAGTTCGAGTGTCCATAGCCTGAACAGGTTCCAAGAGCTTGATGGCTACTCTAGAAGTCTTCACGCAGGCACATCTTCCAGTTTGCTATTGGGAAGCACTGATTTTTGCTCTGATGACATCGGGGATGATGATGTATTTGAGGACAATGTTCTTATCAAAGAAGATTCAAAGGAACCAAGGGCTCCTCTATGTTCAGTGGAAGATAGTGACCTTGAATGCCCTTCCCCTTCCAAAAAAGTTCCCCCCGCTTCCCCGGTGTCTGCATCTGGGGATGTATGCAGGTTGGTTTACAGAAGAACCACCCTCCACCTTCTTTTCTGGGATGCAGTCCCACTATATTACATTGAATCATTGACAGCTAGAGCAAGTACATCACAGTCTACCACCTGGTGGCTTTTTAAGATGTCAAAATACGCAGTCAGTCTTGACAAGTTGTAAGTTCTGTCTGACAGATTTTGTAAATAGGAACATGGTTTTGAAGAGTGCAAATTCCATTGTATTATCATACCTTTTGTTTTTTTTTATTTAATACAGCTGAGAAAAGAAATCTGCGATAATTCGAATAGGTATCATCAAAATTATCCGTCAAGTGACTACTCTTAATGAAGACATTCCCATTACATTACAGACTTCATGGCTGTCAATGATCCATTTTAATTTTATGTGGAATTACATCCCTTTAGTTATAGAAGAGCTTTTAGCTGTTCATGCTAAATCTTAGTTTACACTAAAGAAATAATTCAGGGATTTATGATCAGAATATCACTCAGTATTGCTGGCATACTGGATAATGTGACAAGTGGGACCATGTTGTTGTTCGGTACTCATGCCAACATTACGATAAAACAGAGTGGATATTCCGATTATGTCTTCCGAGATCAGTTTATTTTTCTTTGTGTTGTATTTATGTAGATTGGTCTACATGAGGAATAGTACAGCCTCACTTTATGTTACCCTTGTAGCAGTGTGAATCAGTCAGGACTGGAGAACTTTCAAGAGCCAGATCACCAACGAGCCTAGAAAATTCAGGCAAAGCAATTTTTGACAACAGACGAGGGTTACTAATGGACTACTCGTGTATTATAATATTCATTTCTCTTATTGGTTATAAAGCTTATATGTTACTTGGGCCATCAAAAGATCTGGCTAGATCCTAAGATGTAAATGGCTGGCTCCTGAGGTCAACTTTTTTCTCCACCCCTGATATAAGCGCATTTGATGCCTACAAAAATTGGCAGGGATTTTTAAACTAAACCCATAAATTTAAACACCTAACTGTACCAATTCAGTAGGCATCTCCTGCCTCAAACATTTCACTAATGTCATGTGAAGTGATATGCTTAATTCTCATGAACACATCTTCATGTCTTAGAATATCGACTTCTGTGAGTGTAGGTGACAAGAACACATTATTGTATGTTTAGCATCCTAGCGTTTGCAATAATATTCACTTAATCTGGCATCCAATGTACTGAAATTTTGGCACAAAACATTTTGGTAATCCAAATAATTGGATGGGAATGGAATTAAATATTTGAGCTAGTTTTAAAAATCATAATAAATTATGAGTTGCAAATTGATAACCTGGTAAATCTGTGGTCTGGTTGATGCCAGATTAAAGGAATTTTAGTATAGATATTGTTCCTGTGAAACAAACCAAAAAATATATAAAAACTACATGGCCTATACGATACATAAACCTTTAAACTCCCTCACCTAGACAATAATTTATTAAAACCAAACAACTTTTCTTTTATTAAAAGGTGATTTCTGGGACTACTGGCAACCCCTGCATATCAGCTGACTGAAGGCACTGGTCCTCTTCTTTGTTTATAATGTACAGCTCCATACTTTTGGTAGTGGCAGTGCCTGGTACTGTATCTCATTCCCATTCACTTGATTGAGACTAAGCTACAGTAAGCTCCAATACCAAACACAGACACTGTTCCCTTGAAGCTGCACAGCTTAAAAACTTCCCCTTTGAGGATAAATCTACTTCTGCACAGGCTCCGAGAGCTCTTCTCTACAGATCAAGCAAATCATTTGTGAAACTCCTCTGCCATAGATAGAAATGAATGGCTGTACAGTTACAGCTGCATAATCTTCTCTCTCCCCTCATTGCACTGATCTCTATG
Source organism: Rhinella marina (assembly GCA_900303285.1). Classification (NCBI taxonomy): domain Eukaryota; kingdom Metazoa; phylum Chordata; class Amphibia; order Anura; family Bufonidae; genus Rhinella; species Rhinella marina. Next base: position 316,571 of record ONZH01001413.1, on the reverse strand, counting down.
ATCAACGCATCGGTAGAAAAGGAAGCTAAACTATCTGTGTTCAGTGGCTGTTACAGCCTGGACAGGTGAGTGACCCACTGAGGCCCAGGTTTTGAAGGTTTAACCTAAAACCACCATTTGGATGTTAAAAATCTCTCTGCCCTAGACCACCAATCATTAAACCCTTCTCTGCGCTAGGCCATATAAACTGTTTCACTGCCCCAAAGATGGTATGAGTAAACCTATGACCTAGACCATCAATGATGCTGAAAAAATCCCCTTCTCTGCCCTAGACCAACTAGGATCCTGACAGTAACCCCTCTGCTGCTATAGACCACCGGGGTAAAGACATTGATCCCTTGGTTGTCCTTGATCACAAGAGTTTCAGACATTAAGGGCCCTTTCACACGACCGTATGCCATATGTCCTGGAGCAGCATCGATTGTGCGCACGGGAGCGCACAGCATCATAGATTACAATGATGCTGTGCATGTCGGGCTGCCCGCAGGACTATTGTCCCCACGGGCGGCCCGATGTGCACAGCATCATTGTAATCAATGATGCTGTGCGCTCCCGTGCTCATGATCGATGCCGCTCCGGGACATATGGCCCACTCACGGACCATATGTCTCGGAGGGCATACGGTCGTGTGAAAGGGCCCTAAAGGAGTTGCCCCATCTGGGACGTTGATGGTATATCTTAGTGATATGCCCTTTTAAGTGAAGGAGAGCACACTGCGCATGTGTGATGTGCTCTCAATTCATTGCTATGGGAGTTTCAAAAAGGGTCGAGCGAGTGCTCTCTGCTATTTTCGGAAGTCCCATAGAAGTGTATGAAGAGTGCACCCTGCAAGCACAGCCACCTCTACATTCACCACTATGTGACTGCTGGAAATAGCCAAGCCAGCGCTTGGCTATTTTTGAAACTCCCATAGTGGTGAACAGAGGGTGGCCGCACATGCGCAGCTGATCACTTTTCACTTTGGGGAGAGGGGACTCATACTTATCTGGCCTTGATGGCATGTCCTAATGATATGCCATCAATGTCCCAGATGGGAATACCCCTTTATGTATTTCTGTAGACCTCAGGGATGTTATTATATTCCCATCAGATACCCCAGTTAATTATGGCTAAACTGGCAATCCAAAACAGCTGCAAATAAATACTGTTGTGTAACGCCAAATGATTAGAGGAAACGATGCCGGAGTGCTTGACCGCTCCACTTACAAGCTACAAAGGCATTGTACATTGGGCTCAGCTGGTACCAAAAGAATGGTGCTGCACCTGTTAATATAGGGCATCCAGTGAGCATGGACTCTTCAGTCAGCTGACAGTAGAGGTGTCGGGAGTCGGGCCCCTATCTGATATTGATTGCGTATCCTAAGGATAAACCATCAATATTGGGGTCTTGGAAACCCCCTTTAATGATTATTTAGTGACATTTATTTTAATCAACCAACATACTGTGAATGAGTTGTGATATATTTGTGATGTTCACACTCTACTTTAAAAAGCCAAAAACAAACAGTTCCAGTTATCACATGGAAAGTCACATTTTCACAAAATTTGGAGAATTCACATAAACATAAGATACAAAACTGTAAAGTAAAATGATTTCCAGTAAAAATATTACTATGCATGTCTTGTCTTTAATTCAGGATATGTCACTGTGAAGGTGATGATGAAAGTCCTCTGATAACACCCTGTCACTGTACAGGAAGCCTTCATTTTGTGCACCAGGCTTGCCTCCAGCAATGGATCAAGAGCTCCGATACTCGATGCTGTGAACTTTGCAAGTTTGAGTTCATTATGGAAACCAAATTGAAGCCTTTAAGAAAAGTAAGTGATAAGAAATTCCTAAATTTCTGCTGTGTGACTGATCTAGAGAACTGTGGTTTGCAGATGACCTACAGTAGGATTTTCCCTAGAAACTAAGGGGGAATTTGTCATGAGTGGAATTTTTTGAAGTCTATTTTTCTGGAATCTGATAAATTTGGCGCATCTTCAAACCTAACACTTTTTTCTAGAGATGTTACTCCAGTTTTTATGCCATGTCCCTAGTGGATTAAACATGTGCCTTTTTTTGACTTTTTAAAATGCTGCAGTTGATAAATCAAAAAGTCCTACATTATTACAGAACAAAATAGCAGTCTTCAAAAATAGCAACATTTCTCCACCAGAATTCTGGTACAGATGGCATGATAACTTCCCCCATGACCATATGATATCAGCAATGGTGTCTAATGCATACCACCAACAGACTTGTAATTAAATAGTGGGTAGTTGGTGATTAATACAACCAGCAAAAGTAAAGGAGTGATTTTGATGAGGTAAAAAGGTTATGTTTAGCTGCAGGTTAAATATGTATAAGCACAAGAACCAAACTAGAGTCATAATTTTAGAGGGTGCAGAGGCCACAGATGAACCAGGGCCACGATGGCAGAGGCGTCCTTAACAGCCTACTGCAACGTAAGAGGACACTAGCATGTAAGATGGCGAGTAAATATTGGTTTGGGGGCACTGTTATAGATTCTCCTTTAGTGCCTAGGAGCAGTCGATGTTACACCACTGACTCTTGGGCTCTATTCACCTTAGAACATCCCATCGTATACGTCTGATGGAAGTCTGTCATAAATTCCACCGTATAGGCCTACCGTGACATACATTGCCCATAGGCTAACATTATATCCTCCAGCGTACAATAGCATAATATTAAAAAATGCAAAAGAAAAAGGTTTTGGCCTACACCACATTAATGGTAGACTGTGAATAGGTTCAGTGCATGAGCCCAGAGTTCACAAATTCCATGAGAACCGTTCCTAGCTTCAAGCTTGTGACAGCTACGTTGTTGTGCTGAGTCTTCCAGAGCGGGTCATAAAAAAGTTGCAGATTTTGCACACAAAAAATATTGCAATTTTGACGTCACTCTTGCCACTTTTGCAAAGTGATAAGTAAGGTGGGGCATGTTAGATAGGTAAATGGATATAGGCCAAATTAAACAAATGTGACTCTTTAAAAAAGCCTCAAAAAATATTGCAATCTCGCTCCAGTAAGGGAGGTGGCATAAAGACTGGAGTAACATCTCAAGACATATTTAAAAATACGCCATATTGTACAACTACAATGACAAAGCAGACTAAGGCACAACTGACTTTGAAAAGTCACCTCATGATAAGGGTGCATTCAGACGACTGTATTTCTGGGTCCACATCCATTCTGCAATTTTGCGGATCAGGTGCGGGCCCATTCGTTTCAATAGGGCCGCAGAAGAGGCGGACAGCATACTGTACAGTGTGGTCCGCATCTGTAGTTCTGTTTCGGCCCTGTAAAAAAATAGAGCAAGTCCTAATTCCTGTCCACAGTCAGGGACAAGAATAGGCTTCTCTATATATGTGGAACGCATACGGTCGTCTGAATGCACCCTAAATCTTCAAGCACATTAACAGTGTAACTACCAAACCCTGAGACGATTATAAATTAGGCACAACAAAACTGTAATAATTAATCTGTCATATGCATTAAAAGCAAAGGCCTTACCTAAAATGTGACCAAACTGACTACAGACTGACCATAGAGTCCTGTCCCTATTAGTTGTTGAACGTCTGCAGCGGTCAGAGAATTCCTTCATGGAGAGACATTTGTTAGCTTAGGTATGAAATCAAAATTAATCCGTTCATCTTTACATTCTAGTGGGAAAAGCTGCAGATGACTTCAAGTGAGCGGAGGAAGATCATGTGCTCGGTTACATTCCACATCATTGCAATCACATGCGTTGTTTGGTCTTTATATGTTCTAATTGACAGGACTGCAGAGGAGATCAAGTTGGGCCAAACCACAGGTAGGTAAACTGTATTACTCCCTAGATTTGTGTTTTTTAGGCTTTCCATGCACAATGATTTTAGACCTGAAGCAATTGTAGATGTGCTCGCCCTCAGAGCCTCTAATGCCCCTTTCACACGAGCGGGAGACTCGCATGTCTCCCGCAACGCATCTACAGGGCTGGACTCGGCACGGACAGGGATCGCAGAGCATTATATGCGATCCCAGTCAGTGCCGGAGTAGATGCGTTGTGTGAAAGGGGCATAATAGATGATCTTACTTCCGACATCTGTACTGGCAATAGACCTTCTCTAAAAGCATTTCTTGCATATAACCCCATTACACGAACGCCACTAAATATTACATATATCCTTCATCATATCCTTACTGGAACCTTATCTATTACCTACCATGAAACAGGCTCCTGTAACCCAGTCTGAATGTTGTCATAGCCCTGTCCCTGAACTACTATAGCAAAGTCTACCAGTCATGAACCTGAGAATGGAGGGGTTACTGCCGTTAACTCCAAAATCTCAGTCCCTCCACTGTGTTTACACATGCATTTTTCATGACGTTTTTCACAGGATTTTTCATGACGTTTTTGAAGCCAAAGCCATTAATTAACCCTAGATGGAGGACACATAGAAAAGGCTAAGTCTATCCTCACCTGGCTTTGGTTTTAAAAATTGGATTAAAAAAACCTGACTTTGTAAACCCAGCCTCATGCCGTGCTCAGTGACCCAGGAAACTAAGATATGGGGCACTGTCCTTAAAATATGGGGTGGGCTAGAGTGTGGCATGGTGTGCGTGTGTGTGTATGGGGGGGTGGGGCGTTTGTAATTATTTGAAAGGAACTCATTCTCCCTGCAGAGATCCATCTAATGACATATTATTATCAGGGTTTTACTATTTTTACTATAGCTGAGCTTGCATGTGAATGACGGGAAAAGGGAACTGGACTTGCTGATGGCCAGCTATCGGAAGAGTGTGGCTAGCTTTGTGTATATATATATATTTACACAAAGAGAAGGCTCAGCATGTACATTCCTTGTCACTCTGGAGGAGGGAACTGTATCTTTTCACGGAGACTGTTGATGTTTCTTTGATAACTAACTCTTAATTCCTAAGTTGCCATAAAAGCATGCACACCCTCTTGCATTCTATATAGTCTATACAAAAGAAAGCATATACCTTCGGAATTAAAAATGGAAAGGGTTTTCTGAGAGTTTTTTTTTACTGATGACCTATAATCTGTATAGGTCATCTCTATCTGTTTAGTGGGGTCTGACACACAGGACCCCAGCTGAACAGCTGTGCTGTAAGGCACCCACACTCATAGTAGAGCCACAGCCTTCTCCATCTTTGCCTAGGCCATGTCCTAGACGTAGATCAGCAAAATTGAAGTGAATGGGGCTGAGCTGTCATACCAAGCACAGCCCCTATACAATGTACGGCGCTGTGCTTGGTGAGCTCAGAGAAGGCCACGGAGCTACTGCAAGCGCTGATGCCTTCTCAGAAAGTTGAACGGCGTGGATCTGACCCCCACTCATCAGTAAAAAAAAACTCCCAGAAAACTCATTTAAGGAGAGAAAATGAAGGTGGAACAGAGAAATGCCAAAATACACAGTCAGGGACAAGTATATCCTTGCCTTTCAGTAAAGTATAAGTGTATGCTACCACTATACAAAGACCAATATCAGCAATAATACCATCATACAGCAACCATACTGTGTAGTAGTCAGATACCAATTCTGTATAGATGCTCTGCAGAGCATAATCACACTGTAGACTATAGTACTGATCAAACCCAGTGAGAGGCAGACTACAAATCAAAACCAATGTTCATTTTCTAATTTAAATCTGGGGCAGACCGCCATGAATACTTCTCCCAAATACCTCTCATATCTGTCCATAATTGTTGACATCTCACTTCTGAAACACATCTTATGCTGTTTGAATACATACCCCTCCATCCTGTACCCTCTTTAACACTGACAACCTGCTGCTAACCCAGTATTGTGCCTGATTAGTGTCAGACATCTGCTGTCCCAAGTGCTGTGATATACTGAGCAGCAGAAAGAATAGTTTCATAACTTTAGTATCCCCAAAATAACAGTGCCAAACCAAAAATGAATAATGGCACATATAGTAACCAAAATAACAGCATGCTGATAGGCGAAAACTGTCTCCCTAGTGCCACCTACAGGTGACTACCCAGTAAGTCACTGTCTAATTAGCAAACCCACAGACACCCATCTGTAGACTTTACTGATGAGGAATAAAACTTCAGAAACAGTACAGAGTAGGGTTTTTAGAAAAAATACTGAGTCTTCCTTCTGGAGAGCTATTTGGGGCCCCGACTATATTATTAAATGTGCAGCCACAGGATCCACAGTGTTTTTTTTCCTTTACTTTTGCTGGCTTTTCACGCTTCCTGGAAGATTAATCAGAACAAAGGTTTGGGAGAAGAAAATTGAGTAATAATTTAGTTATTCACACAAAGCCATTTTTGATGACGATAACCTTCACTATAAATTATTCCAAATGATTTTAAAGATGTTTTTCAGTAGTTCTTTTGTGCATTAAGGAAATTAATTTGTTGAAGTCTGAAAGCCTTCTCTAAGTGGATGAGGCTGTTCATTATACATAAATGGAAATGGTTTCAAATATTAGTAGCCGTACTTAGTGTGGATGATAGACATCAAGAGCAAGTGACATTACCCTGAATTAAACCATGGTGACATATCATGCAAAACATTAGCTGTGTCTAGTCAAGGTCTATACCAAGGCCTTCAGGTCATGTCGTACTGTCACAAATAGATGCTTCATAGCCAAGTACATGAATACTTACCATCTCATTACCCTTTCAACAGGTATCTTGGAATGGCCATTTTGGACGAAATTAGTGGTGGTAGCAATTGGCTTCACGGGAGGACTTTTGTTTATGTATGTGCAGTGTAAGGTCTACGTCCAGCTATGGAAGAGACTAAAGGCTTACAACAGAGTCATCTATGTGCAGAACTGTCCCGAAACTTGTAAAAAAAAACCATTTGAGAAAACAACCGTAATAATTGAGCCAAATCTGGAGAGCAAAGAAGCTCTTGGCATTCATCACTCAGACACAAACTCTTCTTACTACACGGAACCAGAAGACTGTGGAGCAGCCATTCTCCAAGTGTAAAGACTGGGTTCCTGCTGGACTCTTTTTCAGGAGATGACTATTTACCGACTGCAGGCAGCAGTAGATTTAATGTCCTGAAATATTTCCCCCTTCTTCGGTTCTGTCCATTACTACTATAAGCGTCTTTACAAGCAAAACGGTAGAGCCGCAATTATTTCTTGTTTATACCTCTCTTAGAAGAACAAAAGGAATTACGTAAATATTCAGGAGCACGATCAACTAAAGGAATATTGTAGACCTCATAAAAGATGATTTTTTAAAATTATTATTATTAAGTACAAAACTATGTATGGCTTCTCTTGTGGTATAGTGAGTGAATAAGGTTTACAGTCCAGAAGGAAAGATAGGACGTCCTTAGCACATCCACTGCTCTTACTGCCAATGACATCTTTGTTTGGCTCTCGCTTTTTAGAATCCTGCTTTACTGAAGAGTCACAAGAGCATCTAGCACTTTTTTTGTGTAAAAATGGTTTTGTAATATCTTTATTGACTTAAAAAAAAATGATTTCATTACAAAACAGAGAGCGTGCTCTGTCATTTCTAGTATAATTAATGTGCAACCTCTTGCCTTACATACTGTGTATATGTGTATATATATATATATATATATATATATATATATAAAAGTTCTTTCTTCACAACTTTATCATTTTACACATGACGAGAACAAATTTGCCTTGTTATTTCAGGAAAATGCATCTGTAAGTAGTTGGGGAATTAACATTTTTTCTACCACGTATATTCAAGACCTTTTTTTACCAATGAAAATGCACAAAATGGTAGATCTTTGAATTTCTTGTGTAATATTGAATAAAAAAGTAGAACTTTTATTACGTTAAAAGTTATTTTTGTTATATCTGTGGTTCTTAGTCAAGTATTGGCATCTTATATGAAACAGTGGGGAAAATTTAACAATACCGTCTAAGATTCAGACAGCGCAAACCTAGACTAGACAGTATAAAGATGTGTCAGATTTATCACAGTGGCTGGTGCTAGTATGATATATCTGAAGCACCTTCAGACTGTCTAGTCGTATAACCACCTACTACTTGTCTTAGGCTACTGTCACACTAGTGTTTTTGCTGGATCCGGCAGGGCTCAGCAAAAACACTTCCGTTACTGATAATACAACCATCTGCATCCGTTATGAACGGATCCAGTTGTATTATCTTTAACAAATCCAAGACGGATCCGTTATGAACTCCATTGAAAGTCAATAGAGGACGGATCCGTTTTCGACTGTGTCAGAGAAAACGGATCCGTCCGCATTGATTTGCATTGTGGGTCGTGACGGATCCGTCTTGCTCCGCATCCCAGGATGGAAAGCAAACCGCAGCATGCTGTAGTTTGCTCTCCGGTATGAGAACCGAACGGAATGTATTTTATTCCTATTGACAATGAATGGGAACAAAACAAAAGCATTTTTTTCCAGTATTGCGACCCTATGACGGATCTCAATACCAGAAAATATTAATGCTAGTGTGAAAGTAGCCTTACTTTGCGCCAGAATTTAGCATCAAAACTCTAGTGCAATTTATGCAAAAATAGTAAGAGACAAATTTATGTAAGCTCTCCTAGAACTGCACTTTATTTGCACCAAAATTTACGGCGCACACTCAATGCATTGAACATATTAAGTGCGTCCACTCGAATTTGTACCCATTTGCGATATGCTAGACAGGACTGTGTGCAAGCCAGTTAACATGCTAAATGTTCAAGTTCATGGCAGTACAATTAGAAAACGACTGAACAAGTACAGCTTGTCTGGAAGGATTGCCAAGAGCAAGTCTCTTTTGTCTAAAAAGAACATGGCAGCACAACTTAGAGATGACCTGTCCCCTCTTCTGACATGCTGACAAAGAAAAGAATCAAGGTGTTGCAATGGCTCGGTCAAATTCCAGACCTTAACCCAATTGAAATGCTGTGGTGTGACCTTATGAGACCTGTGCATAAATGTCCACAAACCTTAATGAACTGAACCAGCTTATAAAGTGGGCCAAAATTCCTCCAGAACGATGTAAGAGACTGAAAATGAGTCCTACAAACAACGATTACTTCAGGTTATTGCTGCTAAAAGTGGTTCTACAAGCTACTGATTCATGGGGCGTACTTAGCTTTTCACACATGGCTTTTCCATTTTAGCTTCATTTTTGTTGAATAAATTATGTTATGGTGTCATCTGTTGTGTGCTGTTCTTCATCTGAGGGTTGTATTTGCCTAAGTTTAAGACCTTCTATAGACCTGACGTCTTTATTTATTTATTTTTTTACAATTTCAAAGTCAAGTTTTCTCATGACTGTAGAGTCCACAAACGACCCTAATATCAGCCCCAGAAATCTTGAACGTAATCAATTCTATACCACTGCACAAGGCTCCCAGACCCAAAGGTCATACAAATTATTATTATTATTATTATTATAGAAAGTTCTCCGTTGTTTTAACCGCTCACCTTGAATAGGTATTTCTTTCAGCAGCTGATACAGGTAAATTCCTCAAGAAATGTTGAAACTTTAATTGGTATAATCCCTAAACTGGGGAAAACCTAGGACAACTTTGCCAAACTACCAATTTCCCTATTAAAGGGAGATATCAAAATATAAGTTCTGGCAAATAGGTTAAAAAATATTCTCCCCTTCCTCATCAAAGACAACCAAGTAGGATTCACACTAGGCAGACAAGCACCAGATAAGGCAAGGCAGTCAATATCCGTAATGCAATACAGTAAGCATAAAAAAATACTAACAATACAAAATACTAACAACCATATTAGCCACCGACAACAAGAAGGCATTTGAGAGAGTCAACTAGAAATATCCCTTTTCTATGCTACCTACATTTGGTATCACTGGACACATCCACTCTGAGATTAACCCTTTCAGTACCGAGCCACTTTTCACCTTAAATCCCAAGCCGATTTTTGCAAATCTGACATGTCACTTTATGTGGTAATAACTTTGGAACGCTTTTCTAAGTTTGTTTTCTCGTCACATATTGTGCTTCACGACAGTAGTAAATTTGTGGCTAAATATTTCATTTTTATTTATTAAAAAATACCAAATTTAGCAAAAATCTGGAAAAATATGCAAATTTCTAAATTTCAATTTCTCTACTTTCAAAATACATAGTAATACCTCCAAAAATAGTTATTTTACATTTCCCATGTGTCTACTTTATGTTGGCATCATTTTATAAATGCAATTTTACTTTTTTTGGACGTGAGAAACCTTAGAAGTTTAGAAGCCATTTTTAAAATTTTCAACAAAATTTCCAAAACCATTTTTTTGAGTACCAATTCAGTTATAAAGTGATTTTGGGAGGCTTACCTAATGGAAATCACTAATAAATGACCCCATTTTAGAAACTACACCCCTCAAATTATGAAAAACTGATGTTACAAACTTTATTAACCCTTGAGGTGTTCCACAAGAATTAAAGGAAAATGGAGGTAAAATTTCAAAATTTGAATCTTTTAGTAGATTATTCACGTTAATATTTTTTTTCTTGCAACACAGCAAGGGTTAACAGCAAACTAAACCTCAATATACATTACTCTGATTCTGCAGTTTACAGAAATACCCCATATGTGGTGGTAAACTGCTCTATGGGTTTGTGGCAGTGGTCACTTTGACCCCCTTTTACGGAATTTACGGAATTTGGAAACACTTGGCTGTGAAAATGAAAAGTTTCATTTCTTCCAATAAAATGTTGCTTTAGCCCCAATTTTTTCATTTTCACAAGGGGTAACAGGAGAAAAGCACCCCATAATTTGTTACCCATTTTCTCCTGAATACGGCAACACCACATATGTGGTGGTAAACTGCTGTGGGGGCACATGGCAGGACTCAGAACAGAAGGAGTTCCATATGGATTTTGCAGCACAGACTTTGATGGATTGGTTTGCGGGAGCCATTGATTTTTATTTTTTTGAGTTATTGTCTTATGTGTGGGCTCATTTTTTGCGGGATGAGGTGAAGTTTTCATTAGTACCATTTTGGGGTACATAAGACTTTTTGATCGCCTGCTATTACACTTTTTGTGAGTCAAGGTGAAAAAAATAGCTGTTTTGACATAGTATTTTTTTTTTTTTTACAGCATTCACCCCAAGGGGCAAATCATGTGATATTTTTATAGAGCAGGTTGTTACGGACGCGGTGATACCCAATATGTCTAACATTTTCATTTTTGTTAAGTTTTACACATTACATACATTTTTTTTGAACAGAATAAAATCTTTTTTTGTGTTGCCATTTTCTGAGAGCCATATATATATATATTTTTTTTTAGGGCGATTGTCTCAGGTAGGGTCTAATTTTTTGCGGGATGAGATGATGGTTTGATTGGTACCATTTTGGGGATAAATACGCCTTTTTGATCGCCTGCTATTACACTTTTTGTGAGGCAAGAGGGAAAAAAATGGCTGTTTTCGCATAGTTTTTAAAAAAATTTTTTTACAGCATTCACCTGGGAGACCATCTCATGTAATATTTTTATAGAGCAGGTTGCTTCGGATGCGGTGATACCCAATATGTCTAACATTTTTATTTTTTTTAAGTTCTACACATTAGATGCATTTTTGAACAGAATAAAATCTTTTTTTTTGAGTTACCATTTTCTGAGAGCCATATTTTTTTTAATTTTTTGGGCGATTGTCTCAGGGTCTCATTTTTTGCGGGATGACAGTTTGATTGGTACCATTTTGGGATTAATAAGTCTTTTTGATGGCTTGGTATTACACTTTTTGTGAGGCAAGGTGATCAGAAAATGGCTTTTTTTGCATTGTTTTTATTTTTTATGGCGTTTACCTAGCGGGGTGGGTCAAGTGATACTTTTATTGAGCCGATCGATATGGACGTGGCGATATCTAATATGCCTGCTTTTCTTTTTTTCCCTATTTTTTACAATGTTTTATAACTTTATTTTGGGAAAATTACACTTTTTTTTTACTTGAAACTTTTATTTTTTATTTGTTAAACTTTATTTTTTTAACTTCTTTTTTTACTTTATTTTTTTGTCCCAGTCTGGGACTTCAACTTTTGGGGGTCTGATCCCCTGCACAATGCATTACAATACTTCTGTATTGTAATGCATTGGCTGTAAGTGTATTACCAGTGTAATACACTTACAGCTTCCTGCCTGTGAGATCCAGGGGGGTGATCTCACAGGCTTCCGTAGAAGGCAGCCCGATGCCTAAGGAAGGCATCAGGCTGCCTTCCTTGCCATCGAGTCCCTGTCACAGCAGCGCGGGCACCCGATGGTTTTCACCGATGCCAGTGCATACAGGAGAGGTCCGGCTATCGGCCACTGCCGGACTCTTGTAGCTGATCGGGCGAGCACAGATCCAGCGCCCGCCCGATCGATCAGAGCGCCGTAGCAGTACGGCGCTGGGATTTTTGTCCCGGCTTCCAGTGCCATACATGTACAGTGCTGGTATCCTAAGGGTTAAAAGGGTTGTCCAAGTTTTTTTTTTTTTTTTTTTGGAAACTGCTGTGGGGATGTTAAAAAATACCTTCACCAGCTCTCTCTAATCCACTGCCTTTGCTGCTTCCTCTTTCATCAGCCGGTGGTGTATTTTTGTGGCTACAATGGTGACATCCCATATACTGCTGCAGGCAGTCACTGGCATCACAGGTGTACGGTCCGAGATGGCTGAGGCAAGCAATTGGCTGCAATGGTATACAGCGTCGGACTGTGCTGTGTAGGGCCCACCATAAGGATACATCCAAATATTACAGCAGAAAGACGCTACAAGATGATTGATTATGGGGTCCCTCCAGCTCCTGGAACCTATAAGTTATCCCAGCCACATGAACGTGTATATAACAATAAACTGTATCGTTTATTAAATATTCGACCTTGTTTTTATATGAACATAGGCCGGTTGAGGTGCTGTACTATCTATATGTAGTACAATAAGTCTACTGAGTTATGTGCTACTTGAGTAGGGGGTGGAAGACAAGGGCCCACCGGGGGATTCACCTGTACCCCTGTGGGCCAGTCCGAGCCTGATGGTATAAGGGAACATCACCACTGCAGCCACAATAAGTCACCTGCTGCAGCCCGGAGATGAGGAGGCGGCGGTGGCAGCGGATCAGGGGGACAATGAAGGAAGGTTTTTCTTTTATTATTTTACTGGCTTGGAGCCAACATTTATCTAATGTGGATGAGCAGCTTGACTCTCCGAGTACAAATATGGGTTTAAATGGTTACTAAATTTTCCCCTAGCTTTACAGAAATCAATTGTACAAGTGACTAGTGTAATATGTCTTCATCAGAGAGATTTCTAGCTCTCATGTTTACTTTCCCCCTTGCTAATTGCTTTGTTTGAAATATACTTTGAATCTGTCTCCAGACAGACCACATAACAGAGGGATCATATTACATATGTCAATACCAGTCTAGAGAGAGGGGTGGGGGGAGAAGTGAGCAGGAGCATGAGTGATACAGGACTCAAGGAGAAACACTAGAGACTTCACAGCTACAGAACAAGTTTATATCTCAGCCCAAGTGCTAAATTCACAACCATACAGGTCAGTACTTCTCTGTAATGTCCTCCATGATCCTAAAGCTAGTTCTGAGTAAGAGAAGGTTAGGAAGTAGATTTTCCTCTACTTTCCCCACCCACCAGATCTAGAAGAACTGCAAACTAGACATTCTTCATGCACTGGAGAAAATTGCTAATAAATGCCACTGTACTATTGATTAATGCAGAGTTTGTTGAAAGGTTAAGCATGCTTTAATGCCTTCCTGACCACCCACCGTAAATTAACATCAGGAGTCAGGTATTTAAATATGGCCCTTGCTCGCGAGTGCAGCAGGCTCCATGGCCGCCGGGTGCCTGTTATTTTAAACAGCAGACACCCAGGGCTAACATATGAGATCAACGATAATGTGAAATGTGACCACAGCATCTAGGAACTCAAAAATCCGGGAGTGCATCGGCTCCACCTAGCAATGATCAGGTGAGCCGGATGGGGTGTAAGGCAGCCTCAGTCCTCCTGAATGATCCAAGGCTGCCGCAGATAGGCTCCATAGGAACACAGTGAAATTCTCATAGACTCCAATGCTAAAAAAAATATATTTTTTTTTACAAAGTTTTTTTTCAGTATTAAAACGCAAGAAAAATTATACAAATGTGATTGTTGTAATCTTACTGACCCTGAGAATGAAGTTAACAGGTCAGTTTTACCACATAGGAAACACTGTAAAAACAAAACCTATAAAACTGTGGCAGAATTGTGTTTCTTTTATAATTCCAACCCCATTTGAATGTTTTCCATATATGCAACATTGTATGCAGCAGTAAAATGGTACCATTTTGCTTTGCAAAAAACGAGCCCTCAGAAGGCTATGTGAATAGAAAAATAAAGTTAAAGGGAAAAATAAAGGGAGGGTTTAGAGTAAAAAACGAAAACTAAACAAAAAAAAATGACCTGGTCATGCTGCAGTCCTAGGCAATGCCACAAAAAAAACTGTCGAGACTCGCTCATAACCACAGTCTAATATGTGCTGTATCAGCAGACGTCTTCCCAGAGCTCCATTGTACGTAAACTTTCTTGGTATGCTGACGATACTGTACTTTTTGTCGTTGATACTCCTGTAGCTCTTCCAGTTACTATGGAAATTTTCACCTGGATTCCATCACTTTTGACTTCCATTGTAGGTAATTCATGGAAATGCTACATTTAAATATTTAGGGATGGCAGTGTCTAGGAGAATTGAGGATTATGTAGATTTGATTATGATCCCGTAGATCCATAGATTGAGAGGGAAAATTAAGATATGGAAACGGCTTCCATTATGCTTTGCTTCTCGGGTGGCATTATGTAACATGGGTGTACTCCTTCAACTTTAGGGCTCGTTTACACGGCCGTGGTTTGGTTCCGCATCCGAGCCGCATATTTTGCGGCTCGGGTGAGGACCCATTCACTTCAATGGGGTTGCTCCGTTCTGTGGCCCCGCAAAAATTATAGATCATGTCCTATTCTTGTCCATTTTGCAGACAAGAATAGGCATTTCTATAATGGGCCGCCCGTTCCGCAAATTGCGGAAGGCACACGGGCCGCATCCGTGTTTTGCGGATCCGAAATTTGCAGACCGCAAAACACGGCACGTTCGTGTGAACGAGCCCTTAGTTCGTTTTTTTGCAAATAGCCCAATGTGGATTCACCCAAATTGTTTAGGACAGGAGGTTTGCACTCAAAATCTGGTCCTGGTCCCTTTGCAGAGAAACAGCCCCAAAGCATGATGTTGCCACCCCCATGCTTCACAGTAGGTATGGTGTTCTTTGGATGCAACTCAGCATTCACTCTCCTCCAAACACGAGTTGTGTTTCTA
Source organism: Rhinella marina (assembly GCA_900303285.1). Lineage (NCBI taxonomy): Eukaryota > Metazoa > Chordata > Amphibia > Anura > Bufonidae > Rhinella > Rhinella marina. The sequence goes on along the minus strand of ONZH01001413.1, from coordinate 301,258 downwards.
CCAAACAGTTCTACTTTGGTTTCATCTGACCACAGGACATTCTCCCAATACTCTTCTGGAACATCCAAATGCTCTCTAGCAAACTTCAGACGGGCCTGGGTATGTACTGGCTTAAGCAGGGGGACACATCTGGCACTGCAGGATCTGAGTCCCTGGCAGCGTAGTGTGACGGTAGCCTTTGTTATGTTGGTCCCAGCTTTCTGCAGGTCATTCACTAGGTCCCCCCGTGTGGTTCTGGGATTTTTGCTCACAGTTCTTGTGATTATTTTGATCCCACGGGGTGAGATCTTGAGTGGAACCCTTGATGGAGGGAGATTATCATTGGTCTTGTATGTCTTCCATTTTCTAATTATTGCTCCCACAGTTGATTTTTTTCACACCAAGCTGCTTGCCTATTGCACATTTAGTCTTCCCAACCTGGTGCAGGTCTATTTTGTTTCTGGTGTCCTTTGGAGTGTGACTGTTTGAGGTTGTGGACAGGTGCCATTACTACAGGTAATGAGTGGAGGACAGAGAAGCCTACAGGTCTGTGAGAGACAGAAATCTTGCTTGTTTGTAGGTAACCAAAACTTATTTTCCACCCTAATTTGCAAATAAATTCTTTGAAAAGACAATGTGATTTTCTGGATTTGTTTTCTCATTTTGTCTCTCATAGTTGAGGTCTACCTATGATGTCAATTACAGGCCTCTCTCATCTTTTTAAGTGGGAGAACTTGCACCATTGGTGGCTGACAAAATACTTTTTTTCCCCCAATATATATACATACAAGCATGAAGGACCCAGCTTCGCCTGGGTATATTTCATCTAATATTTCTGTGTGTCGTTGCAGAGAGAAAGACAATGCAGCTGACAGAAGTTTATTTTTACCTTCATTTTTTTCAATCCCCATTGGCTGCAGAGTGGGAGGGGCGTGACCTGACCTGGTCAGGGGTGTGGTTTAGCGGGACCTTGGGGGGGGGGGGTGCTTTTAAGTCCTTCTTTTGGGGGTGGCCTGAATTACAGGTCAATGCCATGGTAATTTATGAGGAAACACAGTGGGTAGCAGTGGAAGAAAACATTGCTTTGCACGGGTATATTTAATCTATTTCATTTAATGTTTGCGTGTGTTGTTGCAGAGAGAAAGTCATCCTCCCTCCCACCCCTGCAGCTGACAGAAGTTGATTTTTACCTTCAATATTTCAATCCCCGTTGGTTGCGAAGTGGGAGGGGGTGTGGCATGACCGAGTCAGGGCATGGCTTAGCAAGACCTGGGGAGGGGGTTTTAAATCCTTCTTTTGAGGGTAGCCTGAATTACAGGTCGATGCCATGGTAATTTATGATGACACGCAATGGGTAGCAGTAGAAGAAAACATCTTTTATTACTACTGAACGGTCTTAGTCTAAAATTAGTGTATTTCATTTAATGTTTCCGTGTGTCGTTGTAGAGAGAAAGTCAATACAGCTGACAGAAGTTGATTTTTACCTTCATTTTTTCAATCTCCATTGGCTGGGGAGTGGGAAGGAGCAGGACCTGACCGGGTCATGGGTGTGGTTTAGCAGGACCTTGGCTTGTTATGGAAACCTATGTGTATGTGGAGAAAATGGCAGTTGGCTAATGGAGATCATATTTTGGGAATACCTCGTGAACGGTACGTCCTAGAGAGCTGAGACCTGGCCTAAAACCTTTCTGGACACTTGATGTACCTGTGTGTCGAATTTGGTGAAAATTTTGGTCGCGCATAGAGGACAGACAGACAGAAACTCAATTTTATAATATTAAGAGAAGAGATTAGCAGGACAGACAGATACTCATTTTTAGAATATTAACAGATATAATTGGTTAAAAATGTAAAAAATAAAAAACACTCAACATGTTTGGTATCGGCGCATCCGTAACAACCTGCTCTATAAAAAGATCATGTTACTTTTATCGCACGGTGAATGCCATAAAAAAAACAAAAAAAATGCTCTAAAAAGTGATTAAAAGTCATATGTACCCAAAATTAGTACCAATCAGTCACCTCATCCCGCAAAAAATGAGCCCCTACATAAGACAATCGGCTAAAAAATAAAACAAATATGGCTTTCAGAAAATAGATACAAAACCAGGATTTTTTTTTTTTAAATGCTTCTATTGTGTAAAATAAAATAAAAAAATAGACATATTAGGTGTTGCTCTGTCCATACCAGCCTGCTGTATAAAAATAGCATGTGATCCAACCCATCTGGTAAACGCTGTAAAAAAAAAAACATTTGTCGAAAAAAAGCCATTTTTTATCACCTTACATCACAAAAAATGTACTACCAAGCGATCAAAAAGTCATATGTGCCCAAACATGGTACCAAACAGTCATCTCATCCCGCAAAAAATGAGCCACTACCTAAGACAATCGCCCCAAAAAATAAAAAAAATATGGGTTTCAGAAAATGGAAACACAAAAACATTTTTTTTCCAAAAATGCTTTTATTGTGGAAAAATTTAAAAAATGCACATATTAGGCATCGCTGTGTCCATAATAACCTGCTCTATAAAAACAGCATATGATCCAACCCGTGTGGTAAATACAGTAAAAAAAATAAATAAAAAAATCGGGCCAAAAAAGCCATTTTTTATCACCTTACATCACAAAAAATGTAATACCAAGCGATGGAAAAGTCATGCACACCCCAAAAATGGTACCAAACAGTCATCTAATCCCGCAAAAAATGAGCCCCCCAAAATAAAAAAGATATAGCTTTCAGAAAATGGAGACACTAAAACATGATTTTTTTGTTTCAAAAATGCTCTTATTGTTTAAAACCAAAATATATTCCTAAAAAAAGACATATTAGGTATCGCCGCGTCCGTAACAATCTGCTCTATAAAAATATCACATGAGCTACCCCGTCTGGTAAACACCTTAAAAAAAATAAAAACCGTGCCAAAAAAGCCATTTTTTATCACCTTATAACACAAAAAGTGTAATACCAAGCAATCAAAAAGTCATATGTACCCCAAAATGATACCAATAAAACAGTCATCTCATCCCGCAAAAATGATCCCCTACCTAAGACAATCACCCAAAAAATAAAAAAGATATGACTTTCGGAAAATGGAGACACAAAAGCATATTTTTTTCTGTTTCAAAAATGCTCTTATTATGTAAAACCAAAATATATTCCTAAAAAACAGACATATTAGGTATCCCCACGTCCGTAACAACATGCTCTATAAAAATATCACCTGAGCTAACCGTCTGGTAAACACTGTAAAAAATAAAATAAAAACCGTGCCAAAAAAGCCATTTTTTTTCACCTTACAACACAAAAAGTGTAACACCAAGCGATCATAAAGTTATATGTGCCCCAAAATGGTACCAATGAAACAATCATCTCATCCCGCAAAAAATGAGATCCTACTTATAAGACGCACCCGAAGTTAAGACGCACCCCAGATTTTAGAGTAGGAAAATGAGAAAAAATATTTTTTTATCAGACCCCCCATAAATTTCAGGACATCACATCAGACCTCAGATCAGCCCAGTGTGCCCCCATCAGACCTCAGAACACCCCAGTGTGCCCCCATCAGACCTCAGATCAGCCCATTGTGCCCCCATCAGCCCACTGTGCCCCCATCAACCTCAGATTAGCCCACTGTGCCCCCATCAGACCTCACATCAGCCCATTGTGCCCCATAAGACCTCACATCAGCCCACCGTGCCCCCATCAGACCTCACATCAGCCCACCGTGCCCCCATCAGCCTCACATCAGCCCACTGTGCCCCCCATCAGACTTAACATCAGCCCACCGTGCCCCCATCAGACCTCACATCAGCCCACTGTGCCCCATAAGACCTCAGATTAGCCCACTGTGCCCCCATCAGACCTAACATAAGCCCACTGTGCCATCAAAATAAAAAAATCTCTTACCTGTCCTGCGCCGCAGCTCCGCTCTGGCGCTCCTCTTCTTCTCCCGGTGCTGCACTGTCACCTGACTGCGTGCAGCGTCAGGTCAGAGTGCGCGCACTACGTCCTGACGCTGTACGCTGTCAGGACAGTGCAGCGTGGGCCCGGAGAAGAAGAGAAGTGCCGGACCCGGAGCGGAGCCGCGGCGCAGGAAAGGTAAGAGAATTTTTTATTTTAGTATCGAAAAAGAGCTAATTCCGGTACCGAAACGATAGTGGTATAAAAGTATCGATTCAGTATCGAAATTTCGATACCCTCGAAAACCCTAAGTGAGAGCTGTCAGTAATGAGATCTATATCCTGCTTATACGGCCATGGTTCTGACTGTAGATCGCTGCACTAACGTTATCAGCAGAAATATCTATTGTGTCTACAAATAATGTACTTTCTACAGAAGAGAAAGTGAGAACTAGATCTGCTGATTACAGGCTGTAGCATACTGTAAGACTCACCATGTGGATTGGAATGAAATCTCACTACCAAGTAACTTGCAAGCTTGCTTATACTGTATGTTAGAAGCAGCTAGCTGTGCTATGTAACAGGATGTGGGGGCGGGGCAGCAGAGCTGTGCTAGTGCATGTGAAATCAACAGGAGCGCCCACAGAGCCTGACAGGACAAGACAGCAATGTGCAAAACTCATATAAAGAGCATTTCTGAATGCATGTGAAGCAAAGCTGATACCAGAAAACTAACAAGTGCAATTTTTTATGTGCTGCATTAAGGTAAGATATGGGGTTATTGATTTTTAGTGCACAAAGGTGTACATAGCCTTTAAGTATTTTTTGTATTGGGAGTCAGATTGTATATGTCACTATATAAAGAATATAGGGGTCATTTATTAAACAGAAATACGTCTATATTAGACATACTTCTGGCGCAGATTGCGGCACATAGATCCTTTGCACTGTAATCTGCAACTTTTCCAGGTCTAAAAAAGTGGCAGTGGCATGGGTGGGCCGGTAGGGAGCTGTCTTACATTTAGAACTGGCGATCGATCCTCTGAAATTATGTAGAGGCCGGCGTCTCATTATAACTCTCCAAATATCTTCAGAATGTTTTCAGGGGCTGACTGACCTGATTCATCTTCACTGGAGATGAATCAGGTCAGTGAATGGAGTTACGTTATGACTCACGGGTTGCGATGACAAAGTCACAAGAAATTTAGCAGGGTTGGACTGTAGCGTTGTGGCAGCCATGAGTCGCAACGCAACTCCATTTACTGTGCTGCAGATAGCACAGTGGAAAAATGATCTTCGGCAGGGACATGCTAGGTTAAAACATGGGCCCCTGATGTTTTGTCCCAGGCCTCCAAATGTCCTGCCTGCCTGAGGACGGCAATACAATTGAATCTAATGCATTGGAAGATCTGAAGGACCTGTGGTGACATCACAGGTCATGTGACCAGTAAACCAGGCAGTGGTATGAAGGACCTGTGATGATGTCCACTGGAGGCGAGGATGGCAGTAAAGAAGCTGTGGTGATGTCTGTACATGAGGGGGTAAGTGTTTACTAGATGGTGGATGTTATTTACATGGGACTGGCGGAGGGAGGGAAATAGTGTTATTTACATGGGACTGTATGTTGGAGAGACCGAAGGGAGGTGAGTGATGTTATTTACATAGGACTGTATTTTAGAGGGGCCAGGAGAGATGGTGTAATGTTATTTACATGAGACTGCATGGTGGAGGGAGGAATAGGGGCACTGCAGGGGGCATTATACATACCAGGGCACTTCAGGGTGAACATTATAACAGGGAAACTTTAGGGGTATTATAAATCCAGGGGACATTATAGATCCGCCTTATTACTACTGAGGGGCCTGTAGATAGCTTTATTACCACTGGGGGAACAATAGGGGGCCTTATTACTACTGGGGGCTCTGTGAGGGCATTAATTATACTGGAGAGCTCTTCTACTAATGGAGGCACTCTTCGGGAGCATTATCCCTGTTGGGGGCACTGTAGAGGGCAGTACTACTATTGGGTGCATTCTAGAAGGGAATTACTATTGGTGGGACTATAAGGAGCACTATTACTATGGAGGGCACGATATGTCTTCAGGATAGTATTTGGGGGCACAGCGAGCAACAGGATAACACTGTGGGGACTCCAGGTTGGGGAATGATGATAGAAATGTGAGGAAGCTAAGATGTCTGTGTGTCACACTCTGCAGACACGAGGCGCAACTGAAATAAGTTGTCTGGACCGAAAAGAAGAAGATTATGAGAAGATCTATATCGGAGGATACGTCACCTGGAGGCCTTGGATGTGAGGTGGGGTCTGATGTATAGCAAGAACAGCAAAATGTGGGGGGGAGGGGGCTGCGACTTCGAGAACTGGGCCGTATTCATTGGGGCTTGGGCCCCTGATCTTCAGAGCCAAAATCGCAGCATAGCATCAGCCTAAGGCCTTATTCACACGTCAGTGTTTTGGTCAGCGATTGTGAGCCAAAACCAGGATTGGAGCCTACACAGACATAAGGTATAAGAGAAAGATCTGCACCTGTTCTGCTTTTTAGATCCGCACCTGGTTTTGGCTCACGATCACTTATGGAAATCACTGACCAAAAATACTGACGTGTGAATAAGGCCTAAGTGTTACAGTAAGTTATCAGGACACAGACCAGTATATGCTGGTGGTTGGGGCCACATGTTGTGCACCATTGGCCTAAAACAACATTTAGCCAGTGACAGAAAAGAGTGGGCAGCCCTATTATGGGTCTGGGCATGAACCCCAAATACAATCCTTGCTCAAAGAACTTGCAGTCAGGTTTTTCTTGTTTAGATTTTTAAAAATTTCAATTATCTCCCATTTAAAGAAGCGCACACACAACATTAGTTATTCTCTGGCCTTAGAAAGGTACATTATGTTAACTGTAGGGAAGGTAACCTGCTTACCAGTGCCTATAGTTGCGAGTTCAGCACCCCCTTTTGAGCCTCAGTTGTGTCAATGTGACTGATGCAGCATCTTATGGGGACCGGAAGTCAGTATCTCTATTCCATTCCTGTGACCGACTGCTCATAGGAGCAAATAGAGAAACTGACTTCCTGTCATGCCAGGCCGCTCACATTGAATATACTTACCTGGCTCCCCGTGCGTGGATGAAAACATCCGATGTTGGGTGGGAGCAGCCAATAGCAGGCGGGGTCTAGCCTCGGGAGGCTCCCCCTGACACCGGAGGTTTTCATCCACACACAGGGAGAGCAGCAGTGGCAGTGCAGGGACCAGGAGCGGCAAGCCAGGTAAGTATATTCAATGTGAGGGGCCCAGCGTATTTAATGGGATTTTATTAAAATGTAATTTATGAAAAATAATCGCTTATTTTTTTCCAAGCTTTTTTATTAAAATGTTTTCAATTACATTTTATTGAGCATACTTTATGTAAAAACAAAAAAAAACTATAGTTATTAGGTATCCATACGACTGAAATAAGTCAACTCATTTAACAGGTCATTCAGTACGAAATATGTGCAGTGTAATAAAAAGGGGAGAAAAAGCAATGTCAATTTGCAACACACAAAAAATGTAAATTACAAAGCAACCCTCAAATTGCAGTAAGAAAACAAGAGAGTTGAACTTCTGCATAAAACTAGGCCTTCCACAGCCATGTCAATGAAAAAACTAAAAAATTACGGCTGATTAAACATGGAAAGGCAGCTGGTCATTCAGGGGTTAAAGTACCATTTCTAGCCGGAAGAGCACTGCAAAAACTTCTGTGAAGCCGGATTCACACAGGCAGGTCTGAGCGCCGTGCATACAGCAATGAAGATGGTAAACTTTCTCTGTCAGGCCGCCACTGACAACACTCACCGCTCCTGCACGATTTCCAGACAGCCGCAAACTCTGCAAGGACGCTCTGAAAAGTTCTCGTAGAGTTACATGTGGACGCGATGGACACTTGAAGAGGTTGTTCCATCTGAGATATTAATGGCATAACACTAGCATATGCCATAAATGTCAGATAGAGGTGGCACCCGCTCCTATCTCCACCACAGGATCCCAAAGTGAAAGGATCCTCTTCATCCACCGATATGGGACTTCCAAACATAGCTGAATCCTCTCCCTTCACATCGGGGGCCCATTCTGGGACCCAAACATATGTGACCTGTATGGCATATTCTAGCGATATGCCATAAAGTTCCCAGATGGGATTACCCCTTAAAAGACATCTGCAAGTAGTTAAAGGGGTTGTCCAGCAGTTAATATTGACAACTTATAGTCAGGACAGGTCATCGATAACTGATCGGCGGGGGTCCGAAACCCGGCCGATCAGCTGTTTGAAGAGGAGACTGCGCTCCATGTAAGCGCCATGTCATTACACGCCACTCATCTCCTGAGAAGTGGTGCAGCGTAATGAAGAGGAAGCGGTGCTCCTATTCAAACAGCTGATCGGAGGGGGGTCATACATGTTGGACCCCCAGTGATCAGATATTGATGACCGATCTTAACGATAGATCATCAATATTAACGGCTGGACAATCCCTTTAAAGCAGGAATAACATGTAAACTTGTTTCAAAAGTTCTAACTCTTTACGATAGCAAATGTGATTGGAGCAGAAATACAAAAACTCAGGAGGAAGTTTAATAGACCCTCTCCTGCTTGAAGCAACCAATCACAGCACAGCTTTCATTTTTCAAGAGCTAAACATAAAATTAAAGTTTTGCTGTGATCGGTACCTATGGGTAACGACAGATTTTCATAAATCTCCCCAGTAGCGTTTGGAAACAGAGGTAGATAACTCATTTCTATATGCCCGATAGGGTCATATAGACATCTTGGAGGGCACCCTCCAACAGCCAGTCGGATTATAATCACCAGCTATTTATTTGAACATGCAGGATGTAATACTATATCTGTCCTCTGCAAGGAAAAACAGCAGATTGCTAGCGGTTCCTGAAACTGTCATGCAGTGGCTAGTATAAGACAACTCCTTTATATTTGGAAAGATGGACTTTTACCACTCAATGAGAGCACTGATGCTTTCTGAAGCAAAAATATTCTTTATTCAATCTGAAAGATGACCAGATGGCATTTTACCATTATGAAACAAAAAAAAAAATGGCACAAAAAACCCCAACTAATTATAAATGATCAAATGTACAAGCCTTTAGGGTGCCATTCGCAGACATCTATCGTCTGGTTTCTGTGGCCATTTTACCACTTAAAAATATCTACCTCATTAAGCAACCAAAATGTTCTACAAATAAGATCATGCATTCGCTGAAAAGTCTTCTTCCAACAAACTTGTTCTGAAAATGAGTTATTGGGCAGATGCTTACAGACCATGAGATATATATTAAAATGGTTTAATTTCCAAAATAAATAGAAAACTGAAAGCAGAGTGCAAAGAAAGTAACTTCAAGGCTCTGTAGGGGTGGATGGTCTGGACTGCGGTTTAGGAGGCGAGTTAACTGACTGGGGAGGAGGCGAGTTATCTGACCGGGGAGGAGGCGAGTTATCTGACCGGGGAGGAGGCGAGTTATCTGACCGGGGAGGAGGCGAGTTATCTGACCGGGGAGGTGGCGAGTTATCTGACCGGGGAGGAGGCGAGTTATCTGACCGGGGAGGAGGCGAGTTATCTGACCGGGGAGGAGGCGAGTTATCTGACCGGGGAGGAGGCGAGTTATCTGACCGGGGAGGTGGCGAGTTATCTGACCGGGGAGGTGGCGAGTTATCTGACCGGGGAGGTGGCGAGTTAGAAGTAGGAGGCGAGTTAACTGATTGAGCTGCTTCTTCTTCATCATCTACTGCTACCGGTTTCTCCTCTGGGGCAATAGCTTCGGCAGGAGGTGGAGAAGGGGGTGCGGGGGCAGGGGCACCAGAGTTACCGTCTCTAGTCCCTTTGTCATTGCAAACAATCTCGCCTTCCTCAATTTCCTGATCAGACTCTGTAGTAAATGCTACTGTGTCCTCTCTTTTGACTTTGTTAGGCTCTTTACTGCTGCTTCTATCCTCACGGCTACGTTTCAAATTTCTCTCCCGGCTTGGACTGCGGCTTCTCCTACCATTCCTTCTGCTTCTTTCTTTGCTGCGACTCCTGTCTCGCTTTCTTTTCCTTTCTTCTCTGCTGCGACTTCTGCTTCTCTCCTTGCTGCGACTGTATCTTTCTTTGCTCCGGCTCCTGCCTCTGCTTTCTTTGCTCCGGCTTCTGTCCCTTCTCTTTCTATCCCTGGTCCTACTTCTCTCTCTCCTGTCCCTGCTTCGGCTTCTGTTCCTATCTCTCCGCTTACTATCCCTCCTTTCCTTGCTGTGGCTTCTATCTCTATCATGGCTTCGGCTTCTTTCCTTTTCATCAGCATGCTTTATTGGACTTTTTTCTTGACTCCCATTCTTTTCTTCTCTCCCCTTACTAGGACTTCGTTCTTTACTTCTGCTGTCCCTCACCTTGCTACGGCTCCGGCTTCGACTTGGGCTCTTTTGTTCTCTACTGCGGCTTCGGCTACCTCCATTCTTTCGTGATTTGCTAAGACTCCTGCTTCTATCTTTACTGTAACTACGGCTTCTTCCTCTCCTACCTTTGCTTACGCTTCTGCTGCGACTTTTGCTCCTGCTCCTATCTCTACTTCGACTTTTACTGTCCCTTCTACCCTTGCTTAAACTTCTGCTATCTCTCCTGTCTCTACTGCGACTCCTGCTTCTTCGGTCTCGACGTCTGCTCCTGCTTCGAGATCTGTAAAGGTTTTGGAGAAGAAAAAAAAGTATGATGAGCATCAGGAACATCAACTTTTTATTCTTAAATATTCAAAGACAATTATAAAATTTTAGCTGTTTCACTTACCTAGATCTAGAGCGGCTGCTCCTCCATGATCGAGACCTGAAATCGGCATGAGAAAAATTTAAATTTCAAGTAACTAAAGCATCACAAAATTTTAAAAAAAGAAAATGTTCTAGTGTAGTATATGAATATAAGGCCAAATAGAAAAGCAGATTTTTCATTTTGGGCTGGCATGAAAGGTACAAAATCAAAATGCAAAAAATAGATGCCTGACCATTTGGAGGCAATCCTGCTCCAATACAGTGCTATACATGTATGGAGAGTTGTGCAAAACCCTTGATGGTAGCATGTTGCCAAGGCATGAGAATAAACTCAGATTACCTACTGCAATTTACCAACAAAGTAAATTACTTAACGGTTTACCTTGAACGGCTGCGAGAAGAGGAGCGTCTAGTCCCGGATGAAGCCCTATCCTCCACAAGACGAATCTTTCGGCCGTTCACCTCTTTGCCATCCAGTCTTTCTAGTGCTCTCTTCATGTCTGAATATGAACGGAATTCTATGACTCCTTCATTAGGTCGGCGATGATGAGCATCGGCATAAGTGACCTCCCCAGCCTGACGCATAAAGTCCTTTTATATAAAATAAAAAATAAAAAGAAAGGAGAAAAGATGAGGGGTGGGTGGTGGAAAAAGAGGTGAACAATTTTCCTTTTCATATTTTAAACAACATTCCTCCCTCAGCTATAGGGGACTTGGAAAACCCCTTCCAAAACTTTGACACGTATGTCACAAGCAGGAGCTACAGTATTTGCTGCAAGCCAAGACTCTGTTCACAAGATGCTAGCTGATGACGCTCAGTGCACAAATCAGGGAAAAAATACCATGGACATAGGCAATAAAAAACCTGTCACAAAAAAAAACCCAAACATATTGACCGTGCCAAACCCCCCAGCTCCAGTGCAAATGCTGCTATCCTCTGCACCGTAGTGATGACATGTCCATATACCACGTGTTATCGCTGCAGCCAATCATTAGCCTCAGCAGTATACTGGCACTTCACCACTGCTGTCAGAGCAAAGCCCGGCACAGACAATCGAGTGCTTGGAAGGTTTTTCGTTTGGGTGTAACTGATGAAGTCACAAATGACGGATCCCTGATTATTAGCTCAGAGTGGGAATGCTCAACCACTCGCCCTAAGTAAGCATCAGATGCTGAGTAGCATCCATCAGAATTTTAATTTGCATGCTCTTCTGTCATAAAGAAGCCTACCTTTAAGTCTTGCCAACTGCACCTCGTAGATAGGTTCTCCACTCTCAGACGATACATTGTGCGAACTGGAGGTCCAAACCTGTCATTGCCACTTCTGCGGTAGCTATAGCCACCTGGGACACAGGGACAGAGAAGAGGGATCAGAGGTGGCAGAGGTATGAATGAATATAACAGAAATACACACTTCTGTCCCACATATACACCAAGACATTACATCTCGGACATCTATCAGATATGCTGAACAAGTTACACATTTTCTATCCAACCCTCCCTCAATATTGGCATTTCTCATTCTTTAAGCCAGTATCACCACGATGCCCTGCCCGGGCACTCTTGTTTCGTCTACCAGCTGTCTATACATGCCACCCTCCCCTAAACAAGTTTCCATCAAAATGCACATGCACCCCAAAAGTCACTTACCTTAAAGTAAAGGGCTCGCCTTTGCCGCCCACGCTCATCAGCCTCGGCCCCCCGCCGGCTGGTAAACCCAACGCGCTCACCCACGTACGCGCCCCCCCGTGGCACCTCCTCGGATCTCACGAGAAGAAGAGAGAGGCGGGGGAAGGAAGAGGCTGCATAGTCAATATCACTCGGAGACAGACCCAGTGTCAGCCCCATGCTAGCCTCTGCATAAACTCCCAGCGGCAGTCGTTTAAAACGGTGACTGAATTATTCCCCACATATCCGAGGCCATTTTTTAAATTTATTACTCAATAGTTAGCAGCAGTAATGTGTCACAAAGGCAAAAGGTGAGTCTTGAAATATCCAACGTTATAAGTAATATGCAAAAAAGGGAAATAGAAAGTCTCATAACTACTCTCCCATGAGCGAGTTATTTTGGTAAAGCAAAAGTTATAATCATAATTGTAAATGAAGAAAAAAAAAAATAATTTTGAGTATTAGTTTTGCAAAGCGGTATCACCAAGGGACAGAGAATTATCCCGCTAGCGCCACCTTGTGGAAGTGGCTGCTTATGAGTCAAAGTCCAACTTTTTAACAAGCCTTGGGACATGACTTGATGGTTCTCTTTATGAGACGCCTCTTTGCATATTATTTTCCATGGAGCATTGCCAATAAGTCTCCATACACAGCCAATACCCTGCCTAAGAGTGTTAGTTTTCAAAAGTTATAAAATGCAAATACTCACGTATTTTTCAGCCTATAAGCCCCTTTTTTTTTCTTAAAAATTTGAAGCTAAGACAGGAACCAACACTTTTGAACCCTTAATTTTGGTTGGGAACCAACAGTACAATAAATAAGTGCACTTCCATTGAAGATATGGCAGGAGAGGAGCAGGCTGTGTACTAATCTTCCCCTTATCATTTAAAGAGTAGGGAGATGTCAGGGCCCCAAAATTATTTTTCACGTTTACCAATGTGCTGGAAAGACGTAAAACATTCCACCTAAGTTAACCTATCAATGAGTCATACAGATATGTCAGAAGATATACGAGGGGGCTGCGAGCGGTGACAACTCTGCAAACAAATACCAGAGAAAAGACAAAACCGCATAGAACAGCTGCACATCTGAATATAAACCATAGTTTATTAAATAGCACAAAACAACAACATTAAAAATTGTATACAATGAAGTAGATGTATTGGAACCCCCAAATCTGTTCCAAACATACCCAAAAATACCAAAGTCCTGAATGGGACAAATATAAGCCGCCAAATGAGTATAATATACACAAAAAATAAATCTATACAATGAATGATAAATATGACCTCAAAAATTATATATCCATGTGCCCTAAAAAATACTCATCTTATATAGGTAAAGGTCGGCATGGTATATGCGTATATATCATTTATCATTCATTGTATAGATTTATTTTTTGTGTATATTATACTCATTTGGCGGCTTATATTTGTCCCATTCAGGACTTTGGTATTTTTGGGTATGTTTGGAACAGATTTGGGGGTTCCAATACATCTACTTCATTGTATACAATTTTTAATGTTGTTGTTTTGTGCTATTTAATAAACTATGGTTTTTATTCAGATGTTCTATGTGGTTTTGTCTTTTCTATGGTATGTATTAGTGTTTTTTGCTGACCGTTGCTCTATTTTGTCATTGGTGTGCCCCCTATTTATATATACATAACTCCGCAAACAATCGTGCAGGCCCAAAAATTGTCATCACTTCCTATAAACAAGCATGGTTGGCCAATGATACAAGGATATGAATGACTGGGCACTGCAAAAACCCAACATGCAGATCCTCGTTTCCTGTGAAAGCAGACTTTGATGATTTGCCCATGGCCCCCATACTGGCGTGTCCACTGACCATTATCTGCATCTTAAATATTAACCTTTTCCTGGGCTTACTATTTTAGTCAGGCAGTTAAAAGGGTTTTCAAAGACTTATATACTGATGATCTATCCTCTGGATCGGCCATCAGCATCTGATCGGTGAGGGTCCAGCACTAGTGCTCCTGTGAGCGGTGTGGGCTTCTCTCAGCTCACTAAGCACACTGCTGGACAGTGTATAGCGGCTGTGCTTGGTATTGCACTCAGCCCTATTCACTTCAATGGGGATGGGCAGCATCATGGTCAGATCACAGATGAACATGACGTCCCTCGGCCTAGGGAAAACAGAGAAGGCTGCGGCTCTACTGCCTTCTCAAACACCCCCACTGATCAGATCCAGAGGATGGGTCATCAGTATATGTCTCAGAAAACCCCTTTAAAGGGGTTCTCCAGGACACATGACAAAACAAAAAAAAAATAATGCACCAAGAAGGAGTTGATGGGACAGAGTGAAACTCTCTATGTGTGACTGTAACATCGGTTTCAGTAGAGAAAAAAAAAAGGATACGTTTATTGGGGGAACTAGAATAGAAAGGAGGCTCTAGGACCCTGTTGGGCCGCCTCCAGCCTGGATACAGAATGGGATACTGTTTGGCATGCAGGTTCTGAAGGGCATCCAATGGCACATTTGCCCACAGATGTTGCAGCTGGGCCTGTAGAACCTCATACAGGTTGATGAAGCTGTGGTCCCAGCTGATCCAATAAAAGCTCAACTGGTGATAAATCTGGAAACCGGGCAGGAAAAGGAAGTATTGCAATCTGGCAGAGACATTCTTGGGAAACCCTGCCGTCTGTGGGCGAGCATTATTCTGCTAAAAATGCCAGCTGAAAGCCCTGGCACGAGAGGCAACGTGTGGAGACAGGATGTGTTGCACATATCGCTGAGCTGTTATAGCAGGGATCAGCACGCCAGCTGCTGTGAAACTACAACACCCATCATGCACACTTACTCTGTCGTTGTTAAACTCCCATAGAAGTGAAAGGAGGATTTTGGGAATTGTAGTCTCTGAACAGCTGGAGTGATCCCTGTGTTATAGTGTCCACTACTAGTGGGGACAAACTGTTGTATGCGATGGCTCCGCAGATTATCACACCAGCAGTTGGGGCAGTGTGCTGCTCCACAGCAAAGGCAGGACTGAAGCACTATGAGGCGTCCATACTCAAACCCAGCAGTCATCGGATCCCAATTCTTTGCTATAGACGACTTGATTCCAGTCTGTAGTAGCCAGACTTATCGCTCACAACACCACAGAAAACAAAGGCAATGGTGGCTTGTCAATGGCAGGACACAATGGGCGCCATGACACCAAATTTCCTTCTGCTAGACACCTGGAGATGGTCTGGGCAAAGACAGGGATGTGCAATGAATGTGCCACCCGTGTCTGGACGGTGGACAACGAAATTGTGGGAGCTACTTGTGCTTGCTGGCAAATGAAATGCACTGTGTGCGTTGTAGAGGCATGTCTAGCAGTCAGTGATCTCTCACCAAGAGGCAACACCAGACTTGTAATCATTCACATATCTGCCTGAGATATAACTGCATGCCAAGTTTTGGAGCAATCTGACATTTATCTGGGTGCGTTATTTTTTTATTTTGTCAATAAGTGTATTATTCTCCTAAAAAACTCCCTGCCCCACGAGACCACCGATCACTGCAGTGGTCATACACATCCAGTCACAGCGTTTTCAATGCAGAGCCTCGGAGACGGGCAGGGGATTTTCCAGGCAAGTATTAGTTTGTCATTTTATCACATGCCCTGCTTTCTGCCAGATTCTAATGTCCTGTGCCATCCCTTTAAGTAATAAGCACTCACACTAATATACCACAGGGCAGAAATTAAAAATACAGTTGCTGAAGAAAAGAGGATCTATTGCTACCAAAAACTTCCAATCCCCAACTTAGGCAGCGCATGTTCGGTGCAGATTTGCGCTTATTGCAATTACAGCCACATCTCATCCACACCGAAACTGAGCTGAGGTGCAGATTTATAAAACCACAGCAGGTCAACTTCTGAGGATTTCACCACTTTCTATGTAGATGGGTGAAATATAGAGGAAGAACTGCATACTATTCATGTGTATTCTGCTGCAGATTGGTGGCTCAATATGCAGCTAAAAAAAATCCACCGTGTGAAGGTACCCTGAGGGCTCATGTACTTGGCCGTGCCGTTTTTGTGGTCCGCAAATTGTCGATCCGCAAAACATGGATACCGGCCGTGTGCATTCCACATTTTGGGGAACGGAAAGGCCGGCCCCTAATACAACAGTCCTACCCTTCCCTGTAATGCTGACAATAATAGGACATGTTCTACTTGACATAGGGTCATTTCCGCGTCTTTTTTGCACCACCATTGAAGTAAATGTTTCTGCATAGGAGCCACTTAAACAAAACAAAAAAACAAACATGTTTGTGTGCATGAGGCCATAAAAAGAATTTGTCATGGTAGAGGTCGCCTTTCTTACTATACAACACCCAGCAGGCCTCCTGTACAAAGGTCCACGCTGGACGCTGATAACAGCATGTACTCAGCACTCCGATACTGCGCCATGAGGAGCGCCAAGGGCGTGGTGGTAATTTGCAAACAGTGTACAACCCCGAATGACCCCTGGTCTGCTGGAGGTCCAGGGCACATAGACTGGTAGCACCCACAAGCACTGTCTAATAGACATCATAGTTTAAAGAAATCCTGACAGATCCTCGAAGTCTCCCAAAAGCAACAATTCAGAAGGCTTCACTTTATATACTTACTGCGCAAATCTCTCCTTGGCGCCCGAGCGTGTTCCACAATGATGCGCTCACCACAGAGGTCTCTCCCGTTCATTTCATACACGGCATCATCTGCATCGCGAAGATCTTCAAATTCCACAAACCCGTAGCTTAAAGAGAAACACAATAGTGCATTTAACATTTAGTAGAGTAGCTCCCCTGCCAGGAGCGATAGGTCATCAATAAATATAACTTGGAGAACCCCTTTAAGGGTGGTCTCCGGGATGTTAATATTAATGACCTGTCCTCAGGATAGGTCATCAATATCAGCATCTTGAAGAGAAGGCGACACGATGTGCGAGCACAGCCTTCTCTTCATTGTCTTGTAATTCACTTCTATGGGATGGCTCTGTAGTATACACTTGTACAGGAAGGAGCTGTTCTATAGAAGTCAATGCAGCGGCTGTTTGCAGCCATGAGCATGAGCCCTTACTGGGAAACAACCATGTAGTCGTTTGCCCAACTGGCTAGTCCACCCCCCAAAAAAAACACAAACAGAATAGTCAGTCATGCATGCACATGGACACTCCATTTCTATAGGCACTGGGCGATCCCCAGAACTCCCTCAGAAGTGAAAGGGGTGAGACCCCCACTAATCTAAAAGTTATCTCCTACCCAGCCCCCTCAACTTTCTGGCTCATGTGCACTAGCATCAGAGGGAGGTAGGGAAGTCATGGCTGCAGCCTGAGAGAACAATGCTGCTTTTCCAGTTCATTTTTCATGGTCTGCATTCGTTATCGCTGAAACAATTAGATCAGTGCACAAAATGCCTCCTCACCTGCTCTGCGCCAGTTGTTTCCTGTCCCTCAAGGAGTGCAGGATTAAAGAAGAACTCCCGCAAAAAATTTTATTCTCTGACCTGTTAGAAAGGTGCATGATATAATCTGTAGTGAATGTCATTTTCTTATCAGAGGCTGAAATTGAGAGTTTCCACTCTCTTCTTATTGTAGCTGGGTCATGTGACCAACTCCCTGACCTCCAACTGACCCAGGACAGCAAGCCAGTCACTTCTCTATTCATTCCTATGAGACTGAAAGTGAGGCTCCCATAGGAATGCACAGAAAATTAGACTTCCTGTCCACACATAAGGTGCAGTCTGAGTTGGTGGGTCTAATTCCTAGTCACATGACAGATAAGAAACTTGAGGATGATATAACTCAAAAATTCAGCTACTGGTAAGAAAATAACATTCACTACAGATTACATCATGTACATTTCTAGCAGGACATGGAATAAAAAAATTTTGCGGGAGTTCTTCTTTAAGATCGCACAGCCTTGTGGTTTGTTGTCCCAGTACCCTTGTTACTGGAGGGCTGTTGCAGTAGGTAGGGGCGCGGGATCCATGGTACGGTCCTTCCTACCTCTTGGTGTAAGTCCGGCGGATGCCGGCTACCCCGGACTGCTTCCCTTGCTCTGGTTCGGAGCTCGCGAGAGTTGGGGGGAGGGGGATCTGTGGCCATCTGCATTGCATACGCAAGAAGTGTACACTCCGACACATGAGCATTGCTACGAAAGTACAACGGAAACAGGAAGTAGCGGATGACGTTGCCGAGTGTAGCGTGCCTCACCGCTGTGAAAAACAGGAAGCGTACGCTTGTACCATCCAGTGCACGCTGCGGTGTGGATGAACGCAGGATGTCTTTAATCACAGAGTGATGGTGGCTGCAAAACTTCTGATCCTCCTAGGCCCTCCAGTCCGGTAAACCTCCTCAGGAGGGTCTTTTCTATGGCAGTTGTTCCACTTTTATTCCCCCACTTGGTGGTTCTGGCAGGTCTATCTGCTCTTTGGTGGCGGCTCTTTTATTCCCATTTTTTATTGGACCAGCGGAGAGCCGTCATAAAAGAAAAGATGTGCCATCTGTAAAAAGACCCTTCCTGCATCCACAAAAAAATGGCTGTGTCAGAACTGTACAAACAAAGTTGTATCAGAGTCGTCTTTATTGGAGAGCATGCGAACTCTAATCAAAGACGCAAAACTGGCCTCTGCCTTGCCGGGTCCTTCTAGTTCTAGATCTCTGTCTCAGGTTACTGAGGATACTGATTTAGAGGTGGATGAAGAGGAAATCTCCTCAGATGCAGACTCCAGTGATATGGAGAAGTCGGCAGGTCGTCCACTATGCTCTATTGGAGAGACTGAGTCCCTTCTTAAAAACATCAGAGCTTCAATTAACCTTGAGGAATCCAAGGAGCCCCTTTCTATATAAGACTGAATGTTCCTGGGTCTAGGAGACAAAAAGAAAAGGGTGTTTCCAGTTCATTCCAATATCAAAAAGATAATTCTTAATGAATGGAGAGACCCAGAGAAAAAACAAATAGCCTGTAAGATGTTGAAAAGAAAATATCCCTTCACTGAAGAGGATTCTGCCCTTTGGGATAAAGCTCTAAAAGTAGACGCCCCTATTGCCAGAATATCAAAAAATCTTCACTACCCTTTGAGGATATAGGGCATCTTAGAGACCCTAAGGATAAAAAGTGCGAGGCCCTTCTTAAAAAGGCTTGGGAATCTTCCACTGCACCCTTTAGGCCAGGTATATCGGCCACATATACGGCTCGTACCCATGACCTGTGGCTTTCTCAATTGGAAGATCAGATTGAATCAGGCACCCCAGGGAAGATATCCTTTCATCCATCCCTGTTCTTAAACAAGCAGAAAATTTTTTGGCGGATACTTCCGCAGACTCATCTTACAATATCTTCAAAGAACTGAAGGCTTCAGGAAAACGAACCAGCTATTCATCCAGTACTTGGGTCAATACAAAGGAAAAGCTGCGAGCAAGACGACCATAGCACGCTGGATCTTATGTTATAAAGAAAAGAACTTGTCTCCCCCATTAGGGCTCAAAGCTCATCCAACCAGAGCGGTCTCCACTTCTTGGGCCGAGGGCGCCCGTGCCTCTTTAGAAGAAATTTCTCAGGCGGCCACATGGTCTAGCCCATGTACTTTTTTCAAACATTACAAGTTAGATGTATTATCTAACAAGGATTTGTCTGCTGTTGTCTCTCCCTATAAGCCTGAGTTTCTCTGTTATTCCTCCAGGTAATGCCGTTGTGGAGACTTACTTACCGGTAATTGGATTTTCCTCTAGCCTCCACAACGGCATGGATATTCCTGCCCTTTGTTTGCTTTTGTTGTATTAATTTTATTATTCTTGTGTTTGGGTGTTATCCCTATTTTTCTGTTTATAAAATATTTAAAGGGGTTGTCCGGGTTCAGAGCTGAACCCGGACATACCCTTATATTCACCCAGGCAGCCCGCCTGAACAGGGTATCGGAGCATCTCATGCTCCGATGCCCTCCCTTGCCCTGCGCTGGATCGCGCAGGGCAAGGGCTCTTTTGTTTACATAACACACTGCCGGGCGGACGCTTCCGCCCGGCGGTGAGTTTGGTGACGTCACCGGCTGTAATGGGCCAGCTTCAGCGCTGCCCTAGCCGTTTTACTGGCTAGGGCAGCGCTAAAGCCCGCACATCAGCGCCGGTGACGTCACCGGGCTCACTGCCGGGGGGAGGCCTCCACCTGGCAGAGCCCGGTACGTCACAGGGTAAATGCCTTTGAACTGCGCTAATTAGCGCAGGGCAAAGGAGGGCATCGGAGCATAGGATGCTCCGATGCCCTGTTCAGGCGGGCTGCCTGGGTGAATTTAAAGGTATGTCCGGGTTCAGCTCTGAACCCGGACAACCCCTTTAATGAAGAAATTTGTTGCATCTACTTTGAGTTACTGGGTTATTGTTATTATTATACTGGCGCAGAGCAGGCGGAGTAACCTCCAGGTAATGCCATTGTGGAGGCTAGAGGGAAATCCAATTACCGGTAAGTAATTGATGTTTTTATCATGTAGAGAAAGTGAATACAAGGCACTTACTAATGTATTGTTATTATCCATATTGCTTCCTTTGTAGGCTGGATTCATTCTTACATCACATTATACACTGCTCGTTTCCATGGTTACAGCCCCCCTGCAATACAGCAGCGCTAGTCGTGCTTGTACAACATAGGAAAAAGCCCTAGTCTTTTTACACTCCGATGGTCCCGGCCATCAGAGAGGCAGACGCTTTTTACTATAGTGTGTAAGCACGACCACCACTGATGGATTGCAGGGTGGTCGTAACCATGGAAACGAGAAGTGTATAATGTGATGGAAAAATTAATCCAGCCAGCAAAGGAGGCAATAAGAATAACTAGGGATGAGCAAAACGACTTCAGATGGTACATCAGAATGTATTAGCTCCGATAAGCCAATAGAATCTAATACTATACTGAGCGGGAACTCCGTACAGTATTACAACAAAGTTTTTTGCAAAGACTTCGGATGTACCATCCAAAGTCGATTGGCTCATCCTTAATGAAACTACATCAGTGTCTTGTATTAACTTTCTATAAATGATACATGACACTTGCTGAAGTGAGACAACCCCTTCCCAACCATTGACCGGGACTTTAAAGATGGCGCTCGCTCCTGCACGGAGCAGGCGTGATGGCCGCGGGTGACCTGCTTTTCCCACTAGCAGACATCCGCAGCTAATGTCTGCGACCGGCAGTAATGCACGCTTCCGGTGTTGCTCTAGCTCCCCCCGTGTGGAGATCGGAGGAGCCGGAGCGTGCCTGCAAGCAGCCTCTGTCATAGTAAAAGGCTGCATAGGCTTTCCTATGGAACCCTTCTGTGTAATAGGGCTCCATAGGAAAGCACTAAAATCATCATAGACTCCAATGCAAGTACATTGGAGTCTATAATATAAGCAATCAAATGATTGCCTCTTATAGTTAAAAAAAAAAAAAAAAGTACAAATCACCTCCCTTTCCCAAAAATAAAAATTAAAGTATTAAACAAAATTTTAAAAAAAAATTTACACATTATGGGTATCGCTGTGTGTGAAAACGCCCAAATTATAAAAATCTAAAAAATGATTTCCCATACGGAAAACAGCGAAACGGAAAAAAGCATCAAAATGGCCGATTCGCCATTTTTTGTTTTTTTTTCTTAATTAAATAAAAAGCAATCAAAAAGTCATACACACCCCAGAATGGTATCAATAAAAAGTTCAGATCGCCCCGCAAAAAAATGAGCCCCCATACAGCTCCGTACACATAAATACCAAAAAGTTATAGGGATCAAGAAATGGGAAAAAAATAAATAAATAAAATGTCCAACTTTAGAATTTTTTTTATCACTATCAAAACTATAGATATTAGGTATCGCCGGATTCGTACTGACCAGTAGAATGAAAGTAACTGGTCCGTGTTAATGCACATCGAACGCCGTAAAATAAAAAACCCGTAAAACTGTGGCGGAATTGCGTTTTTTTTTTTGCAATTTCACCCGATTTGGAATTTTTTTCCCGCTTCCCACTACACCATATGCAATATTAAATGGTGGCGTTGGAAAGTACAACTTGTCCTGCAAAAAACAAGCCCTCATACAGCTATGTAATCAGAAAAATAAAACAGTTATGGCTGTTTGAAGGCAGGGAGCGCAAAACGAAAACCGAAAAAACCGCCGGGGTAGAAAGGGTTAAGGAGATTATGTTTTTGTTTTTTCCCCTAGCTTGGAGTCTGGGTTTAGAGGGCCTGTAACTGATGCCACTCCGCAGCTTGGCATAATCATTGGTCTAACAGTGGCCTATGGGATGGTTTAAAGGGGCTTTTGGGAGTCCAACATTCACCTGAACAGGACTGAGCTGCTCCCGATGAACATGAAGTCAATGGCCCAGCTGTGATAAAACTACAACTCCCAAAATGCACACTTGCTTGGCCGTTCTCAGAACTGGGAGTTGTAGTTTCACCACAGCTGGAGGTTAGCCATCAGTGGCCTAGGAAGAGCCCACAGAGCAGCTGATCAGCAGGGGTGCTGGAAGAAACCACTCTAACCTATGTGCTCACTGCACACCACACATGGACAATGCAGAAGGATTGTGAACTGAGCCTTATGAAACTGCAATATGCTAGAGAACTGCTGGATCAGCAGCACGTGTAGGCCTCCATACATGACCCTTCCTTGGCTCTGGGGACAGGTGGCGCCAGGCAGCCGCTTATCTCCCACTCAGTACTGCAGTGGACAGTCATGTTTGCATGCTGGCACGTGTGTATGGTCCATGCGGTCCGCCCCGCCGGTCACCAGCACCTCAGCCGGGGAGCACCAGGGCGCGTGGAAGACCCGGTAACGATCGGACGAATTCTACCCGAGGCGGCTCAACACGTGTAGCCGGGTCAGAGGGGAGAGACGCCAACCCCGCCACCACTGCCTCCCGGAAACCTCAAGCACTCACCCCTTCTTCAGGTCCACCTCCACGATCTTGCCGAAGCCCTTGAAGAATCGCTCCACATCCCTCTCCCGGACCCGGTGGCTGAGCCCTCCAATGTACACCCTTGGTAATACCGACGACCGCGACATGTTGCACGGTGCTCAGAAAACTGCGCAACACACGACGTCGGCTCCGAAACGCAACCGCCAAAGCGCGGGCTCGGAACCGGAAGTGGAAATGAGGGCAGACGACGCAGTGCGTGGAATGAAGAATCTACGTGATGGCGTATTTCCGGGAGGGGCCACATGTGGGCGGAGCTTAGCAAATAGAGTTTTCATTTCATGATAGACCGGCCGCTGTGGTACTGAGTAGGAGGACCAAAAGTCTCAGCATGCTTTACACTTCCCTGTTGTGCCTGGAATGTATCAGAGTCCTAAGAGAGACCCCTGAGGTGCCGTGTCCAGCACAGGATCAGCCCTCACTCTAAGGCCCTTTCACACAAATCAGTGTTCAGAGTTCAGACAGTGAATTCCATCTCAGACCTCTTTTGCAGGGACAGTCCCTGTTTTGGATACCAGTCTCTCTGTCCCTCTTTTTTCTTTAAACGTCTCTCTTTTTGAGACTGAGATACAGATTTGCAATGTTACACTTACAAAATTGATCAAGAAAGTGTCCGGTTCCTTTCTGTATATTTGACCTCTCCTTGTATATTATTTAATAATTTGACGCAATTTGTATTTTAGAAATTTCTATAGTCAGATTTTTGTGCACTAAGAAAACTATTAAAGTGTATAAATATGCAGGAAAATGGACTTTCACACAATGAACCATGAGGGTCCCTCTTTGACCGTCCAAAAAGTTGGGAGGTATGCCATGTGTCACTGTGAACCACAGCCAGGAGTGGAGGCTACACAGTGAAAAGGCGTAATGGGAGATTTGCTCCTGTTCTGTGATTGGACACGTCCCTGGTTTTGGCTCACAATCACTGTTGGAAATCACTAGTGCCACTTTCACATCTGCGCTTTTGCTGGATCCGTCAGGGGAATCATTCAGAACATATCTGGTTGTAGGGTTGTCACAATACCAAAATTTTGATTCGATACCAAGAAAAAGTATTGCGATACTCAATACCATTCGATACCATGCCAAAAAAATAAAACACTGAAAAATCTGTGTGCCCCCATCTGACCTCAGATCAGCCCACTGTGCCCCCATCAGACCTCAGATCAGCCCACTGTGCCCCCATCAGACCTCAGATCAGCCCACTGTGCCCCCATCAGACCTCAGATCAGCCCACTGTGCCCCCATCAGACCTCAGATCAGCCCACTGTGTCCCCATCAGACCTCAGATCAGCCCACTGTGCCCCCATCAGACCTCAGATCAGCCCACTGTGCCCCCATCAAACATCAGAGCAGCCCACTGTGCCCCCATCAGACCTCAGATCAGCCCACTGTGCCCCCATCAGACCTCAGATCAGCCCACTGTGCCCCCATCAGACCTCAGATCAGCTCACTGTGCCCCCATCAGACCTCAGATCAGCCCATTGGGCCCCCATCAGACCTCAGATCAGCCCATTGTGCCCCCATCAGACATCAGATCAGCCCATTGTGCCCCCATCAGACATCAGATCAGCCCATTGTGCCCCATCAGACCTCAGATCAGCCCACTGTGCCCCCATCAGACCTCAGATCAGCCCACTGATCTGAGCCCATTAGAATAAAATAAAAAAGTCTCTTACCTCTCCTGCGCCGCAGCTCTGCTCCGGGTCCGGCGCTCCTGTGTCTTCTCCTCCCGGCGCTGCACTGTCACCTGACTGCGTGCAGCGTCAGGTCACATTTCGCACACTACGTCCTGACGCTGTACGCGGTCAGGACAGTGCAGCGCGGGCAGAGAAGACAGAAGAGCACCGGAGCAGAGCCGCGGTGCAGGAGAGGTAAGAGACTTTTTTATTTTATCTGCCAAAGGTATCGCAAAAGAGCGAATTCCGGTACCGAATCGATACTGGTATAAAAGTATCGATTCAGTATCAAAATATCGATACCCGCGACAACCCTATCTGGTTGTAACATCTCCAAAGTGATATTGATCCGTCATTAAATCCATTGGGCACCGGATCCGTTTTTTATTTATTTTGTGTCCGAAAAAACGGATCCAACACCATTGACTTATTTCCCAGGATCCTAGGCTGTAGCATCGAAACGGAATGGAAAGCATTCTGATACACTCAGTTCAAGTTTGTTCAGTTTTGTCCTCATTGACAATGAATGGGGAAAAAACGGAAGCATTTTTTTTCTGTGGTTTTGAGATCCTATGACAGCTCTCGAAACCATACAGCAAAACGCAGATGTGAAAGTAGTCTAATCTGTGTAAAGGCTTGAGATCCTATGACAGCTCTCGAAACCATACAGCAAAACGCAGATGTGAAAGTAGTCTAATCTGTGTAAAGGCAGCCTCAGGCCTGACTCACACGACCATGCTCAGTCCGGGAAACATGGCCCTTGTACTTTACCAAGGTGACCTCTAGGCTACGTGTGCGGCGTTCAATACATTATTATTTACAACCACATAGTCAAAGACTAATGTTCGCCTAGCTCCACGTGCTTACTGAATTTTAAAATATAACTTTTATCATCCAATATTAATACCACTTATATAACACACTGTGAATACTTTTTAAAAACACAGTCTATTAGCGATATATGCCTTGTCTAGAATGACCTAGGCTAGTATATTTACAAGCAGGGTGGCTGTTAGCCACTTTTCAGACATCCATCGTTCTGATTCTTTCCCTATATGTATTTTGCTTGGGCACTGCACTAACCCTGCTATTTAAAACCACACACACACATATTATCTGCCTCCCAAAATGTTTCACCGGCGAACTGGCGTCTTCAGGGGAAAATGGCAGGTGAGTGTTTGGGGGCGGGGACCCTCTTTTAATATGTAGGTATATGATGTCACATTAGCGTCATCCAGTAGGAATCTTTTTACCAGTATGGGATCGATGGAGGTAAGTATATTACTCCCTCCAATAGGTTACAGGGGTTTTCGGCGCCTCCTCTTACCTGTGACGCCTGTAATCCCCTCCGTGAGCGCTCCAAAACTCACGCATGCGCGCAGACTTTTGAGATTCCTTATACAGCGCTTTTTCACAGAACTGCGCTTGCGCCCATACTTAGACGTTTCCAGCTTATCTATATCGTCGTACGCATGTCTGGGGACGTAGTACCACTAGTAGTTGGTCTTTAATATTCTTACCTTCAATCTCCAAGGGGCCAGTATTTAGTTATTATCCCTCATAGTTACTAAAACTATATATTACCTACATATATCTTAATCCTCACTACAGTACTATGTCTGAACCTACTAAATAATTATGACACCTCCTAGACATTACTAACAATAAATTTATAATTTCGCATCCTGCTTATTCTATTTCTTATAGGCAATTGGTCCCTTTTCGCAGGTTCACAGTTTTTAATTCAAAATTGTTCATTTTTCTTATCCATTCCATTGGCATTAGTGAGTTGTCATCATTGTGCTAATTCATATTTTTAATTTTATATTTTTACAAGAAAGGCAAGTATGTGAATCCCTCATTGAGTCCCTGTGGTGACAGAGATCCCAGGCGATAAATCCATTTTGCTTCTTCTTGTTGAAGCCTCCCATTAATATCACCTTGTCTTGGGCCTGCTTTGATTTTTTGAACTCCCAAAATTTTAGGTTTTGGCAGTTCCCTTGGTGATAATTCCTGACATGTTTAGAAAGATGTGTATCATCTTTAGTATTTACACTACTCAGGTGTTTGGAAATCCTCCTTCTAAGTTCGTGGATGGTTTTTCCTATGTATATTTTTGGACATTCACATTGTATCGCATAGACAACTCCTGTAGTTCTGCAGTTTATATAATCCCTTATTTCATATTTTCTCCCATTATTTGGATTGGTGAATTCTTTTTTAGGGGACATCAGGGGACAGAAACTACAATTACCACATGGGTAAGATCCCTTCGTTGTCAGCCACGTATCATTTTTCTTTCTATTCTGTAGGAAATGGCTGTGTACCAACATCTCTTTTAGGTTCCTCCCTCTTCTGTATGTCACTGCAGGGCTCTTGGGGATCATTTCAACCAGATCCACATCCGACCGCAGGATATGCCAGTGTTTTTTTAGGATTCTGTAGATTTGTGAGCATTGGGTATCAAACGTGCCAATGCATCGTATTACTTTTTTCTCCTCCATATGACTCTTATTTTGTAACAGGGCATTTCTCTCCATTTTTTTTAGCCCTATTATAGGCCCTATGGAGGACTTTCTTTGGATAATCTCTGTTCCTGAACCTTTTGTATAAGTCAGTACATTCCAACTCAAAAGTGGTACTTTCAGAGCAGTTTCTCTTAGCCCTCTTTGCCCAACGGGGATACCACTTTTAAGTGGTATTGGGTGGGAACTTCTCCAATGCAGGAAACTATTTGTTGAAGTTGGTTTCTATATATCTGTGTTGAGACACTGCCGTCAGGCTGCAGAGCAATCCTCAGATCCAGAAAATTCAATACTGACTGTTGTATCTCTGTCGTAAATTTTAAGCCTATATTGTTCTCATTTAGAATCTTAGTGAAATTGTGAAATTCAAGTGCAGTGCCTTCCCAAAAAACTAAAATGTCGTCTATATAACGACCCCAAAGTGATATACAATTTGTTTATTGTATATTTTGTTCAGTGAAAACCAAAGTGTCTTCCCACCACCCTAAAAAAAGATTTGCAAAACTCGGTGCACAAACTGTCCCCATTGCTGTCCCAACTTGCTGTAAATAAAATTTACCGTTAAACATAAAATAATTGTGTGTTAATAAGAAGTGTAAAAGTGTGGTGACAAACTCATTGTGCTGGTGATATTGAGTACCTTTTGTATTAAGAAATGTTCTAACAGCTTGAATTCCTAGGTCGTGCCTGATGCTGGTGTATAAGGCTTCTACATGTATGCTAGCTATCAGAGTATTCCTGTTCACATGAATATCTTGCAGCCTGACGACAGTGTCCTTAGTGTCCTTGAGAAATGACGGGAGTGTTTGAACAAAAGGGGAAATTATTTCATTGACATATGTGCTAATCCCCTCGTACAGATTGATTACCTGACACTATTGGTCTACCTGGCACAGGATTGCGTTTCTTATGAATCTTGGGGATAGCATAAAACGTTGCAATGGTTGGACGAGGTTTGTACATAATTTTGAACTCATCCTTAGTAATCAGATTTTGCTTTTTTGCATCTAGGGGAATGGATTTCAACTCCTTATTGAACCTATCTGTTGGATTACTATCCAATTTTTTATATGTTACAGTATCATTTAGTAATGCCATCACCATTGCTACGTAGTCTTGTTTATTCATTAGTACAATGTTGCCTCCTTTATCGGAAGCTTTCAATTCAATATCATCCCTTTCCATAAGTTCTTTTAAGGCCTTCCTTTCGTCTATTTCAAGGTTTATTCCCGCTTCACTTTTTTTTGTTTTGATCTTTTGAAGATCCTTAGTCACTACACTCACAAAAGTTTCTACACTGGCATACCCTGCAAACGGTGGCATGAACTTGGACCTAGGAATCAGCGAACTGAACGGGGCAGAGGGGGCTAATAGCTCACCCTCTCCCTCTTTCTGTAGTTGTTCAAGAGTATTTAAGGCCTCCAATTCTTGTCTTCCTAATATTCCTGATTTTTCTTTATTCTTAAACTCTTTATGTAATGCCATTTTCCTGGCAAACAGATTTATGTCTTTTACCCATGTAAAGCAATCAAAACTTGGTGTTGGGGTAAAGGATACACCTTTCTGTATCACTTTTTTATGTTCTGGTCCAAGAATAAAATGTGACAGATTTACTATTTGTGTCTCTAATTCATTGGGGGTCCCTGATAAGGATGACTTTCAAAGGGAGCCACAAAGTTTGTTTCTCTGCTCCAAATTAAAGTAATCCTAGGATTTTACATGCATGGAAGAAACAACACTGACACCTTGTAGGGTCAAAGAGGTTCTTGTTTATTAGAGGAGTGTACAAGGGTTATATACCCCAGGGAGGAGTGAATCCTCTCCTGAGGGTTAGGATATATTTTATTGGTTAGTAATGCAAAATAAAGTTTCATGTCTGCGCATCTAGTCTAGCTAAAGAATGTAAACTACAGATAAGAGCAGGAGTGGTCCCGGAGCCGGCGCCATCTTGTAATGGCTTCACATCTTCAGTCTTCATATTCATAACAGTCCCCCCTTTGAAGCCATTTCAAGCACGGTGTTGTCTGTCGCTGATCTAGATGGACCTAACAATCTGTCCCATTGTGCCTGCGTCCTTTTCACCAGTTAGGAGACAATCTATCCCTAATAGATAGACTCCCTCTTAGTGGACTTGCACAATGGGAAGTCAGATTCTAACTCTGACCTTAACAAAGGCTTCACTGGAACTGCGTGGGGGACTTCTTCGCTGACATCCATCTGGTGGTCTTCTTCATCCGCTCTGGTTCAGGAATCATCCAGGCGCACAGGACCACTCACACTAAGCTAATTTTAAGCAAAGAATGTGTAAATATGTGTTAAAGCTAAGTGCGGATTATGTGAATATGTGCTAAAGTTAGACATATTGGCTTTAAGGTTAGTTGTCAGGCTTATCAACCGTTGAAACACAGGGTCCCAAGGAATCTTCACTCCCGCCTCACAGAACTGTAGTTGAGGGAGGGCTGATGTCATCCAAGGGCACATGAATCTCCTTCCTGATGTCATCATATGGTTCAGTCATGATCATCTCAGGGATGGATTTCTCCACTGCTTTTGCCAACAGTTTCCTGGCACAAGGGATTACACAACAAACAGTTAGAGCAAGCATTATTAAGATTTAGCAAGATGACAACTCCTAACTGAGCAAGAGATTTTCTCCAGTCTTTCAGCCAGTCAAACCAGGCATCCCATGGATCACTAATGCCTGAGTTCCTTTTCAACTCCTCAGATAAAGATGTGAGTTCCTTCAGGGCATTCATCACTTGGCCATCTGGTCCCAGGTTATCTGGAATAAGAGTACAACAGGTATCTCCTATCATCTTACATACGCCACCTTTCTCTGCCAGAAGCATGTCCAATGCCATTCTGTTCTGGAATGCCATGATACTCGTGGGACCCAACTGTTCCACAATCCCTTTCAGGGCATCTCTGGAGTAGTTCACAAATCTCTGGTGATTATAATAAATGTAATTAATCCAATCCACATTTTTGTTAATAGTGATAGTGGGAATAATCGACTCAAATCCCGCTGCTACCTGATTCCTTGCTTTGAACTCATTGGGGACTCCCCTTGGGACGCCTATTGCATCTATGTATACATGTGTGTACAAACTCTCAGCTGGTTTTCCGTTGAGCTTCACTGATGTGCTTGGAGTTAACATCACTTGTAATGGACCATCAAACCAGGGTTTAAGGACTGTTTTACTGTGTCCTTTTAACCCCCAATCTCCACGCACAGGTGGGTGGGTCCTTGGTAATTTATCAAGATCTGAAAGTGAAACAAAAACTTGAGAATGTGTTTCCGTCAAACGCTTGTACAAACGGATCGCACAATCTGTCAGACAACCACGTTGCATCTGGAGCTGCTGTGGGAAATACAATCCTGTCCTAGGGGCTGACCCCAAAAAGGACCTCAAAGGGACTAAAGCCTTTCTTATGGTTAAGGGTATACCTTACTGGAAAGAGGGCTAACAGCAGGCACTCTGTCCATGGCTTATCAGTCTGTGCCATGGCTTTTTGAGTCTTTTACTTTAGTGTCCCGTTCAGTTCTTTCCTACTGCTGCTTTGTGGATGGTACGAAGCACTTTAGGCTTGTTATGCACCTAAATCTTAATCACCTTTTGCATCACTTCACCTGTAAAGTGAACGCCTTGTCACCTTCAATGGCCTCTGGTACCTTGTACCTACATACAACTTTGGCCATAATCTTCTTTGCTGTGGTCTAGGCTGTGAACTTAGCTACCAGGTATACTTCTAGCCATCCTGAAAACAAGTCATCACACACCAATACATACTTATACACACCCACCTTGGGTAGCTGAATGTAGTCTGCAAGCGTTGAGACGGATACAAGTGACGAAGTGCATGTGTTTCTGAGGTACTGTAACCATCTGACCCACGTTTGTTCAGGGCACAAATCATACATCTTTGAGTATATCTGGCTTCTACAGTGCTGAACCCTGGAGCGTACCATGTGCTATGTACTAAATCACACAGCAGTTTTTGACTGGTGTGTCACTCCATGGGTTGCCTGTGCCATTGTGGGTTAGAGGGACCTGGGAAGGCAGAGTTTTCCTTGAAACTGTATTAGTCCTTCCTTTGCAGTCCCCCCTTTTGACACCCACTGGTCCCTTTCCTCCTTCCCTGCCTGGTTCTGTAAGGTCTTAAGAACTTTCAGGGAGACAGGAGGAGTTATTTCAGGGACCTGAGCTGTGGCCACTAAGGCAGGGGTCTGCCTAGGCAATTTGGCAGCCATTTTTGCCACCTGTTCTGCCTTGGCTTTCCCTTCGCCTCCTCTGTGTCTGCTTCACAGTGGCCTTTCATTCTTATCACCGCCACTCAAGTTGGCAACATGAGGGGTTCCATCAGAGACCTCACCACTTCCTAATTTTTGATGGATTTACGTGAAGGGGTTGAAGTCTCTGGCTTTCCAAATGGGCCCATAGCCATGGGCTCAAAGGCATACATGGGATCAGTGTAAATGTTGGCTGTTTTTCCTTCTGCATCTCTGCAAACCATCTCCAGAGTCTCTGGACTCTCTTCTTGGGCAGACATGTTGTGGTAAGGACTCTGCATTTTTAGTTTCATATTTAGTAACCACTGCCCAGCCTGTGTAGCACCTGCCGTCCTGGCCATACCTCGATCCATCCACAAAGAGCACATTATCTAATCTAATGGCTGACTTACCATATCCCACTGTCTCTTGTGACATCATCTGCCAACAGTCATGAGGTGCCTTAACTCTTTCCTCCCCCCTTGCTCCAGAGGCAACAGGGTGGCTGGATTCAAAGTATTACACCTTTGGATACTAACATTGTCAGGCAACAAAATGGAACACTGCATTCTCAAAAGGCGGGCATTAAAAAGATTTTTGGGTTATACCTATATGAGGATAAATGTAATATCATGAGGAGCAGTTAAGTGAGGACAACTGAGGCAGGGCCATTCGCTTCTATAGAATACAATCTAAATGTAATAATTTGATAGACCCAGTGCGGGGGAGTACCAAATTACCAGCCCTTGAACATGAAAGGCATCCATCTACTACCTCTTCTGTAGGAAGTGGAAGGGGCTAGAGCAGCGGTCCCCAACCACCGGGCCGCGGCCCAGGACCGGGCCCTGAAGCGATGTCTGCCGGGCCACGGCGGTAGCAGGGGACAAGGAGATAAGCGCTTCCATTGTGGAAGCGCTCATCTCCATAGTCATCTGTATCGCCGTCCTGAGGACGGCGATACAGATGCCTGTGCTGCGGTGGGGCAGGGGAGGGAGAGGCGTCTCCCCTGCCCGTTCCTCTGATAGGCTGCAGGCCTAGTGCCTGTAGCCTATCAGAGGCCAGCTCAGGCGGTGCGATGACGTCATCGCGCCGCCTGAGCCGTGCAGAGCGGGACACAGGCCGGAGGAGGCCTGCATCGCAGTGCTGCCAGGCTGATGGAGGTAAGTATAAGTGTTTGTTTTTTTATTGTACAAAACTGAAGGAGAGGAGCACTATGGGCACTATAACTACCGTGTGGGGGGCACTATAACTACTGTGTGGGGGCACTGTGGGCACTATAACTACTGTGTGGGGGCACTGTGGGCACTATAACTACTGTGTGGGGGCACTATGGCACTATAACTACTGTGTGGGGGCACTATGGCACTATAACTACTGTGTGGGGGCACTATGGCACTATAACTACTGTGTGGGGGCACTATACTACTATAACTACTGTGTGGGGGCACTATGCTACTATAACTACTGTGTGGGGGGCACTATACTACTATAACTACTGTGTGGGGGCACTATGCTACTATAACTACTGTGTGGGGACACTATGCTGGTATAACTACTGTGTGGGGACACTATGCTGGTATAACTACTGTTTGGGGGCACTAATGGGGAATAACTACTGTGTGGGGGCACTGTGGGCACTATAACTACTGTGTGGGGGCACTGTGGGCACTATAACTACTGTGTGGGGGCACTGTGGGCACTATAACTACTGTGTGGGGGCACTATGGCACTATAACTACTGTGTGGGGGCACTATGGCACTATAACTACTTTGTGGGGGCACTATGGCACTATGACTACTGTGTGAGGGCACTATGGCACTATAACTACTGTGTGGGGGCACGATGGCACTATAACTACTGTGTGGGGGCACTATGGCACTATAACTACTGTGTGGGGGGCACTATGGCACTATAACTACTGTGTGGGGGCACTATGCTGGTATAACTACTGTTTGGGGGCACTAATGGGGAATAACTACTGTGTGGGGGCACTATGCTCCGCCCCCCAACAACCGCAGCGTCCGCCCCCCCCCCCCCCAATATCCAACACCCCCCCGGGCCCTGGGGAAATTGTGTAGCGAGAACCACTGGGCTAGAGGACAAACAATCATGAAAAACAGCACCAAACATGCATGTCCAAGGTCTGCAATAAGAAACGAGGCCCAAAAAATGTCCACAGTGCATTCACGTTTCTGGACAAAGGGGTGTCCTCCACAGACTTCTTTCATTCAGGGGTGAGATATATCACCCCAGGAAGGAATGCAGCAAAACTGAAGTTTTGTATTTGACACCTTGCAGTTATGGCGACATGGCTGTAGTATACATACTGGGTGAGTTCTGGGCTCCCTGTGGCAGCATCACCCAGGTATGCTTTTTTACCCTCATGTGTGAAGGTAAACATACCAACTGTCTGGATGTAGTGGTACTGAAAAGAAAACATCAGCCAAATTAATTACTGTGTAGTGGGTAGAGGTAGTGGGAACCTGAGTCAACAAGGTGTGGGAATTGGACACAATAGGGGTATTAAAAACTGTGGCTTCATTGACAGCCCGTAGGCACCTGGTACTGGGTTGGTTTTGCCCTTCTTACTTTTCTTTTTCTCAGGGTACAAAAGAGTGGTAGAAGGGGATACAATCTTTTTCATAAAGTCTCGGAATGTTTGAAATATGGCACCCGACGGTGCCATACTCAAGGGATACTGCAAGCAGGGCTTCCTTCTCATCTTCTGGGAGTACTGACATAAACATGGACCAGGGAGTTTTATCACTAACTGCTAACAAAGTTCTTGGTCATTAAAAAGGCACCTGTTAGTTTCACAGTGCCATCCTCCTGGTATGAGATGCTGCAAGCAAGTCTCTACCCAGGAGGCAACAGGGGACAGTATCACTGACCAGCACTTCTTGGTTAAGGGCAAATCTAACATGGATGGGTTCTGTTAAAGGGGAGTGTACTACTTTCCCATCCACTCCTATTCCAGGACTGGTGACCGTGGAGATTAAGTCAGGTGAGGACATGTTTGCTGTGCACAACTATCTTGGCTGCTCCAGTATCAATCAAAAACAGGACTTCTTCTTCTTCACCCAGAGTGAGGGATATCATTGGAGCTGAACTTTAATCTGCTAAAATGTTTGAGGGCACAGTCAATACTGGATTGCTCATTTCCTAATACTGGTCTACCTTTTTTTTTCTTTCTCATCTGTCTTTGTGTCATCTCTAAGAACATGGGTGTTTGTGGGGACAGTGATCTGGGCTCAGTTAACACAGAATAGAATCCATGTGGCGTGGTCGAGGAGTACCACATACAGCATAACTCTCTCCAATCTGGGTTCAGATGCTGCAGGTCCATTACCCAGGACCATTATAAGGTGGAAGACTTTGTTTTTTCTTTCTCCGTTTGGGAGGTGGTTTAAAATTACCGTGATAACATTCATAATAATACTTGACACTTTCTCTGTCTCTCTACACCTCCTCTATACACTTTCCGTAAGATACTCACAATCGGACTCCTGTAAGCTCGTTATCTTTCAGGCACCCTTTATTTTTCCTACATGCTTTTTTTTTCTCACTACTCTGGATTCAGTTTACCATCGGGGTGCATCTCTACAGCTTCCATTAGCTTGCTGATGTTCTTCACTGCCTGTCTACATTCTTTCTCCCTTACTACTTGTGTGACCTCTTATGTCAAGCTACAGTTTATCAGAGGTAAGACCATTTCCATCACAATCCCTTCCTTTTGTGATTCTAGCATGGGTAGGACACTCAGGACCAAGTACTTCACTTGACTTTGTATCAAATGCAGGACCTAACCTAACATCTTCACCCGGTTCCCCTTGACCTGGAGTCCTGAACACCTGCACCATCACAACAACCTGTTAGGAATCGAGATGAAGTTGCCTCCAAATGCTGACTTAATCCTAGTAACAGAAAAAACATAGAGGTTAAGTCATTTCATCTAATTAAACAATATTAACTTATTATAGGTATGTGTGTATCCTTCATTTACTAAGTCAAATACTCGTTGTGGTTCTACTTGCATCTATGTGCTTTGCTTCCCACTTGTAGCCGTGTCACGGAGAATACCAGTAACTAAGATGGCCACTGGGCGGGAACTGACGTTCCCTCAGTTAAGATGGCCACCAGGAAGAGAAGTTCCCTAAGTTAAGATGGCTGCCAGAATGGACATTGGGACGTAGGGCGTGCCGTCTTGTGTGATAACTGGATACAAAGAGGTGAGCCACGGGCGTGGTTTTGGCACTGACGTACTTCACAGGTCCACCCCTCTCAAGAGAGAGACTGAGGGGGGCTAGTGAAATGGCGGGGGATGTGTCTGCGGGAGCGCGGTTGGGTCCTCCTGTAACATCTTAGGGGCCGTGCTGACAGCATGTAAAAGTAATCATTTGTCTTTTCATTATACATTTCTGCCCAGACTAATTTCTTATATTTTATATAGGGGTTTCTGACTGTACCCCCACTTGTCCCTGTCCCTTAGCTGGATACCTGGGACCAAAAAAGAAGGTGTACTCTGTGTCTGCATGGTTGTTGTTGTCTGAGCGATATTCTGAGTATTTTGAATCATAGACAAAGGAGGTACCAAGGACAAAGATGACTGCTGAGAACCACCAGCAGCCACACCTGTTCCCTGATTTCCTATTTGATCTTGAGGCCATCTTTGTATCCTCCTTTGAGGATATCCGATTTTATTTCTTGCCTTTCTTTTTACACCGCTTTTTTGTATAGAGGTCGTATTTTCAGGCTCAGAATAGTCTGACTCAGATATGTCAGTGTAGTGTTGCCAATTTGTCCTACCACCTTGGGGAGATTTTCCTGATGTTTTAAAGGGATTCTGTCACCACCATTTTCCATATTAAGTTATTTATACCACTGGATTTATCTCATCATAAGGATCTCCAAATGGTTATTGTTATAGGGCCCAGATGAAGATTTGTGGTGTAAAAATCGTTTTTTATCAACTGTCAATCACTTACATTAAGGAGCCCAAGGGGAGTTGACCATCGTTGCTGGAGCCCGGGCTCGGCGATTCCGTTGGGAGCCCCGGACCGCCCACCTAATTAATATTCACTTCACTGAGTGAGTCAGTGAAGCTCCGGCGCGGCTGAAATCCCGCGCAGGCGCAGTACATCAGGTGAGGCCGCTGCCCGCAGACCGCACGGGCGCAGGCCTCTTGATGTACTGCGCCTGCGCGGGATTTCAGCCGCGGCGGAGCTTCACTTCGCTTCAAATTTTGTTAAACTGTTTTTTCTCGTATTCTAATATATACGCTTGCATGCGCAGTGAGTTCTCTGTCAAAAGGGATTCCCAACCTTTGATAAACTCAGTGTCTTCTTGATGGGCATTAGGTGTAATATTAATTCTCATTCCTCTGTAAACTATTTTTTGTTGCAAATATGTTTCTAGACTGGTTATTTCCCACAGGGATCTAATATATAGTTTATACGTTTTTGTAATTTCTCTGAAAGCCTGGGTAATATCGAGGGTATTAATCGGAAGGTTTTCTGTAGAGAACACTTTATTTACTTCAGATAGAAGTTTAATTGGTTTGATAGGAAGCCTGCCATACTACTATACCTTTCTTCAATAGTAAAGTATCATATATTAACGATGTAGCTTGCTACCAGTATGCCACTATAGACAACTCTTGCTTGATAGAGGTCTTTTTCAAGGGGGGAGGGGTTTAACCCTCTTTAATGAACAATTACTTTACCAAGGTGACCTCTAAGTTACGTGTGCGGCGTTCAATACATTATTATTTACAACCACATAGTCAAAGACTAATGTTCGCCTAGCTCCACGTGCTTACTGAATCTTAAAATATAACTTTTATTATCCAATATTAATACCACTTATATAACACACTGTGAATACTTTTTAAAAACACAGTGGGGTGCAGTGTCTGAAATAGCAGGGTTAGTGCAGTGCCCAAGCAAAATACATATAGGGAAAGAATCAGAACGATGGATGTCTGAAAAGTGGCTAACAGCCACCCTGCTTGTAAATAACATGGCCCTTGTGACACCATATCTCCCGGACCAATGGCGGTTCCCCTGACTGACTGCATTATACTGGCTTATGATACAGGCAGTTTCTGATTGTCTATTGTACATGATGATGTGAGGAACTGACTTCATCATAGTGATTTATGGTAAGTCAGTTCCTATATGATTGCGGGTCTATTGTACATGATGATGTGAGCAGAGTACAGTAGACGCGCGATGACATAGGAACTGCCCGTAAGCAATCAGTTCATGTCAGGGGAGCCCCGGTCGTAACAGGAGATACTGTTTACTTATCTGCAGTGTTTTCTGGTACAAGCATGGTCGTGGGAATCGGGCCTAAGGCCACTTTCATTTCTCCATGATAACATCCATGACTAGATGGTAAGTGGTTCACCTGTGAAGAATCTGTGTTTGGTCCGTGTTTTTTTCCTATCTGGGTGTCATCTGTATTTCAAGTACACTGCTAGGATAAAATTATTTCAAGAGGATCTCCTAGCAAAGATCCGTGAAAATCACTGACTGGACACGGATGGCATCTGAAATGTGCACAGAGCTGAACTGGTTGCACAGGCAGTATTTCTGCCCCTTTAGTTGTTTTTTCAGCCAACTGCTTATGCCCAACTGGGGGCCTTCCTATCTCCGGGGCCCCAAGCATTTGAATGGTGGTAAAGTCCACCACTGATGGGAGATACACTATTTTCTGGGTAGTCTATATCTGGGTAGTTGAAGTCCCCCATAATAACGACCTCATTATGATTTGCCGTCTCGTCTATCTCATTAAGAAGTAGATTTTCTGTGGACTCTGGTATATTAGGTGGTTTATAATAAAGTCCTATTAGTATTTTATTATTGTTTTTGGCTCCATGTATTTCTACCCACAGTGACTCCACATCTTCATGTCCCTCACTTATATCTTCCCGGAGTGTGGGCTTTAGGCAGGACTTTACATAAAGGCAGACCCCTCTCCAGTTTTGACGATCCTTTCTAAACAGACTGTAACCCTTGTACGTTAACTGCCCAGTCATAGGTATCATCCAGCCATGTCTCAGTTATTCCCACTATGTCATAGTCCTCCTCACACATCACTAAATCCAGTTCACCAGTTTTATTAGTCAGGCTTCTGGCATTAGTGTACATACAATTAAGAGGTCTATGTATATTTTTTTCCCTACACCTTTCCTTCTGAACTGTTCTAGTTCCTCCTTCCATTCCTCCCCCAGTTCCATTACCTTGCCCCAGGTCTCTATCTGCACTATCTTTTCCTCCTATAATGTAGTTACCCTCCCCCCAGTCCCTAGTTTAAACACTCCTCACAGATACTAAATATGAAAGCTTTGTGGAGCGTGATTCTTTCTAAAGAAAACAGAGGAGAAATCCATTGCCCGGTTATGGGATTTGAGATGATATTATGATAAATATGCAGTATAAGAATAACACGTAGATGGAAGGTCCCCTTAATTATATTAACAGGGCATCTTACACAACCTCATAAGGTCAGCCATTTATTAAAGCCCTATGTTTCTCAGTTCCTTTCTTTTCAATGCAGGATATTTAAAGGTCTGCAGAGTTTATTTTCTCCAGCCTGACATTTACTCTGATATGACACCATGCCTGTGTATTTAGATGGTGTGCTTTTCATTTGCATGGAAATCTATGCCATTCACTTTTAGCCCAAGAGAATTAGGGGCAGTCATGAGTTACTGGTTATTGTGAGGTCTTGTATTATAAATCAGAGAACTTGTAAGCCCCGCACTTCAGAGCAGGTACGCAAGCAAATCTCTGATTGCATACAATTTACTTCCCTCCATATTATAGGGAAGTAAATTAAATAAATTTAGATTTACTCAGATCAACAAACTGAAACAATATTTATTCCTTTTTTTTAATTTTATTTCATTGAGCTTATATGTTCCATACAGAAAGAACTTTTTACTTTGCATGTCCAAAAATACAATAAATTACCAAGTGTATTGTAAGGGTATTTTTACGTTCTGTCCCCTTTAATTCTGTGTAAGATATTGCAGCGGACCGGTACCGCAGGGGAATCACGTGAGTTTAAGGGATATGTCACAGTGTGGTGTTGCCGATGGTTTTTACTCACGGTTCTGCTGACTGCCCCTAGACCGGCGTGGAGTTGCGTGGAGGGTGGACACGACTTCCCTCGGGGCACACTCTGTATGCAGGACTCCACCAGATGGTCAGATGAGGTGCCCTTGGTGGTAATTTTGACCGTGTCGGTCGGCTGGGTCCTGGTTATCCGTGACGCCCGTGGCTTAAGGTAGACGCACCCATAATAGTAATAATGAGGAGTCAGTTTGGGGTGAACAGGGTACTTTTACTGAATTCCTGAATCCTCTTTGTTGGTACAGATAATGCACACTGAGATGGTTCACAAAAGGATTGAAATGGTAGGCTTTCCAAGTAGGCTGGATCTCTTACTTGCAATATATAGATAGTCTCTAGAATGACAGCCAGGCTTTGGTACAATTTGAGCATTGAGTTCACACTCCTGATAGGTAATGTGTGATTCAGATTTAGGTATAATAGTGCACTTTATCATCTGGCAGTTTCCTCAGAGGCTGTGGAGCTTTCCCTGGGAAAACAACAACTGAAATATGGATTACCTCCACCTGGTGTACCACTAGGTAGCACTTTGTTCTGGCTGCAGTCTGAATACTGACTTCACTGGCTTCTGGGTTTTCCAGTGGCATTTGTTAAGTGTGGAGAAGCTGGAACTTGCTTCCTTCTCTGAGCTTTGCTGACTCACACTCCTTTGACTGACCAACTCTTTACCATAGAGGGGTATATTTCCTGGTCAGCACCATCTAGTGGTGGAGGAGTATAACCACATCAGCCTAGATGGATAGCCTTAAAGGGGTATTCTCATCTTAGACAATGGGGGCATATCGCTAGGATATGCCCCCATTGTCTTATAGGTGCGGGTCCCACCGCTGGGACCCGCACCTATAGCCAGAACGGAGCGGGGAGCGATGCGCCTGGAGGACCCCAGGTTTCCGGGGGTCCGACCACCACCAGGCACACTTCCCCACGCCGCTCATAGGAATGAATGGGAGCCGGGCCGTGCATGCGCGGTGCGCTCCCATTCATTTCTACGGAGCCGACGGAAGTAGCCGAGCCAGCGCTCGGCTATTTTCGGCGGCCCCATAGAAATGAATGGAGGGCGGCTGCGCATGCGCAGTGCGCCCTCATTCACTTCGGGGGCTCCGTTCTCGATATAGGTGCGGGTCCCAGCGGTGGGACCCGCACCTATAAGACAATGGGGGCATATCCTAGCGATATGCCCCCATTGTCTAAAATGAGAATAACCCTTTAACAAATACAATGTGCAATATGACATTGCAGTTTAAAGTGAACTACTGTTAGTGGGATGCTGCAATATTCCCTGTAATGTAGTGGTTTAGGCATACCCATCCGCCATTCTATTGATAGGACCACCTTCGTGAGTAGTGATCTCAGAGGCACATCTCAGGACATGTGTGATGCACACTGGGGTGGGGCCAAGGTGTATAACTCTGGTTACACACATACGTTAGTGGGGGCTCCACTTGGAACTTCATCCTAAGTAGGATTTGCCCTATCTCTTGTACACCCTGGGGTGTCGCTCATGTGTTATAATGTGGTAGACAGACTGGACCCCTACCTCATATTGCATATTTAGGCTAGTGATGTTTATTTACTTTTTATTATTCTGTTTGTGATTTGTCTGTGTTATCTTATATTTAACCCTTTCGCTACCAGCGCCGTATATGTACGGCACTGGAACGATAGGCAAGCATGGCGCCCGCTCGTGCAGCGGGCACCATGGCAAGCAGATCTTTGCTGTTTCAAAATGGCATCAATAAAAACTACAGATTGTCCCACAAAAAATGAACCACTACACAGCTCAGTAGATATAACTATAAAAAAGTTATGGGGGTCAGAATATGATGTTGTAAAAAAATATATTTTTCAAAGTTAAAATTTATTTTTACACTATTTAGACATAAAAAACCCATACATATGGGGTATCGTTGTAATCATACTGACCAAGAGAAAAGGGCACACATCAGTTTTGCCGCAAACGAAATGTCGTGGGAACAGAACCCCTAAAACGGTGGAGGAATTGTGTTTTCTTTCCAATTCCACCCCATTTGGAATTTTTTTACCGCTTCCCACTACATTGTTTGCCATAATTAATGGTGGCATTAGAAAGTACATCTTGTCCAGCAAAAAATAAGCCCTCATACAGCTATGTGAACGGAAATATAAAAAAGTTATGGCTCAAGGAAGATAGGGAAGAAAAATGAAAACGCAAAGACGAAAAAACTGAGAATGTGCGGCCATCTCAGTGAGCTGGGCAAATTAAATAAGAAAAAAAAAAACAACCTGCAGGTGGCGCTATTCAGCTACAGTTTATTGCATAAGTCAGTGGCTATATACGGTAGTATTTTGTGCTGCACTATGGTATTGCTGGTCCTATCTACTTCTTTTGGCTATGCCTTCTGTCAATTTGGACCCGCCTACAACATGAGGCCATGTTTATTTTTTTTCCAAGGCCAGGTTAATTCCAAAATTGAAGAAAAAAGCTCAATGCATGGTTTATTAGGTTTTGTTTATACGCCAATCACTGTGCGCTAAAAATGACATGACAACCATATTCTCATGCGATTATTGCAAAACCAAAACGATATAGTTTTTATACTGTTTTACTAGGTTAAAAAAATAAGAACCTCTGAAAAAATGTTTTTTTTTTTTTTTTTTTTTACCAAAACCCCTCATTTCTTAAGATTACCATCTACAAAGCTGTGTAAGAATTTTTCTGGAAGAGTGTGACTTAAATTTTTAAGTATTTTTGCTTTTGTATTTTTAAAAACATTTATTATTTTCTTAACCCTTTGGATACCGGTGTTTTTTTTGTTTTGTGTTTTAATTTTTCTTCCCTATTTTCCGTCAGCCATAAACTTTTTATATTTTTGTTCACATAACTGTATGAGGGCTTATTTTTTTGCGGGACAAGTTGTACTTTCGTATGCCGCCATTAAGATGAGCGAGCAGGCTCGGCCGAGCGTACTCGGGAGCAATTTTCGAGTAGTAGCGTACGCATCTTCTAATCTGTACGCTAATGCGTACGCATCTTGTAATTTGCACACATTAGCGTACAAATTTATAAGATGCGTACGCATTAGTGTACAGATTATAAGATGCGTATGCATTAGCGCACAGATTATAAAATGCGTACGCTACTACTCGAAAATTGCTCCCAAGTACGCTCGGCCGAGCATGCTCGCTCATCTCTAATGAGCATATAGATAATGTTTTTTAATTTTTAATTTTGAACTATCAGGGATTTTTAAAAGTCCATTTTAAGTGACTTTTGCTAATTTCTTATCTAATAAAAATTGCAGCATGAACGCTGTAAGCCGCGTCACCGAGGCTTAATGCATTCAGATCAAGTGCAGATGCCCCGATTGGCCACACGGGGCATCTGTAGGACGTTAGAAACATCTGTAGTTAGAAACATACAAAGAACAAAAAAATAACTTGGACAACCCCTTTAACTTTTAGTTCCCTTAGTGCTTTTCATTTGCATGGAAATCTGTGCTATTCACTTTTAGCCCAAGAGAATTAGGGGCAGTCATGAGTTACTGGTTATTGTGAGGTCTTGTATTATAAATCAGAGAACTTTTAAGCCCCGCACTTCAGAGCAGGTACGCAAGCAAATCTCTGATTGCATACAATTTACTTCACTCCATATTATAGGCGAAATACATCAGTCCTCTTGTCTTCTGGGTTGATATTAAATAAATTTAGATTTACTCAGATCAACAAACTGAAACAATATTTATTCCTTTTTTTAATTTTATTTCATTGAGCTTATATGTTCCATACAGAAAGAACTTTTTACTTTGCATGTCCAAAAATACAATAAATTACCAAGTGTATTGTAAGGGTATTTTTACGTTCTGTCCCCTTTAATTCTGTGTAAGATATTCACTGTAATGTAGTGGTTTAGGCATACCCATCCGCCATTCTATTGATAGGACCACCTTCGTGAGTAGTGATCTCAGAGGCACATCTCAGGACATGTGTGAATGCTGTGATGTAAAAACTCCCTATAACCTTGGCACAAGATATGGTACATTAAATGGTGACATTAAAAAGTGCATCTTATTCCACAAAAAATAAGCCCCCTTATGGTTATGTGAGCGGAAACAAGGTTATGGCTATTGGAGCGTGGAGAGGAAAAATAAAAAATGCTAAATAAAATAAACAAATAGAATAAAAATTTCAAAGCACCCCTTAAACAC
This sequence comes from Rhinella marina, assembly GCA_900303285.1. Lineage (NCBI taxonomy): Eukaryota > Metazoa > Chordata > Amphibia > Anura > Bufonidae > Rhinella > Rhinella marina. Next base: position 257,172 of record ONZH01001413.1, on the reverse strand, counting down.
ACTGTCAGTTTTTCATGGCCATTTTGCATCAGTGTGTGCATCCATTTTCTGGCTGTGTGTCCATTTTTAATGTCCGTTTTGCATCAGTTTTGCATCAGTTTTTCATGTCCGTTAAAAACGGACATGAAAAATTGATGAATTGGATTGGCAGTTATTTCTTGCCCCCAACTATAATCATGACCCCCATGATGCCTATAGTGTCCTCCATAGTGCCCCTAACTAAAATAATGTCCCCCACGGTGTAAATATTTTTTTATAGTGCCCCAGCTAAAATAATGTCCCCCATAGTGTAGGAATTTTTTTTAATGTTCCCAACTTTAATAATGTCCCCCATATAGGCCCCCATCTTAAATAATTTCCCCCACGGTTTAAATAAATGCCCCCACAGCTGCTTTTTGATGATAAAAAAAAAAAACAAAAAAAACCAAAACACCTCACCTTATTCAATTGCTTGCGCTGCAGCAGTCTCTTCTCTCTTCCACGCACAGGACCTGCCGAAGGACCTGCGATGTGCGCAATGACGTCACTGCGCGCGCCAACGCGGTGATGTCACCGCGCATAACGCAGGTCCATTGGCAGGGCCTGCTCAATGAAGAAACCAGAGACTGCGCAGCGCGAGCAAGTGGGTAGGGTGAGTGGCCATAGTGTACCCGTTTTTAACGGCCGTTAGACGGGAGCACTCCTGTCAATCGGCCGTTAAAAACGGCCCCATTCATTTCAATGGGGCAGTCGGCCCGTTGAAATGGCCCAGAAATAGGACATGTCCTATTTCTGGACGGACGCTATTCACTGGCCGTTAAAAAAACGGCCATGTGAATAGCCCCATAGGCTTTCATTGGTGCTAAAAATGGCCGTGTGACGGACGCTACTTAGACGTGTGCATGAGCCCTTAAATGGGTTTTCTATCTCAGTCTTCCATGGTAAAGATGGGAATAACCCACACTAAGCCCCGGGTCGGGGAGGTGGATTTACAGAAATGCCTGAGCGGCTGCACTCCGTTGTTTCTATAACTCCCATAGTAATGAATGGGAACTGCACAAACAATCTAGAACAGCATGCTCCCAGGTCACCTCCGGGCCTGCACTTACTGTGGGTTATTCTCATCTCGACCATGGAAGGATGAGATAGGACAACCCCTTTAATAAAGTATACGAAATTGATCTTCCCTAATCAGACATCACCTTTAATGTAGAGTAGCTACAAACATCATGTCACCTATAATTTATGATCTGGCATTGGCATGTAATGTGTTCTGATGTCACTGGTACAATACAACAGACCTGTACAGGGATTCTCCAGGTGTAAAGGATGTATATACCATAAGATAAAAAGATAAAAGGGTCGCGCTGCGTTTTTTAAAAACCAATTGGCAAATTCCCAGATTTCTCAAAAGGAACTCGATAAATGCACTTCACATGGCCAACGCATCTAAGCGGCAGGGTTGAAGTCGACCATTTTCCACAGTACCTATCAAGATGCAAAGCACCAGATAGTGAAGGACCTTCAACACTGAAATCACTGCTAGTATTTTATTATACTCACAAGCGTGCATATGTCACGAGCACATAAAATATTAAAATCTCTTAGCGTCCTCGCCTTGTGTCAGTATCGACCCGGGTTTCGCTCCTAAAGCTTCGTCAGGGGCTACACCTCCTTTCGTCATCAAGTGTCTTTTATACCTACCTCCTCAAAGGGAGGGGTAAGCTCACATACTTTTATAAATAATAACATTAAATACTTAAAAATACGTATAAAAATAAATATAACAACCATATGCGAAACCTCATAAAGTACATAACCCTATTTCTAAAACAAGATATAGCACAGTCTATCGTCGAATCTGGTTTACAGGTTGCGTTATTAAGTGGAGCCTATTTCAAAACTTCATCATTTCTTGAGCAAACTACTCTTGTTCCTTATTTTCTTACTCCTTTTATCCTGCACAAACTGTATTGCCACAAATTAACACTTTAGTGGCATATTTCAGCTACTAGCACTGTGAAAAGATCATTTACTAGTTCAAAGATCCCGCTTTAGGATCTGCGACGCGACTTCTGTGAACTGGGACTGGAATTCATTCATTTTTTATTTATTTATTTTTTTTATTTGTTTTCATTTTCTCATTTTTATTTCCATACATATTGTTGATGTATATACCATGTCCAGGCCGACAGAACTAGTGAGGGGCACTGATAATAACTCAGGCCTTTACTTGATGGTAACGTTATGGCCAGTAACACATCCATTACATCCTTCCTCGGATTCTGCGAAGGACACACACATGAGAATCACACACAGATAGCATGTCTGTGTCATATAGTCCATGCAGACAGGAAGCTGTTTGTAATTGACAGGTCCTGGCAGTACAGAGGTCCTGGAGCAGCATGTAATGTGCTCAGTGTAGAAATCTCTGTGTTATCTGCGCACTGAACAGTTCGCTCTTATACTGGTGTAACATCTGACTGTCCAGTGTGCAGATAACACAGAGGTTTCTACATGGAGGGTAGAACATCTGTGCAGTACTAAGCTACAAGGACCTTCTAGCCCCAGAAAGGAGCAGAAACAACTCTATGAACATGCTGTCTGCCCCTCTAATCCCATGCTGTGTGGTGAGCTCATAGACGGCGAGAGTTCTGTATCTGGCAGCATGGTGGGCACTGGGACTGGCACTGTGTTGTGGCACTGACATTGTGGTGGGGGTGTAGCTGGTATTGTGGTGGAGCACTGACAGTGTGGTGGGGTACTAGCTGTACTAGCTGATATTGTGTTGGGGCACTGACATTGTGGTGGGTCCATAGAATAGGGAAAAAGTTTCTGATCAGTAGGGATCCGACCACTGCTGAACCCAACTGCCGCCGCCCCCCCCCCTCCCCAAGTCATCAGACACTTGTCTTTTTAGGGGAGTTTACTAAGAATAGCATTTCATACAGCGGTCTTAGCTCAAAGTGCTTTGGAGTAAGGTGTGACAAGTTTGTTAATGGGGTCAGGCTTCTTAATAAATTTCTCATATCTTTGTCAAATCTATAGAAGCTATGAGTGTGTATAGATTTGTGCTATAACGTTCACAAGTTTCTGGTGGAAATGTTAGTAAAGCTGTCTGCTGTGAGAGACCACGCCCCTTCATGTAAAGTCCCACCCCCTTAGGTTGAGTAATCAGATTGTTATGTTGTGTGTATATGATTGTTTTTTTATTTTTTTATAATTGTATATTTATTAGATATCAGAAAAATAAAATATTACAGGAAACAAAGAGTGGTAATCAATTATCACAGAACAAGTACAGCTCAAAGCAATGTAAAGTGTCATAGCTGAGCATAATAAATTGAACTTGCAAATATAATCAGTCGTGCTTGTGTGGTCATATCAAATGAACATGTCAGACTGCAAAGTCAGATAAGGCATCAAGGATCATCTAAAATAAAAGAAAAACACAAAACATAGACAAAACATAGACACATGGACAGACGGGAGGACGGGGAGGAGGGGGGGGGGTGAGTAGCTGTATAAGAGCATGCAAGGAAGTTAAGGTAACCTGTCAAGCCAGTAGTCATCCCAAACATCCCATATAGCGCAAAACATGTCGACCTTGTCTTGGTATAGTGCAGTAGAGTATTCCATGGTGCGTATCTCCACCACCCTAGCGTACAGATCTGAGAGGGTCGGTGAGCTGGTTCGTTTCCAGAATCTGGGGATAAGGCAGCGAGCTGCTATCAGGATCTGAGTGATTAATTTACGCGTGGTAGTCTTAAAGTTACCAGGAAAGACATTTAGCAAAAATGAGAGCGGGTCTACTGGAAAATCACATTTAAACATGTTTGTCAGCAAATTACCAACCAGCGCCCAGAATGGACGTATATTAGGGCATTCCCAAAAGATATGCCACAGTGTTCCCATGTGGGAGTGACATCTCCAACATCTATCCGACACCACTGGATGTAGTCTACGAAGAAGAGCAGGAGTATGGTACCAATGCATTAATATTTTGTATTGGTTTTCCTGAGCCAATACCGACATGGAGGATTTTGCGGCTCTTCTCCATATGAGACTCCAAGTGGCGTCAGGGAGCACCCTTCCCAAATATTCCTCCCACTTTACCATATAAGAATGGCGGACAAGTCTGTCTGGGTATGGGTTAACCAGAATTGTGCATATTCCCGAGATGAGGCCTTTAGTGTGAACCCCATCTCTACAAATCCGCTCAAAAGATGTGGGTAGGGAAACAGAAAGGCCAGCAAATGTGGAACATGCAAAGTGTCTAAGTTGTGTATAGAAAAAGGCCGCCTCCGAGGGAAGGTTATATTTAGACTGTAAGTCCGAGAAGGACAATAGTTCCCTGGTAAACGGATCTACTATGTCAGCGAACCTAAAAATCTGTTTCCCAAACCATACTCTTGTAGCTGAGGACATCAGACTAGGAGGGAGGGATGGGTGATATAGAAAAGAGGTCATCGCAGAGTTACGTGAAACTAGAGGGAATTTAGAACGGCAGGAGTGCCAAATCATCCTGGTGCACCTCATGGGTCCTAACAAGTCTCTGTCCGGAGGGGAAGTACAAGAGCCAGACCAAAGCAAGGAATTGGGGTGAACAGGCGCTAACCATAGCCTCTCGATCTGCATCCAAACTGAATAGGGGTGCAAGGAGGCCCAGGCAGGTATAGTACGTAACTGGGCTGCCCAATAATATTTGACAAAATCTGGGACCGCGAGTCCACCCTGACTCCTGCTAGACAAAAGGACTGTCCTGGAAATCCTATGCCTTTTATAAGCCCAAATAAACTTAAGAGTATGGGATTGGAGAGATCTAAGGTCCCCCAACGGTATCGGGATAGGCAAGGCCTCAAAAAGATACAAAACCTTAGGTAATATGGTCATTTTTACAGCCGAGATACGCCCCAACAGAGAAAGTGGTAGCGTCTGCCATTTGGAAAAGAACGCCTTAATCTCTCCATAAATAGGGGGAAAATTAGCCTTATATAGGTCTGTAAATTTAGGAGTGAGATGTATACCCAGGTAACGTAAAGTATCCGTCTTCCAGTGGAAACGGAAATTATTCTTTAAAAGAGCAAGAGTAGATTCCGGGATATTAACCGGAAGCGCCTCCGTTTTAGTGGTATTTACTTTATATCCCGACAGATGACCATATTCCCTCAGAGTGGCCTGGAGATTAGGAAGGGATACATGCAAACCCGTAAGGGTGAGGAGCACGTCATCTGCATATAAGGATAATTTAAACTCTTTGTCCCGCACCTTAATGCCCTTTATGTCTGGATGGGTTCTAATCCTTGCAGCCAGTGGCTCGATACATAGCGCAAACAGCAAGGGAGACAAGGGGCAGCCTTGACGTGTGCCATTAGTAATACGAAGCTGACCAGATTCTGAATGCGGCAATTTAATCGTCGCCGTAGGGGAGGAGTAGAGCCCCTCAATAGCTCGTAGATAGGGCCCCTCAAAACCATAGGCCCGAAGGGTAGCGAATAAAAAGGGCCAGCCAAGACGATCAAACGCCTTTTCGGCGTCTAGGCTAAGGAGCAGAGACTCCTCCCCAGATCGGGCAACCACATCCAAAAGATTTATTGTGCGTCTGGTATTATCTCACCCCTGGCGGCAAGGGACAAATCCCACCTGGTCTTTGTGTATGAGGGAGGGGAGGAAAGTGTTCAGCCGGTTAGCTAGGATCTTAGAATAGATCTTAAGATCTGAGTTAAGCAGCGCAATGGGTCTGTAATTTTGACGGTCAAGGTGATCCTTGCCCGGCTTTGGGATCAAGGTTAGAAAAGAATGTGTCATAGTCCCCAGTAAAGCCTTCCCCGACAAAAAGCCATTAAAGAGGGACCGCATATGAGGAAGTAGCAGATCCTGAAAAGTCTTATAATAGAGATAAGTAAAACCATCAGGTCCTGGGGATTTCGCCGCAGGGAGGTGCTTAATCACCTCTAGGATCTCCTCTGCTGCAATCGGCTCATTAAGGGACAACTTGTCCGAAGAAGACAATGAAGGGAGGTGGCATGATCTCAAGTAGGAGTCTAACAGAAGGTCCCTATCCTGAGGGTTACGAGGTAGGTCATTAGGCAGGTTATAAAGTTCTGTGTAGTAGGAAAAGAACCTCTCTGCGATTTCCCGCGGGTCATAGGACACCGAACCATCCGCTCTTTTAATAGCACCAGGGCCAGATTGAGAGGGAAGGTTACGGAGTTGTTTAGCTAACAGAGAATGGGGCTTATTACCCCAAGCGTAATAGCGCTGTCGGGTGAACAGTAGTAGCTTATTCACCTTTTCATGGGCCATCCTACTCAACTGATCTCTAGTATCTACCAATTTTTTGAGGGTAAGGCGAGAGGGGTGGGCGCACATACGTTCTTCCAGTCTACGCAATTGGGACCTAAGCACTCGCGCAGCTTCCTGCGTGTCTTTTTTAAGCCGGGAACTTAATGCTATGCAATGACCTCTCATGACCGCTTTGTGAGCTTCCCATAAAGAATTAGGGTCATCTACTGACCCCACATTAACATCAAAGTATTGTTTCAGGTTGACCCGAAGCTCGTCGCGAGAGGGGGGCTTTTTAAGAAGGGAGTCGTTAAGTCTCCAGTGGCATTTGCGAGCGTGGCCTGTACTTCCATCCAGATTAACCATTACCGGGGCATGATCAGACCAGGTGATGTCCCCCATGGACGCTCCCTTTAAGATTCGTAAGGTCGATATAGTCCCCAGAAAATAATCTATTCGCGTGTGTGTCCCGTGGGGGGCCGAATAAAAGGAAAAGGACTTATCGGACGGGTTGGCAATTCTCCAAAGATCGTATAAGGAGTAGCGACGAATCAGACTACGGAAGTCCTTCGCCAGTCTAATCTGCGAGGGATTTGGAGGTTTCCCAGGTAACGCTAACCGGTCTGTGTGTTCCGAGAAAATAATATTAAAATCCCCCCCTATCAATGTGAGGGGATCCGATTGTCGAAAAACCTTGGCCAGGGTCCTAGTCAGGAAGTGTATTTGAGAGGTATTAGGGGCATACAAGTTGCAAAGTGTTATGGGGCGTCCTCTGAGGGTACCTCTTAAAATAATGTATCTCCCCAGGGGATCAGAGACGGATGAAGTGACCACTAGCGGGCAGTGGGAAGAGACTAAAATTGCAGCTCCTGCCTTTCTACGGGAATGAGAAGCTGTGTACACCATCGGGTATAAGTGGGAGAGGAATCTAAAAGAGGCCGCATCATCAAGATGCGTCTCCTGTAGAAACACCACTTCCGCTTTAAGGGACTTCAACTCTGAGAGCAAAAGCTTTCTTTTCACATTGGAGTTCAAACCCTTGACATTAAGAGTTACACAATACGCCATGACAAAGTCTCAAGGATATAGCAAAGCAAGAGAAGCAACTTACCAGCTCGCAGGGGTAGGGGGGGTGGAGGCACACCATGGAATCTCTTGAAAAAATGGACCTGAGCAGCGGTTGCTTGTAGAGAAAAAGGTCGGCCAGTAGACCCATGATTGTTTTTTTATTCAGTGTAATGCTGATCTAACGTTCTCTACAATAAAAATATACCACATTCTTACTGCTTTTGAGTTTTTTTTATTCACATTTTTTACCAGTCCGATATGACCAGTTGTAGGGAGGATAAAAGGGCAATTGGCCTCCACCACAAGAGATGTCCATCACATGGTTTCTCCTGCCTACATCAGGACCAAAAAATGCAAGATATATGCCTCAGTTTAAAATTTGGCAAAAGCGGTTATTATGTAGGTTTTCCTATTATTACTCAGGGTTTCCCCAACAGCAGAATTTGGGGAGAGTGGCCAGTGGAGCTTTCCTAATATCAGTTAGACTGTGTTGGAGCCTATTAACAAATATCTAATTGTTATATTCAGCTTGGATTAGTCCCACAATGCATGCCGCTGTTAGTGGGGAAGTATAACCATCAATTTTCTGACCAGTGGTCTTCACAGGACTTGATCAGACCCTGACCAATTGTGCCATTCCACAGTGATGTTTGCTATCTAGGAAAGCTTTCTGATGAGATGTCATCAAGATTTCATCACTAAGGGTCCATTCACACGTCCGTATGAATGGTTCTGCATCCGTTCCACAATTTTGCGGAACAGGTGCGGACCCATTCATTTTCAATGGGTCCACAAAAGATGCGGACAGCACACTATGTGAGGTCCGCATCCGCACTTCCGTTCCTCGGCCCTGCAAAAAATAGAACATGTCCTATTCTTGTCCACAGCCAAAGACAAGATAAGGCATTTCTATAGTGCCGGCACATGGCTGGTGTCCATGTTTTGCGGATCCGCAAAACACATGCGGACATTTGAATGGACCCTAATGTAACTGGTAACCCCTCCCTTCCGTTGTTAGTAATAATCAAGGGGTTTAGCAATTGAAATTGCATACAGCGAACCATTTCATGTTAAGGTAGATTTACACTGCCCGATTTTTGGGCAGATTATGGAGAACGACCGTCCTGTAAACGCTCGTTCCCGACAATCTGCCCATCTAAATGGAGGTTAAGGGTCTGGCAGTAGCGTGGTCACCTTGAAGGCAGACCATGCCACTACTATAGGGCCCATGGTGAAAGAGGGCAATGAAGTCCCGCTCCTTGGGTGAGCTCAGTGCATAGAGATTTGTTTAATGGGACCCGTATGCATTCATGTGCACTGAGCTCCCTCTAGTGGTGGTTAGAGGCTGTCTAGTTTCATCATCTACAATGTGAAGGGAGATGGGATTAAAATGTATAGAGGAGAATTATAAACCAGTTTTCTGGTGTATATGCATTAAAAAATAAGGCGTTCAGACTGAGCACCATATTCATGAAGTCAGTGTGGGTGAGGCTTCAGTGAGGCACAGAGTGCTGCTTTCTGACCAGGCATCTAAGTCTAAGGGGCCGTTCAGATGGTCGTAGTATTGTAGATCCGCAAAAATGCGGATCGGTAATACCATGGATGCTGCCAGGTGTGTGTTCCGCAATTTGTGGAACACATGGCCAGGTGCCCTGTTCAAAATGCCTATTCTTGTCTGCTGTTGTGGACATGAATAGGACATGTTCTATAATTTCTTGCAGGGCCACGGCTTAGCAAGATCGCGTGCTGGCCATTGAAGTGAACGGGCCCGCAACTATTCTGCAATTCTGTGGAATAGGTGCGAACGCGTTCACACGGTCGTGTGAACGGGCCCTAAGCCAGATTAATCCCCAGGGTGTTATACACTGCAGGGAGGAGATACGACACTCCGCAAGCATGGTGCATCAGTATTAACAGAGCTCCCCTATAAAGGTGTGTTACTTTGTTGGATAACTGGGAGTATGGGAAGGACATACTAATGTTTGCTATGGGGCTTATGATTTCTATGTACACTCATGGGATGGGGCAGAGTGGGCCAGGAGGAGCCCAATGTTTATCCTTGCCATGAGGCCCTCTCACATATATGTACACCACTGCCACTGAGATAACTTGAATCACACTCATAAGATGCTCTGTAGAAACAGAAACTGCTCTTTGCATCTTATGATTGGACATAATTGTAAATGTCTGTGTGTTATATCTTGGCAAAATAAAAGTTTTCTCTTGAACGTGATTGGTCAGTTGCTGGTCACATGACCAGGGCAATTGTGATGATTACATGTGGATGTCAGTGAGTGACAGTTGGAAGTGACAGTTAGAAGTGACAGACGACGGAGGAGGATGTCTGCTGGCCGTAAGCAGAGCGATAAAATGGACGCGGAGGAAGAGAAGGCGAAGGGAGTGAAGAGAAGAAGACCGACCATGAACTCATCGGCTGATGGGAGGAAGTCTTCAGTCAAGAGGACCAAACAACCGGTCCAGAAGAAAGAAGAGGAGATCCAGAAGATGGAAGCCAAGAAGAGAGCAGCCATCTTCAGCTCAGGAAGTGGGGCCAAGAAATTCAAGAAAGGTGAAGAAGGCCAGAAGAAAGGAGATATAGAGGAGGAGCAGGGAGGCCCAGGTAACAATTATACCAACTGGACACACAGCTCATGTCTAATGCTGCTCTGTCACCTGAAATGATTGTACCATGGGAAGTGGCCGAACACTGATGGAAATGACGTCTTCTCCTTTTATGTTGTCCTGTGATAGGCTGGGGTTACACAGGGGGGTGGGGGCATATTGAAAAACAGAATGTGGGAAATTTATCTGGTGTAAAGGAAAACTGGCATTGTTGCCCAAAGCAACCAATCAGAAGCCAACTTTCATTTTCCCAAGGAGCTCTTCAAAATGAAAGGTGTTATCATATTGGTTGCTGTGGGCAACTAAGCCAGTTTTCCTTTACACCAGTTTTGATAAATCTTCCCCAATGTGTTTTTACTGCTGCATTACCTGCTGAAAACACACATTAGAGAGATTTTTCAAAACTGGTACAAATGTAAACTGTCTTAGTTGTCCATAGCAACCAATCAGATTCCACCTTTCATTTTCAGCAAATGAAAAGTGGGAAACCAAGTCAGTTTTCTTTTGCACCAATTTTTTCATAGTAAATTTTTATTAAGTATTTTAGGGTAACAAACATTAAGTAAATTTGACGTATATAATACAAATTGTATGTTTTTGTATCACTTGTAATAAAGGATTTTCTTTCTTTGTATAGTGGTTATTATTACTTTAAAGTATGTATAGAGAGAAGTATAAGTAAGATATAGTTACAGATGGAATAATAATTAGTCGTTATGTTTGATTTTTGGGAGGTTTATGGGAGTAAAAATGTGAGACCCAGAGCATGCTGAAATTTTAAAAAGATGTCTTTGACCCAAAAAACACACTTCAAGGGTGAAAAAACATTACTACAAAAAACAAAGAAACACCTGTTTATCACGAATCATGAATTTGATACGTCTGTTTTCACCATGCTAAACTGTTACCAGAACTAAATAGGCACTGGAGACAGCAGGATAAACATAACTTAAAGGGAACCTGTCATCTCCAAAACACCCCCTGAACTAGAGTAAGAGATGTATAGTGTAAGTGATGCAGAATCCGAATATGTACGTTTTATCTTCATACTCACTTCCATTCTAACGCTGTGCTCCCACAAACCTGCAGTAAAATGCACTCACTGGACTCTTCTTTGAGTCCTCTCCATTATGTGAGTGAGCACCGGAGTCCACTGAGTGCATTTTACTGCAGGTTTGTCAGAGCACAGCGGCGGAATGGAAGTGAGTAGGAAGATAAAAATTATATAACAGGACTCAATGTCACTTACACTATACATCGCTTACTGTAGTTTGGAGGGTGTTTCAGAGCCGACAGGTTCCCTTTAAGTGGAGTTTTTATCATCAGGAGTAGTGTCAATATAAGCACTGGAGGCAGAGTGCACTGGAGGCAGATAGGTGTGGGTCCTACCTCTGAACAAGAACACACTGTGCAAGTGCGTTCACCCCCCATTCACTTCTATAGAGGAACCGAAAATAGCCGAGCGCGCTTCTATGGAGAGTATGGCGGACAATGCAGAGCACACCGTGCAGTGGCTCTTATGCACTTTAGAGGCCCCATTCTAGAGATAGATGCAGGTTTCAGTGTTGAAATCCGTACCTTTCTGACATTAGGGGCAAACCCTAGCAATATACCACCAATGCCTCAAATGACACAACCCTTTTAAGGAGCAGAATTTGGCAGAGTAAACATTCATATTCACACTATTTCTGATATTAAAAACTCCACAGTATATTTATTTACTCATATAGCACTGACATATTCTGCAGCGCTTTAGAGACATTATCATCACTTGCTGTCCGCAATGGAGCTCACAATCTAAGTTCCCTATGTCTGTCTTAGAAGTGTGGGCAGGGGTGGGACTGGCCATAGACGATAAAGGAAATTTCCCAATGGACTGCCGGCTGATACATAACAATCTGATGCTCTCAGCATTAATTAATGCTGGGAGCATCAAGTACTTCTGCCCCTGGCCAACAGCTGCAGGTGCCCTCCTGAACTTAACTATATCACCGTCCTCGGGTTGGTGATACAGTTAAAAGTTGTGGCGAGGGTGACAGTATTTTGTGCTACACTGTGATATTTGGTTCTACTGCGTTGGTATTTTGTTCTATCTTTTTATGCGGCTGTGCGCTCCCATAGAAGTGAATGGGGCTGCATGTATTCCGCAATTTTGCGGAATACATATGGCCCCATTCATACGGTCTTGTGAATGGGGCCTAATACATTTGGCACATTTTCAGACTGCCTTAATCTGTCCACATATTAGCCAGGATTAGTAAATCTGCCTTGTGTAATTTATTCTCCTCCTAGGAAGTGGCGGTGTTCGGCCAACCGGCTCCAGCAGCACAGGCTCCGATAACATCAGAAGGAGATTATTATTCCATCATGTGCTCGGTCATCAGCAAAAGAGCCCTGCTTGCTGAAGGTGACGAGTCTGTGATGGTGGAGCGACGAGTTTTCCAGCTGGCATCTGGGAGCCCCTTCCTTGTGCACGCTCACTTTGCATTTCAGACCAAGGTAGAGTATGGACTACAGGATATTAGGAAATGCCATTGTATGTAACACATACTCCACTGCCTCATGGGCCCCACAGATCTCATCTTCTGACAACATCTCATACGGGTACCTCAGTCTATTATATACATGTCATGTAAATGGGATAATGTACCCCTACTGTAAAAGAATATTACCAATCACCCATGGTGTGCCATGGCCTAAAGTGACTACTGATATTATTAATATAGTCAGGGCTACATTGGGCCTCTTTTACCAAAATGTCTAATACAAAAATTGGCCTTGTCACCTATAGCAGCGGTTCTCAACCTTTTCACATCAAGTAACCCCTTTGAAAAGAAGTTAAAGGATTTCTGGTGTCAGTTAGGGGTAAGTGAATCAAGCTTCGGATCCAACATCCAAAGTCGATTTGTTCTAAAACTTCGTTTTAATGCTGTACCGGGACCTATCTCTGTACAACATAAAAATGTATGTTGTTCGGCGAGGCAAAACTAGTTAAGTCCAAAGATGCATGAAACTTTGGTGAATACTATCGGGCTTTGATTTTACAACTTTAAAAGCATTTTAAAACAGGAATTCAGTATTAACATGATAAAACTACAAGAAAGTGCATGAACTGTATAAATTCCTAAGCAGCACTGAGCTCCCCCTAGTGGTGGTTGCAAGAAGACAGTTTTGTATTATAATTCGCTGTGTGAGGGGAAACTGGTCAGAACAGTTTGGGGTAAATATCAATGTATTGGAAAAATATGGTATTCAGAATGAGCACCATATTTATGAAGAACCTCTTCCCTTATTTCTGACGTGAGGGCAAAGCTCAATTGTTTTCTGTTTATTAAAAAAACATTTTGCATTGAAAAATGGGTAAACGAGTCTGCGAAAAAATGTGAACAGCAACATGGGCAGTATTTGTATTTTGTGGATCTGCAATTTGCGAACCATAGAATACATATGGTTGTGTGAATATAGCCTTATACTTCCTGCAAAAGTAACTTATGACAAGAGATTGCTATAGGAAGATATAAGTAGTGACTATAGAGCTCCACTCATCTCTGTATAATGGTCAGGTTCTGACATCAGAATGTGAAGTTATATATGTGGTAAGGAGGTATATGTACTGTAATCACATATGTAAATGATCCTCCAGAAGGGCATCTTACATATTCTGTACCATGTGGAGCAATATACCTGTATGTCTGTTCTGTGTAACAGCTGCATGTGCTGCTCGGCCTGGAGTACATGAGCTACGGGGACTTTTACTCCTACCTACTGATAAAGGACCAGCTTGACATCCCCGGTGCCAGGTAACGGTTTCTATTAACTACAAATCTGATCAGAACTGGAAATGAGATATAAGATTTTCTCTGTTCATATCTGTGCATTTAGGGTTCTAGTATTTTCTATGGAAACAATAGTGTAGACTGCGGCCATATTCTAGTCACCAGAACCTCATCAGAAGCCTGAATGACCCATTATTAGTGATTGGGTCTGACAGGATTTGTTCTGTTCTGTGGACAATCATCTATGGAGTAGAAGAAATATCTTAGCACTTCTTGTGTTATCCCAGGATGTTACACTCATTCATTGTCTTTCTGTCAGACTCTATGGAGCTGAACTCGTCTGTGGAATCCAGTTCCTGCACTCAAAGGGCGTCATCCACAAGTAATTACTGTAATTGTCTGTTCCAGGGTTCACACTAAAGTCTAGACTCAAAATCAGCCATTTGTTTGCGATATCTAATTGTAGTATGAACTCTCCAACAAATATATATTTTTTTATATTTAACAGAGACATGAAGCCCGAGAACATCTTGGTGGCTGAAATGGGCCATATTAAAATAACTGATTTCGGTCTTGCACTTGACAACATGCATGGAGACCAAACAGCCACTTCATACGCTGGAACAGTAGGCTACATGGCTCCTGAGGTGAGAAGAACAGAGATTTTCCACTTTATTAGTCATCATGGATCATACACATGGCCCGATATATGCCCATTACAGTTCCTCTTCAGGGAATAGGACATTCTGACAACAGAGTTAGAGATCCAAGAGTCTTAGAGTCAGAAACAAAGGGGCACAGTGTCAGAGAGGGATTGGTGGAAGTTACAGGGTAGAGATCCTCACCCATTTTATGTCATACAGATGTATAAAGCTTAGCATCATCTCAAATTCAGTCTGCATGCAGCCATAACTAGAGAGCATAAAATCTCAGTGTATTACATAATCACCAGATTATTATAGTGATAACTCATCATGGTGACGTCAGTTGTAGAACATTTTCACCATCTCATTATCTATTCTCTTCCTCCTGATAGATGCTGGCTAGGAAGGAGTATAACGCCGGAGTAGACTGGTATTCTTTTGGTGTCATCTTGAAAGAAATGGTTACCAGTGATTGTGCGTTCCATCAGACAATCGATGATACATCCTCCGGCATTAAGAGCATCATTAGAAAGGTCAGTAGCCATACAAGGTATTAGTACTATGGTTTATACAGTGATGGTTATGAGCATGGTTTATTGGCTCTACCTCTTCCATTTATGATCATTTTTAGCTCCTTCGGAAAGATCCTGCCAGACGCTTAGGAGTGAATGGTAACATCAGAAAGCACCGATTCTTCCAGCGTATGGACTGGGTCTCTGTGGAAGCCCTAGAGCTGCCTCCACCATACATACCTGAAGTAAGTACATGACCAGATGTTGTCGTCTTCTATTACAGGTTACAGAACTGATTCTTTATAAAGGAAGGACTGATAAGAAGAGAACATTCATTGTAATTTTGAAGTGGTTGAGTATTAGTGGTGGCACTTATACTGGGAAGGTAATAACATCCCGAGCTACTGTTCCACCCTTGGCGTACTCTACATGGAGGCAGACCACACCAGTGCTATAGGACCTGTAGTGGCACAGAAGGGGGTCTCTTGCTGTCAACACAAAACCACTTCATTTCCTTGCAGTTACCAATGGCGGGTAAAATAGATTTTTACAGTTTCCATTGCTGTGGGCAGACACTTTTATCATGTACCATGTGAAGAAAAGCAGGAGATAATGGATCATGAGGGTAATAGTTGAAGTCAGTTTACCTTGTGTCTACACTGGTATATTTTTCGCCAAATAAGTCAAAAGTCACATACTGTTTTATAAATTTGGTAAGTTTTTAAACCTAACTCTGTTGTGTAGAAATGCTTCTCCAGGTTTTATATGCCACCTTGCTATAGATGTGAGTATGTGGTTATTTTTGCGACTTTCTAAAGTTCCAAGTATGGAGTAAAACTATTCCACATAACTAACCACTGTCCTAACACCTTTTCAAAACCGGAGTGAGCGGTGTAAAGACGCAAAAAGCCACAATTTATGTTTACAAAAGCCCCAAGTGAGGGTGTAATAAATTCTCCACATGGTGTTTAAAAAGAGCACCATATTTATGAAGTACATGTTCCACTTTTTTGTGACATAGACGTCTGGTAAAGTAGATGAAGTGCAATTGTTTTTTCTTTTTTAAAACATTTCTCAACTTTTCATAAACTTAAAGTTTGTGTGACAGAAAAATGTAACCTATGCCAACTCATACACCAGTTTCTGGCATCAATTATAGTGATTCGTCCCACTTTGCCTCACCCACCACTATCACCATATTTCAGAAGTGGTGAGAAGTGTAGAAAGATGCATTTTATACAGAAAATATAAGGAGCATCATTATTTTGGCTTTTTTTTACTTCATAAGAAAGGCTAAAGACAATGATAATTCTGCCCCAATGAGCTTTAAAAGAGGACTGTTATCGAAAGACATAATACTAATATTATAATTCTGTCTTTATATAGCCAACTGAACCTCGTCATCGTCCTAGACCATTCCATCTGGACAAACTGGAGGCAGCAGAGGTCAGAACACCTATATCAGCAGCGGACCAGGCCTTGTTCGAGGGATTTTCCTTTTGTCAACTTGGAAACCCTTGATAAAACACCAGCTCTATAGTCACCCGAGCAAGCTGCCCCCTGAGCCTCTGGAAGAGCAGGACCAAGTGAAGAAGAGAAGAGAAGACTGGACATCACTGCAGTGATTTACAGGCAAGTACTGCAGGAATGAAGAGGAGGAGGAAGAAGCACCTTGCTACGCCTGGCCCCACATTTCAGAAGAAAGAAGAATCCTCAGAAGAACAAAGGCAAGGATCGCCTCCTTAATATATTCAGATAGGTTATGGTAATTAAGGTAAGTATAGGTAGGTATAGTTTAGAAATAAATTCATAATTAATAGAGTTGAGAAAACACACACACAAAAAATATAGGGTTAATGTAGAGTATTATTGTTTTTTTTAGAGATTTAGACTAAGTGTAGTTGAAAGATCCTATTGAATAATTCTAACATTTACTAATATTTTAATCTGTGATAATTTGGCGCCATACTGCATTTATGCAATCTAGAGCATGTCTACCATAGAACAGGTTGGTCATTGTATCCACACCTTATGTCCGTATCCTTTATTACTACCTTGTGTGGATGACAAAACAGCAGTCCTGTGACCATCCTCATCTTCACCTAACTGGTACACGAATGCCCCGTCCTCTGTACACACTGGTCAAACTTAACAGACCTGACCTGGTGAGACTACTAAAGGGTTAAGCCATGCTCTCAGTATTACACCATTTCATCATCTACACATGTCCCAATAACTTGGCTGAAGAGCTCCGAGGTGCTGGATAAGACAGCATGGAAGAACCGGACATGTACATTATATATGCTATAGGTGCAGTATCGCTAGACATTGGGTATAGGAGAGATGTAAGATAGGTCTATGATAATTAAAAGATATAACACTAATGATAAGTATAGTATAGACAGGATTTAGGTATAAGACAGAATTAAAGTGAGTTTCCAGTGGGGGGGGGGGGGGGGGTGTGTGTAACATTTTAGAGAATATCAGGGACTGTACAGGTAAATTCAGCCATGTCATCTGATGTGAATACAACCTCACTTGCAGATGGGGTGACCATAGGGGATGTCATGGCTGTACATTACCACTTCTACCGCCTTGGCCATAGGGTAGAGCAGTAGTTTGAGGCACTTCCCTTAAATTCTGTTGACATATACACTATTTACTTTTTTTTTCATTCAGGGTCATGTGGATTTTTAAAAAACAGAACAGGGTAAATTTCTAATGGGATAAACTGGAGATTCGCTTTAAGATGATTATAAGATATAACATAGACATTAGTTACATATAAGAAAATGGTAAAATATGGCTAAGATCAGAATACCTATTGTATGAGGCGGGCAGAGGAGGCCAGGATTACAGAAGCGGCCATGTAGATTGTGCTACGCTATTATAGTAACTACCATAGAGGTGAATAAGAACTAGGGAAACAGCGCAGCATAGCACGCCATGATATTTCAATAGCTTTGGAGATACAGGAACAGTGTAACACAACCCACTCTGCTGTATCAGTAACCCTGCCCGTCTCTGGCCTCTGCATACAACGGGTATTCTGATTTTAGCCATGAATGGGACAGATGGGAATACCCCTTTAAATGGCATCTGTCAGCAGATTTGTTTTTTTCCCGCTTCCCACTACACCATATGCAATATTAAATGGTGGCGTTGGAAAGTACAACTTGTCCCGCAAAAAACAAGCCCTCATACAGCTATGTGAACAGAAAAATAAAACTGTTATGGCTGTTTGAAGGCAGGGAGCGCAAAACGAAAATGCAGAACCGAAAAAACCTCCGGGGGTGAAAGGGTTAAATAGATATTAGATGAATACATTAGATATAATGGGTACCTGCAGTTTTTCACACCTTTTGATATGTCATAGGGACATAGTGATCACTGGGGTCTGAGTGCTGAGACCTCACCAATCACTAGGACGAGTAGTTATCGTTGTTTCTCCTCACTGCTGAGTACAGAAATGAAGACGGCCTCATTGAATTTCTACTGAGCCCATCTGCATTTCCGTGTTCAGCAGTGAGGAGAAACAGCGCTAACCCCTCATTTTAACCATCGGTGGGGGATCTCAGTACTCGGACCCCCATGATCAAAACCTTTGATATGTAACTGTGACACATTAAAAGTTTTGAAAAAGTGCATTTATTCTTTAAGACAAAATTGTCATTATATAGATATAATAGGTGCAAAAAATAAAAAAATAAAGTGTCCGAGAAAACGGATCCATCCTCATTGACTTACATTGTGTGTCATGATGGATCCATCTTGCTCCACACCACATCGCGGACAGAAAAACGGTGCTTGCAGCATCATTCTGTCTACGATGGGGACGCAACAAAACGGAACGGAATGCATTCTCGTGCATTACGTTTTGTTCAGTTCAGTTTTGTCACCATTGACAATGAATGAGGAGAAAACGGAAGCCCCGCCCCTGCTATTGAGATCCTATGACAGATCTCAATAGCGGAAAGGGAAAGCGCAGATGTGAAAGTAGCCATAGTTATCAGATCGGTATAAGTATAAGGTAAAGGGGTATTCCCACCTTATAAATTTCTGGTATTTCCAAACCTCTTCATTGACTTCAAATGGGACAAGGGACCCTCATTCTCTATAGATGAGATTTCCAGAGGTGAAAACAGCACATATCAGGCTGTAGGTATGCCAGAAATGTTTAAGATCGGAATTTTACTTAATTATAAGGTAGAAAGATAAGAAAGATAGAAGATATATTAGTGATAAAGGGGAGCCATAATCAGGTCCTGTTACATAGACGGATGATCGAGAACAAGCGTTAGCTCCACTGTCCCTTCTCCTGATCATTGCCATGTGTGCAAAATCCTCCCTTAAAGGTGATCAGATCTTTTATGTGGCTTTAGAAATGCTGGTTTGTTTGCAGCAAATCACCCTGTGTAAACGGCATATGCTGCCAACAAATAAAAACTGTATGGGGATGAATGATCCTATCACCGATCATTCATCCCCATACTAATGATAACTGCTGCATATAAATGTAGGTAAAGAGCATGAACAACATGGTGTTACCGATCTTAACCGGACAGAATATCTGCTAGTGTGACAGAACCTGATATATAATATACAGATAAGTAATGTAAGATATAAGATAAGTATAATAGAAAGTAAGTTAGAGATAAGAGAATTATAAGATAAGTACAAGATAGAGTTGGTCATAGACATAAGTTGTCACCTAAACATTTGAATCAAACATTTCCTCCACTGCTGACAATCAGTCTGACATGATCCACCATGGAGCTTCATTATTTGTTGGTTCTAATCTAACATTAATGTTGTCAGGCTTATAGCGGCCGATCTGATCTTATAGCAGAGCACACAGGAGGATTATAATATCTGATATTCCTCGTCTATGCCGGGTTATATGGACTTATATAACATGAGCGAGTGACTAATAAGTCATCCATCAGTCGCCCATCAGTTACTTTTTATGTCTATGACCAGTTAAATGGTGATTTATCTATAAGGGGATGTATAAAGTAAGATTAAGGGATATATAAAATAGCTATTAGGCTATTTTCACATCTGCACTTTCCCTTTCCACTATTGACATCATAGGATCTCAAAACTGGAGGAACGCGCTTCAGCTTTGTCCCCGTTCATTGTCAATGAGGACAAAACTGACCTGAACGGAACGGAGTGTACCAGAATGCATTCTGTTCTGTTGCGTTCCCATGACGCACACAAAAGCTCTGCAAGCAGTGTTTTGGAGTGCATCATGGAATACTGATCAAGATGGATCCGCCATGAAACACAATGTAAGTCAATGGTGACGGATTCGTTTTTTCGGACACGAAAAAAAACAGATCCGGCGCCCATTGCCTTACAATGGATTTAGTGACTGATCTGTCTTGTTCATTTGGGATATAATACAACCGGATCCATTCTGAACGGATGCAGGTGGTTGTATTTTGCTGAACCCATGATGGATCCAGCAAAAACACAGATGTGAAAGTAGCCTTAAATAGATATTGTAAGATATAAGATAAGTATTAGTTAGAAATAAGCTATAAATAAGATAAATATAGAGATAAGATAGAAATATATATTACATGTATAATAATATTACATATAAGCTGTGACAGGGCCCCCATCCAGTGCTGACACTGCAGAGAACCAGGGAGTAGCCGATCGCCAGTTGATGGGGTCAGGAAGGAATTTTTTCCCCCACAGGGGGCTTATGTTTTGCCTTCCTCTGGTTCACATCTTCTTACGCAGTAAATTCTATAAAGAGTACTGGGTGGTTAAATTTAGTCCAAATTTAATAATAGATAGGAATAAAATAATTATTTCACTTTAATTCACTGTGTCTGAGTTCTCTTTTCTGTGTGCTGTGATTCATTGTGAAATCTCCTGATCTTCCATCATTACAGGTCATATTTCTACACCATAGATCTCCCTGACAATATTGTTACATAAAGCAGAGCTGGTTTATATCCATGTAGTAAATGGGGTTGTCCGGGGGTACGACATATATGAATACTGGTGAGGTCCTAGCCAGTCAGATCAGTCATGTATGATATATCGTGTGATTAAAAGAGTTTTCCAGGAAATAAATATGAATTATTTATCTTCAGTAAAGGTCATCAATATCTGATCTGTAGCGGCCCGACTCCCTTCACCATCGCTGATCAGCTGTTTGAAAGGGCCTCAATGTCAGGGGTGAACTACCACTGTAGCAGCCATATTAGCTGCTAGAGGGACTGCAATATCAAGGAGGCCATCCAGGCAGTATTTTCCTTGTGCAGCGAGCCGGACCACAGGGGCATGCGTGAGTGTTGGGGATATGTCACAGTGTCTAATGGTGCCGGTGGTAATACTACTCACGATTTGGTGACTCCCTGGGCCGGTGTGCAGTTGCGTGGGAGGAAGGACACCGTTTCCTCCAGGGCACCTCTGGTCCACAGGAACACTGCTGGATGGTGAGGCGAGGGGCCCTTGATGGTTTTGGGTATTTTAAGGTGTCTTTAAGCATCAGAATCTCTCAGTTTGGTTGGTGCTGGGGATCCGCAGAGGAGCCGCTGGAGCTTCCTTTCCCTAACACACTCTGTGCTAAAACTGAAACTAAAACTCTGACTACCAACCTCTACCCTCTAAGGTACAGAGGGGTGGCAGCAGATAGCTAGCACCACCTAGTGGTGAGGAGGATGAATGTAATTCATCAGTCTTAGGCTCCATTCACATGTCCTGTTTTTCTTTCCTGATTCGATCCTGATTTTTTCAGGACCCATTGAAATGAATGGATCCTGATCAGGATCAGGATCGAATCAGGAAAGAAAAACAGGACGTGTGAATGGAGCATTACAGCGTTAACATGTTAACATTTTGTAGTGTACCCTTTTAATTGGGACACTGCACTTGCAGTAGCTGAGACCAAAGCTGTCTGAAGGGAGGCTGGTTTAACCTGCTCTATCTCAGTCTGTATAGGAGCTAGAGATATGGGCTACATCTTGTTTTTAAGCTAACAATCTAAGTTTCATAAATAGTAACCCAGTTGGAAATGAGATCTGTTCCTATCTTGTCCTTTTTTTCATGCTTTGTGCTATTTTTGTACAATAGTTGTAAAACATAAAAAAACCTTTTAACACATAATAAACTATTTGGTTTCACCATGATCACTCAAATAACGACACGATATTTATGCTACATGGTGGTGGGCATTCAAAAGTTTTCTATAGGGTCCCATTTTATATATTTACAGCCCTGCTCATCACAGGACAGCGCCAAGTATTGTATACAACTAAATACCATTTACTTGAATGGGACTGACCTACACAAAGGTCATGTGACCAGTGGATGTGACGCCATAGGCAAAAGAAGAGGTTGCGTTGCAGCTCCTTCCAACATCAAAGGAAGAAATGACTACCAGAGTGATTACCGGAGCACCACAGCTCTTTCCAACATCTGATGTATGCAGATAAGGATATCACTGCTGTGGAGGGAGCTCTGGTGCTTGCTGCACTATGGAGCCTGGAGCCCCCTACTATAAAAAAAAGCTATCTGTGATTTCATTGATCAATAACTGCCTGTAATAATGCCAGTCAGATCCTCTATGTGCTGGGCTGAGGAGGGATATGACCATAATGGAGTACTTACTGTCCGTGGAACTATGGGGAAGATTTACTAATCCTGTAGACCGTGTGAAGACAGACTGTCTAGACCAGGGATCTCAAACTCGTGGCCCTCCAGCTGTTGCAAAACTACAACTCCCAGCATGCCCCAATAGCTGTAGGCTCTCCTGGCATGATGGAAGTTGTAGTTCTACAACAGCTGTAGGGCCACGAGTTTGAGATCTCTGGTCTAGACCTACCAAATATATCACAGTGGCTCATGGTGGATGATAAATCTGGTGCAGGGCTGGACACTCTTGTGTAACTTCATGGCAACTATTGGTCGGCTTACTTTGTGACAGAATTTTACACCAGAATTAAGTTTCAAAATGACACATTTGAGGTCACGCCCCATCCCACTAAGCCATTCCCCTTTGTCAAGCTCAGACATTGATGTAAAACCATACGCGGTAAAGTGTACCTAAAATGTGCCAAATTGCTCCAAATTTTATTGCAGTTTACAGCCCCTAGGTGCAATAACATTGCAAATGTGGACCTTTATGTTCCAGTCATCCTGAATAAGGGGGCTCCAATGCTCCTGTTCCTGATTCTTCCAGTCCCCAGTGCACCAGAAGTGTGAAGTATCATAAGTGGTCACGTGCACCTCTGCAGCCATTTGTCAGCCTCTGTGCTGTCATGTCCCCAAATGTCATGTGACCGCTGAGGGGACACGTCACCACTGAGGCCAGTGAATGGCTGCAGAGGTCCATGTAACCATGGGCAGGATGTCACACTGCCCGATCACTGGGGACCACATGGAGCGGGGGCTGGAGCTTTGGCACTGGAAAGAAAGTGGCGGTGACTAGGTGAGGGCCCTTTTTTTCTTTATGTCACTTTCCCGGCCATAACTAAATATTTTATGGATCTGACAATCCTTTTAACCATCAGGTAGGGAATAATCTAGGAGAGGGAAGGTCTCCAGAGCATGACAAAAAGCAGGGTCCAGTGACGTCTGATGCTGTTCCCGCAGGGGAGAGGTGGGAATTGTCCTGTCAGCAGAATGGAAGTGATACAAAGCTGAACCTGGTCACACAAGTCTGGGAGATGTGGACATGTAGAGGAGGACTTCTCAGCACAGAAATTTAGGGAGGGGTATGTCTTGTAATAAATGTATGATACTAACAGATATACAAATGTAATGTATCTGATAGGTAACAAAATGTGGAAATTGTGTACAAGTGCCGGTAAGCTTGTTTCCATACAGTATATTAACCCCTTAATGTCGGTATGTACATCCAGAGGTGGAAGTAACTCTTTGGGCGAGATGTGGTTTCAGAACGAACCCCAACACTCTCTGTGCCCTTTTACATGGGCTGAGGATCAGGACAAATCAGAGATGAATGCCTGGATGAATACTCATCCCCCACTAATTGTAATTGTGTAAGTGTCCTGCTGATAACACTTGTTTGTGGGGGATCACATCTTTCATGCAGCATATAATATCGTTTGTGATCACTGTATAAACAGGGATGTGCTGTCTACAGACAATAGATCTGTATGAGTGGAAGGTGGCGGAAGAGTAAACCCACCTTGAAAATAGCCCTATTCTCTTAAAGTCATGGGCACCACTGCTGCTGCAATGTGAGAAGCCAGGATGAGTTGTCAGCCTCATTGATTACTTTGCCAGTACGCTGTAGTACTGAGATCCGGTCACTAGATGGTGCTGTTGCAAAGCAAATAGAGAAAGCATAGCTGGGGAATATG
Organism: Rhinella marina; assembly: GCA_900303285.1. NCBI lineage: Eukaryota > Metazoa > Chordata > Amphibia > Anura > Bufonidae > Rhinella > Rhinella marina. The sequence goes on along the minus strand of ONZH01001413.1, from coordinate 232,936 downwards.
CCAGTCCTTTTGCAGCAACCCCCAAGGAGGGGATCGGAGGATGGGAGTGGTAGTTTTGGCCCCAAAGATGGTAGGAGTAGTCACAGTGGCGATCCTCGCCCTGGGGCTATCCTCTCACACAATCTTTCTCCACAACCTGGTAATGAGGCTCTTACGTGGTGGTGGATGGAGTGCCCTTGATGTTAGGTGTTTGGCAGGGTGCAAGGCAGGAGTGTGGCCGGCGGATAGTGAAGAAGTTAGTAACCAGGCCAGTTGGCATTAATAAATAAGTCTGTCTTTACTAAATTGCAGAACAGGAGTAGTAGCGGATCTGACACTAACAAGGCACAGTTCAAAGGCAAATCCTCCCCTATATGAACAGACAGAAGCAATGATAGTCATTGTAGTGCTCCTTCCCTCTATCTCTTTAAAGTCTCTCACTCTGCAGAACCTTAGGCAAGCAATAACATTGTTCATGAGCTTCTGCAGTTCCCCACTGAGGGTGAAGATTTAAGATACAGCTGGCCAAACCGTCTCAATGTGAGGGTGCGTTAGTAATATTCCCTCTCATAGCAGTAAGGTCTTTCTCTGCCATAAACATGCCCAACACCTTGCTGACTGACTCCAGTACACCGCCTTGTAGATTCAGGAACTTTTAACTGTCTTCTCTGTTTATGGATCACTTTAAAACCTCATGCACATGGCCGTTGCCAAGCTGTGTCCCGAAAACAGCCACACGAATGGCGCTTGGGGACCCCAAGTTTTTAAAGCCACTTTTCTGGCACAAGGGAGATGATAAATCTCCCCTTAAGTACTTATGGGGTCATTTATTAAGACCAGCATTTTAGACATCGATCTTAATACCCATTGTGCTTGCGCATGATACGCTAGCCTCTACATAACATAGGCGCATCCACCGCTGGCCTAAATCTACGGAAGCTCCCTTGCTGGCGTAGATTTAAAAATTTGTCTGCGTCCAAAACAGGAGTAGAAAATGATAAATGAGAAGGGACGAGCCGTCCCCTTCCCCACTTATGTCACACCCCCTTTTTTAGACCTGGCGTGAGTGGGAAAATGTTGCAGATTTGTCAGTAAATCCCCTTTGTGACCGAATCTACGACAGATGCTAAAAATTGGCGTATATCTAATAATAAATGAACCCCTTGTTGGGACCAAAAGAAAAATGAAAAAGAAATAAACAAAGCATATTCTTATAAAGACTTTATTAATAAAATGACAACAAAAAGCTTAAGGGTGAAGAATAAATAATTTTTAAACTACAGTTATGTTTACTGCATTGCAAAAATCCAATACACCACCAGATGGCAGTAAAGGAGCATGTTGTGAGCAATTTTTATTTAGTTACAGTATGAAGCAGTAAAATAAAACACATGGGGGCAGTTATTAAGACAGTCATATTACCTATCACCCACTGGCGTCAGACATACCATATTAATGCCCCCTTAATAATTTGAATACCAGAACTGAACTCTATACAAGCAAGGAGACTTCGCCAAATTTTTTGAAAAGTGTTGGGGGGGATGAAGGCTCAAGACTTTTTCATAGCCATATCATGCTCTGTCAGTTATTCTTCTAGAGAATATCCCTTCAATCATATAGAATCTGATAGAGCGTGCTGCATTTTTGTGGGATTCATACATAGGTGCAGTAGAGGTCCCTGCACTTGTAGAGGTGCCATATTATACTCTGGTTATACTGCATATAGTCTGTTTCTGAGCATAATCCGTGCTGCATGACGGGTTTTGAGTTTTAGAGACTTTTTGAAAGTTCAACCCATAACATCAACGTGCTTGCCTCGTACAAAGTGAGGAGGCGATGATAAAATGGAGAGGTCTCATGATGAAAGGCTGGGTGAATAAACAAGGGCTGTGGTGGCATGAAATCTCACTGTACTATCTGTTATCTCCTTAGTCATTGGTTTAACTTATATTTAAAAATATTGCTGATATGCTGTTTAAAGCGGTTATCTCATGATTAATATAAAAAAATTAAAATCAGATATTATATAGTACATGACAATCTCTCTCTAGCAAAGCTGTAACCAGCCCTGTACTCACATGGATCCAGAGATCTCCCCACTCATTGCTCCAACAGTCCTGCTGGATTTATTTCAGGCTGGCAGCTCAAGGACACGTCCTTTAACAGAGGACATGTCCTGTCTGCAGCAGCTTTCTCTCTGTAAGGCCCCATTCACATGACCGTATGTATTCTGTGTCCGTATAAAACGGAACGGAAGACATACGGAATGTCTTCCATAGTGTTCCGCATTTTTGCGGACCCATTGACTTTTAATGGGGCTACAGTGTTTTGCGGCCAAGTATAGGACATGTTTCATTTTTTTTGCGGGAGAACTTCCATAATATACGGATGCGGAATGCACACGGCATTTTTTTTTCTCCTATGGAAAAATGAATGAGTCCGTATGGTTCCGCATCTTATCCGCAGAAATGCGGATAAGATATGGAAATGAACATATGGTCGTGTGAATGGGGCCTAACTGTCACAGTTTCTAACAGTAGATATAGCTGGTTGCAAATAAAGGATGGAACTAAGCATGTGCGACCACCTCAGCGGGGTGGACAGAGAGATGTGGAACAACAGCAGCCATATAGATACATTTTATAGAATAACTCAGTGGCTATACTACATTTTTGACTACATGCAGTTACAAATGTAGTCTATATAATGCAAAAGTGCAATCTTTTTCAGCATTAGTAAATGAGTAACTTCACGTTCAGGTAAGCTTACTCGAACTTTTACGTTATATGCACTACTGATCATTCTACTGAGTTATCCTTTATATCTTTTTTACTGAAAAAGAATAGATTTTTATGCTATTTGATCTCACATTTGTACTTAATAATACATTTTTTCGTATTGGGCATTTACAAGGAGTGTGCCACGATTTTTCTATATATTTTCTTCACATTCAGTCACTATATAATGGTTTTCCAGCAAAACAGTTTATTCAATGCTGGATTTGGTTGTGAACAGTAGAACTGTGGCAGTTTCCATACACTGGCATCAGCCATATTTGGTCATATGATGTTTTCACACCACATTTAACATACAGTATACGTTGGGAAAAAGGCTGTAAAAGCATAGTATACTACACTTTTCTATCCTGTAGAGTCTAGCAAAAAAAAGCATATACATTAAATGGATACTGAAATGTTTTGACATGTTGGCTCCTCCATTCTGATGGCCTTCTAGGGCCCCACTGTTTGTGGAGCATCTACTGGTGTGTGAGCTGCACCCTCTTAGGACCAATCACAGGAGTTAAAGGGGTTCTCCGAGTTATATATATTGATGACCTATCCTCAGGATAGGTCATCAATATCAGATCGGCGGGGGTCCGACACCTGGCACCCCCGCCGATCAGCTGTTTGAAGAGGAAGCGCGCGCTGTACCAGCGCTGCCTCCTCTTCACTGTTTACATGCTGGCCGACACGGGGGTAGTGGTGAGTAGGTGTAATTACACCTCACCGCCCCATTCATTTCAATGAGAAGAATCGCTCCTATACAAGTCTATGGAAGCGATTCTTCCCATAGAAATGAATGGGGCGGTTAGGTGTAATTACACCTACTCACCACTACCCCCGTGTCGGCCAGCGTGTAAACAATGAAGAGGAGGCAGCGCTGATACGGCGCGCGCCTCCGCTTCAAACAGCTGATCGGCGGGGGTGCCAGGTGTCGGACCCCGCCGATTTGATATTGATGACCTATCCTGAGGATAGGTCATCAATATATATAACTCGCAGAACCCCTTTAAAGGGGTTCTCCAGGAATGCATCAAGATGGCCTTCGGCAACCCATCTTAGGGTGTGACTAGGAGGGGTTGCCTCAATTTCTACAACTGCTTAGGAGGAGTAAGGGGGCGGACCTCATTAAACCATGCTCCGGTGCTGAAGTTTCTTTACAGTGATGATATGTGCTGTCAGGCTGTTCAGTCTGGCAGCATATCTCATGTACCATTGGTCAACTGCTACCTATTGTAGAGAAGGACTCATTCTAATATTGAATAGGAGTTCTCCAGAAATGTATCAAGATGGCCTTCAGAAACCCATCTTAGGATGTGACTAGGATGGGTTGCCTCCATTTCTACAACTGCTTAGGGGGGTAAGGGGACGGGCCTCATTAAACCGTGCTCCGGTGCTGAAGTCTCTTTACAGTGATGATATGTGCTGTCAGGCTGTTCAGTCTGGTAGCATATCTCATGTACAATCGCTCCACTGCTACCTATTGTAGAGCAGGACCTCTGCTCTACAATAGATTGTAATTGTATGATCCTGGAAAGCTCAGCAATGTAAAGTGAAGGCGGTGTGTAGTGACGTGCCTCCACCCTGTCACCTCATCCAGGCAGCTCTGCAAATGGATGGAACCTGTCCTATTTATATTCTAGGTTGGGTTGCTTACAGACATTTTAATTAATTCCAGTAGAACCCCACCCATCAGATCCTGTGAAGAGGCCTATGTTTACATGCTCCCCACTGCTCCATATGGGCTCCGTGGCTCCCAGGCTGTCTTCAATAGACTTCTGGTTCTCACCTGTAAACTTCCTGCATGGACTTATGGACTCATGGCTTTAGTGACGATGTGTCCCCAAGTTGGTGAGAGGAGGGGGTATTTTAAAAAGAAAATCCTGGACCACGCCTTTAAGGCAGTGAGTTATCTGTATAGCATAAAACATGAATGCAGTTGGTCAATATGCAGCACATGAAGCATAAGTTCTGCAAATGAAACTATCTGCAATTGGTCAGACAGCTGTTTAACTCCGAGTCCCAGTGACACAATCGTGTGCCGCACACTGCCGGTCCAATAAGTATCTTCACTAAATTTATACAGCGACACTGTTAGGGATCTTGTCTGGAGACAGATAATAATACGGCAACTTCTTATTCTTGTTGCGATCAAGGATGAAACTGGTGATGTCTTCAAGGTTCTTCCTGAATTTGGCCATTGCTTTTTTCACTGGTTTTTCAACGAAATGTTCATCAGGATACATCCCTAGAAACAACTAGATATACGACATGGTATAAGATGAAACATAGTGGAGTGCCTGGAGTGGGGTAACATGGAAATAAAGAACACCATTTAACGTGGTGTGGTTCTCAGCATGGAGACACTTATAGGCAGCTAGACAGCAAATAGAAGATCTCTCATATGAAAGATTCAGTAACTTAACATTGATTTGTAAGAATCAATTTGGAGCAGAATTTGCTTTTCATCTTTAAGAAATGCCTGCAGCTTTTTATCTGCTGTCAAAGATGGAAATCTTCTCAGTTCAAACTTTAAAGGACTGTTTGGGATATTGATCCTCCAGTAGTCACATTAAAAATGGAAAAAGCCTCCCAAAAATGTCACTTTTTAATGTACATTTTGAATTTATGTCTAAAGTAAATATAGTTGGTGAAAAACTGAAGTACATTTTAACCATTTAGTGAAATAACTACTTTTAGCCTTAAGGATCAGTAACATTTTCCCCTTCTATGTTCCTGCCATCATAACTTTTTAACAGTTTAACTATTTGAAACCTTTAATTTTGCAGTACGAATTGTACTTTCTTAGGAACTATTTTGGGGTACATGTAGTGTAATAAAAAACTTTTATTATTTTATTTTTAGGTGGAAAGATAAAAAACAGCAATTTTTACAGTATTTTGCTGGCATTCACTGTGTGGTATAAGTAATATGATAACTTTATTCTATGGGTCAGTACGATTATGATGATTGCAAATTTATGTACTTTTTATTATGTTATACTACTTGCATAATAAAAAAACACTTATTTTTACAAACTAATCTGTTTTTGTGTCGCTGCATTCCAAGACCCATTTTTATTTTTCTGACATAAAGGTGTGAGGGCTAATATATTAGATTTCTCTCTAGTGATAATTGTTATCATTATTACTGTAACATGTATAGCTGGAGAAACGTTCCACATATTGTGTGGTAAAGAAAATATATGGGCAGGAGGAAACACTGTAAAATGGAAACTTTATTGATGTTAGTGTGTGTGGGGATTAAAGGGGTTCTCTGAGTTATATATATTGATGACCTAGGTCATCAATATCAGATCGGCAGGGGTCCGACACCTGCCACCTCTGCCTATCAGCTGTTTGAAGAGGAGGCGTGCGCCGTATCAGCGCTGCCTCCTCTTCACTGTTTACATGCTGGCTGTAATAGGGGTTGTGGTGAGTAGGTGTAATTACACCTCACCGCCCCATTCATTTCTATGGGAAGAATCGCTTCCATAGACTTGTATGGGAGCAATTCTTCCTATTGAAATGAATGGGGCGGTTAGGTGTAATTACACTTACTCACCACTACCCCTGTTACGGCCAGCATATGGCGCGCGCCTCCTCTTCAAACAGCTGATCGGCGGGGGTGCCGGGTGTCGAACCCCCGCCGATCTGATATTGATGACCTATCCTGAGGATAGGTCATCAATATATATAACTCGGAAAACCCCTTGAAGTGTTTGGTGTGATCTATTTGACATCATGATACAGACACTGGTAAACATCTGGGTCATGGCATCAATAAATTGCCTAATTTAACGCAGAAGGATGATTAGATGGGCAAGAGTCCATCTTCTCACTCCATTCTTAAAACAAAAGATCTCCATATGTGACAGTTAGAGAGAAAGTATGCTCCTTGATTAATTAAAGGGGGGGATAGGTAATTTCAGGTAAAAAGAAGAAACAGAAATTCTCCTGGGATCATGAAAGAGGATGTTTTTTTTATCTCCTTCCTGCAACCTGTCAGCTCCCCCACAGCCCCTCTCCTCTTCCATGCTGCTGAGATCACAGGCAGCTGATGGGGGCAGGGCTACTTTCATATCTTTTTTGAAAGCTGACAAGTAAGCTTTACAGTAATACCAAGATCGAAGCACTAGCTGCTATAGGGAGATATAGCCTTTAAAATGCGGGTCAGGACTGAAAGCAGCTGAAACCTGATTTCTAAAGGCTATATCTCCCAATGTAGAGAAACTAATGCTTAGATTGTCAGCTTTTAAACAAGACCAGGCTCACATCGCTATCTTCTACAGAGCCTGAGATATGAAAGTTTAAACAGCATTCCTTGCCTGCTGCCCGAGCTCTGCTCAGGGTGAACTGTTAGGCCCCTTACTCAAAGCCTGAGCAGAACTTGGGCAAAACATGTTAGGGGATTAATAGCCTATTCTCAGGATAGGTCATCAATATCCGATTGGTGTGGGTCAGACTTCTAGCAAGGCCACTGATCAGCTGTTTGAAGTGGCCACCACACTCTGATGGGTGCTGCAGCCTCCTCACAGCTTAACAAGCACAGCACCGTATATTGTATAGCGGATGTGGTCAGTTCTGCAGCTCAGGCTCATTCACTTGCATATGAATGAGCTGTGCCTAGGCCATGGGACCAAAGACTGTGACATCACTAGCCTAGGAAGAGGTTGCAGTGTTTGCCGGAGTGCCATGGCCTCTTCAAACAGCTGATCAGTAGGTGTGCCAGGAATCGAACCCCCACCAATCCTATATTGATGACCTACCCTAAAAATAGGCCATCAATATCAATATCCCAGACAAGCCCTTTAAGTAAATATATTTAGAAATGCTTATGATGGCTGTTTTGGTTACTAGGTACAGTAGCTTACCTCACTGTCTTGAAACTGACTCAAAGCCCATACAGCTCCAAGATGCCAACATGATCGACCTCTGTCAGGTAAGCTCTCAATGATGTATTCTATTGTAACCTCTCCCTTCTTTGTGGGCGGAGGACAGCGCATGGTAGGAGGAGCATTGGGGATCCATGAACACCAATCAAACTGCAGGGCACAATGTTCCAATACATTAGGTAATAGAAGTCAGGATTGTGCGTACAAAGTGTTGTGCAGTGGCTTACATATCATACACAAGCAACATTAGAAATATTTTTTATTAATAAAGTAAATTTTTTTTGTTTCTACAGCTTTTATGAAGACCTACAGTGCATTCAGAAAGTCTTTAGACCCTTTCACCTTTTTCACATTTTGTTACGACTTTGTGCTAAAAAAATAAAAAATCAAGCCCCCCCCAATCTGCACTCAATCCCCTTTTACACCCCCCCCCCTTTGCACATTTATTAAAAAGGAAAAAAATAATATTTTTCATGGACATAAGTATTCAACACATTTGCTATGACCCTTGAAATTTAACCCTGGGGCCCCTCATTTCTCTTGGCATCCACCTGTGGTAAATTCAGAAGATTCTCAGGTTTAATGAAACCAAAATGAAACTTTTTGGCCTCAATTCTTAGCATCATGTTTGGAGGAAACCAGGCACTGCTCAATATTTTCCCTACAGTGAAGCAGGGTGGTGGCAGCATCATGCTCTGGGGGTGTTTTTCAGTGTTTGGGGCAGGGATACTGATCAGGGTTGAAGGAAAGCTGAATAGAGCAAAGCACTGAGATATTCTTACTGAAAACCTGATCCAGTGCGCTCTGGACCTCAGACTGGGCAGGAGGTTCACCTTTCAACAAGACAATGATCCTAAGCACAGGGCCAAGACAACACAGAAGTGGCTTAGGGACAACTCTATGAATGTCCTTGAATGGCCCAGCCAGAGACCTGACTTGAACCCAAACATCTCTGGAAAGACCTGAAAATGGCTGTCCAATGACTGTCCCCATACAAACTGACAGAGCTTGAGAGGATCTGCAGAGAAGAATGGCAGAATATCCCAAAATCTAGGTGTGCAAACTTTGTGGCATCACACCCAAGAAGACAGGAGGCTGTAATCACTGCCAAAGGTGCTTCAACTAAGTCCTGAGTAAAGGGTTTGAATTCTTGTGTCAATGCAAGATTTTAGTTTTTCCTTAAATTAACAAGGATTATGAACATTCACCTTCTCTTTATAGGGTATACGTGCAGAAAGATGGGGGAAAACGATATATTTTTTTACTTTAGCACAAGGCTGCAACATAATAAAATGGGAAAAAACTTAAAGGATCTGAAGACTTTCCGAATGCACTGTATGTTTCTCCATGGTTAGAGACTACAAATCAACCCTGTGTAGTCTGCACGTACAACACGCTCCTTTCCTTCTGTTCTATTCTTACTGCTAATGCTGATTTGCTAAATTAATTTTTTTTATTAATTGCAAATAAAAGTGGTCTGAAGATGTTGCAGAATCTGATAACATGGAAAAATGACCAATTGAACTCCTTTTACTCACGTGAGAGCTAATCCCATCCTTAAATGGGTTGACCACTTTCCCGTGAAATTTCAGAAATGGCATAATCTGATGTGTACAGGCATGCTCATATAGGTCCCGCATGCAAACAATAGATGTGGTGGCCACTGCCTTCATGAAAGTCTTTAAGGGGTTGTCCACCTTTGACAAACCCTCCCTCCTAGGCAGACCTGCAAATGGAAGCATACTTTCCTCGTTCCCAGGGCTGGGTCCTCACTCCTTCGCTCCTTGACTGCTTTGTTTAGCTGCAAACCTACAGTTTGATGCCGCTACAGCTAGTTGCTGACTGCAACAGTGACATGCTCCCAATGGTCACGTGAAAATGGCCAACCCCGGCACATGTACCTGCGTATGCACCACAGATGGAAGGACAAGTGACAAGACATGTCCATCAGTAAACTCACTGCACCTCCTGTAAAATAAGCCGTTTGTTGGGGGTGCCAGTGGGGGGGGGGGGGGGGGGGAGGGGTTGGCTTGTGGCCTTCAACTAATTGTCTAGGGGCCTGCATTGTAGAATAATTTGTCTCTGGTGTGACAACCTCTTCAAATTAGGGCTCATGCACACAGGTGTATTTTTTATCCGTTTCCGTTCCATTTTTTTTTTGTGGCCATTCACTTCAATGGGGCCGCAAAAAAACGGAAATGACTCAGTGTGCATTCCGTGTCTGTATGTCCGCATGTCCATTCCGCAAAAAAATTGAACATGTCCTATTATTGATAATTGAGAAGCATAGGATTGTTCTATTAGGGGGCGGCTGTTCCGTTCCACAAAATGGAACGCACAAGGCCGGTATCCGTGTTTTGTGGATCTGCAATTTGCATGAGCCCTTATTTTGTTTGTAAGATTTTTATTCATCATTATATTTATTAGACTAACCTGGCCAAAGTTCACAGCAGCGTGTTGTCCAGATGCAGTGAATATGACAAGGGTGAGGTATTCCACTAACTTATCTTTTGTCTTGATAGTTTTGGGAAAACCTGTAAAAAGGAGAAATGACAGTTTTATGATCATAATCTAAACATTTGGAAGTTTGGAAAGTTTTTAAATGTGTCTCCGACAATATAAATATGATGCATATTTATGGCTTTTAGGGAGAAATAGATAAGTGGCCACCACACAGCTCTGGTTCCACCTATCTCTTGATTGAGCAAGGATTGAGACATTAACATCCAGTATGTCTGTTCCTTGTTTCCTCAGCCGCTGACATGGATGAGACAAAGTGCCTAGCGCTGGGCTCCCTCGCTGTAAGCATCCAGTTTGACATTGCCGGAGCCAGTCACTCCTGCAGCGATGACCAGCTCCCCTTACGACAAGACAAATGGTCACATAATGCAAGGGGATCCAGTTTCCGCTGCGACCAGTAATTTGCTTCCCTTTACAGGTCTGGCCAAGTAAGGGGCAGGTTTACCAAAAACCTACCCATTTTGCACAACCACTTAAAGGCCTGTTAAGGATGAATTGTGACTAGTAGTGATGAGTGAAGTTTTTAAAAATTCAATTCGGCAGCTTTGCCCAACTTTGTCAAATTTCTTCGTCACAAATCGAGTTTCATTGTATGGAAAGGGCGCAATAACCCCTCAGATTCCGCATTCCATGCTGATCGCGGCATCTGAGACTCACATTCAGGTGCTCAGGGGATTAAAAAAAAAAATAATTTATACTCACTTCATCCACTTGATTGTGGAGAGGCCGTCTGCTCCCATTATTATTAAAAAAAAAACGCCAAACAACCTGCGGTGAGTGTGATGACATCACCACGTAGTGACGTCTTCATTTGACGCAGGCCCTTTGGTGGTTTTTCTTCAATTAAGACTGAGGGGACATCTTCACCGCGATCAAGTGGATGAGGTGTGTCATTTTTTTCTTTTCAGCCACCATTTTAGGAAAAATTTATTTTTTGTGATGAAACAAATTTTTCATCCGGATGCAATGCGTTTTTCACTGAAGCCCCATTCACTATTATGGGGCCAGGGCTGCGTGAAAAAAATGCAGAATATAGAACATGCTGCGATTCTCACGCAATGCAAAACTGATGCGTGAAAAACAACGCTCATGTGCACAGACCCATTGAAAGGAATGGGTCAGGATTCAGTGCGGGTGCTATGTATTCTCTTCACACATTGTACCAGCGTGGAAAACTTGCTCATTTGAAAGAGGCCCAATAGAGCAGGTCTGTTGTGTAACAAGATCTTTAGTGATGAGCGAAGTTTGCAAAAATTCAATACAGCTGCTTCGCCAAATTTCACAAAGAAATTTGCTTCATGACGAATTACTTTGTCACAAAGTGCATTTCTTTGTAAGTAGCGGGCGCAATGACGGGGAACAGTATTTGCAGCCTCTGAGATAAAAAATGAGGGCTTTCAGGGGTTAAGAAAATAGCCACCTTATCCATCTGAGTGTGAAGAGGCCGCTGTGGTTATCTTGATTGAAGATTCATCTTTACACTGGCTGGCGTGGTAACATCATACATCACCGGACACGAGATTTTGCACGGGATCTTTAATCAAGATGGCCACAGCGGCCTATTCACGCTCAGATGGATGAGGTAAGTATGTTTTGTTTTTTGAAACACCATTTCAGGGAAATTCAGCTTTCCGGTGAATCGAATTTTCCCTTTGGATACTTCGATTCGCTCAACACTAATGATATTGCTTGCATTGGTTCCCATTGTGTGATTGAGTTTCTGCTATGGACCCTGGCATTGTATGAGGTGAATTATTAGGTGTGAGATATATGATATAACAAAGTTTTGCTGTTACATTTGCATACATTTTTCATAACTTTATTGTAATAAAAGTATTAATTATTTTACCAGAGGTTTCATTGTCCTGAAGTCCAAAAACGAACACATCTTTCACAAAGGCTTGAAGCTCACTGTCTTCACAAACTGTCTCGTCACTTTCATAATAAATGTCCATCACATCTCCCACAAATCTGTATAAGAATGGTATATTATATATATTACATATACATGTCTGGAGTCTTTTCTTCATCTGTAGGTGTAATAGGACTTTAAAGGGGTTGTCTCACTTCAGCAAGTGGCATTTATCATGTAGAGAAAGTTAATACAAGGCACTTACTAATGTGTTGTTATTATCCATATTGCTTCCTTTGCTGGCTGGATTAATTTCTCCATCATATTATACACTGCTCGTTTCCATGCTTACAGTACAGACCACACTGCAATCCATCAGCAGTGGCCATGTTTGCACACAATAGGAAAAGGCATCAGCCTCTCGGGTGGCCGGGACCATGGGAGCACACATAGGCTAGTGCATTTTCCTGTATTGTGCAAGCACAACCACCACTACTGGATTGCAGGGTGGTCTGTAACTATAGAAACGAGCAGTGTATAATGTGATAGAAAAGGTGAAGCTGTTACAGTATCATGATACAGGTAAAATTGACTTATTCAAATTTTGCTTCCTTTATTTGTAATCAGAATGGCTTATCAGTAAATTTGACTGGAGAAGGTGTCTTTATTAGTGTGTCTCTCATAATGAACTGTGAAAGAGGATGCAAACTACCCCTACAGATTAAAGAAAACTCTCGCTAGTTTGACATATAGGTAGCTACCCTGTAAGCAAATCATCCCTTAAAGAGAATCTGTCACTAGTATTATGCTGTCCTAAAGGCAACATAAACGAGTAAGAGCAAAATGCAGGGTCACTATCCAGGCTATTTTGGTAGCTCTCCCTTACCACCTGCAACTAGCTGCAGTAGGACAAACACTGTCAACCATTGACAGAGGGCAAAGAGAGCTGTCATGTCTTGAATATGAGTACTCATCAGCTTGAAACTGGTTACAGATTCCCTTTAAAGAGCTTTGAAACATGGAGCATGAAACATCATTTTGACTCATGTGGTTGCTCCTTTTTTTTTTTGCTTCCACTTGCCTTAGACAAAGCCCTTAGGTCATTGTTCTTCTAGAAGTAGTGGCGTATAGACAGGGGCAGACTAGGAACTTAAAGAGGCGCTGGAAAAAATACTAAAAGTGGCCCCGTTTTGCAGTCGAGTACAAATTGATGGAAGGCAGGCCAGCAGTACCATATTGTGGCACATTATACCACCCCAACAGAGCAAAATACCACAGTTCATCACAAAATACTGCCTCCAGCAGCAGATAATCCACCCCTAAAATCTTCCACTGGCTGGCCATGAGGAGGGCTTAGATGGCCCCCTAGGCATTGGCCCACCGGGAAATTTTCCTGTAACATCTATGGCCAATCCACCCATGTGTATAGATGTGGAATGAGGTGCATGTTGTCAGCACTTCTGTGTACTATGTGTTGTATCTCAGATCCTAGGCTGAATAGGTCAAGTTCTTACCGTCCTACACTCATTATCTGTTTTCTGCTGAAAGACTTATAGGGCTGGTGGGAGATCTTCCTCACCTGCTGGTATTCTCATCTGTAATCAAGTCAATCTTGTTCATAAACATTATACCTTTCAAACCATGTTTTCTTGCTATTTACGTGATCAGCAACATCTACCATATCAACAGCTACACTAAGGACTTTTTCAGACGAGCGTGACCTGTGCTGGAATCACGCTCTGCGTGTGAGAGCGGTTCCCCATTATGGTCACTGCTCATTTAGCAGTGATTCATACCTCCCAACTTTTGAAAATTGCAAACAATATGTGCGGTGTGCATTGCTTTAATTTTTTTCATACTAGGCCATGCCTCTAACTCCACCCAAAGCATAATTACTGACTCTGCAGTACCTGGGGATCGGTTAGGTTGGTACAGCATGTGGAGCCCCAGGGACAATTCTTTTCTTGCGCTTCAATGGTCTTATATAGAGCTAGAAACCATACAGACACTTTAGGAAGGAGCTATTTAGTAATTTTATTAATGCACATTTATGCATTAATTCCCCAGGTCAAAAAGAGGGACATTTAAAGATCAAAGAGGGACAGAGGGACTTAGATCAAAAAGAGGGACCGTCCCTCCAAAAGAGGGACACATGGGAGGCATGGTGATTTTTAATAGTGTGTGCCTCTGCATGACCTTGGTGCTACAGAGTCATACTAACAGCATTATATCAGTATAATTCAGTGGATACAGATCATGCAAAGGCAAACAGCATTATAAATCAGTATAATGCCATGCACTCCTGCTAAACGAAAAGTGTCCATAACGGAGAATCCCACTGACCTACAGAGCACGACTTCAGCACTGGACACACTCGTCTGAAAAAGCCCTAAGTCCCAGGAAGTCAAGTGTATTGTATTTATGGTAAATTGCGGTTAGGTTTTCTTGTAAAAGGTTGCAATGCTTTAACACACTGATGGAAAGCCAAATGGACAGCCAGGCAGATGCGATTTTCTTACGCAAGTATCGCTTCCCAGACTTTCATTCCATCATCTCTGTAGAAATAATAGGGGATCTTCTCTTTGTCCTCCATGCCCCTCAACTTGATTGCTTCTGGAAAGCAAAGACTCTCATATGTAAACTCTTTTATGGATCTCAGCAACAACTCCACATGTCCTCCTCCTCCGGTTGCATTGGCCTGCAACACAATTTACACTGGGATAAAATAATTTCATCTATTTGCATGTATATAGATTTATCATCTGTACAGATTACGGGGCAGCTCATGACAACTGCTGCTTTGGAACAGAGCAGGCAGCCACAAGTTGTATGATGAAGTTGTATGAAGACCCCCTTTGACCTCTGGAACAGCAGAGACTAGATAAGTATAAATTTGGGACTGAAGTGGGGAAAAAGTTTTCAGAGGGTCCCTTAGGGGATTGTCACATGGCTTTTGACAGAAGACTTTGGCATGGATTCCAATATCCATTCCAATATATGTCATAATGGATAATAGGAATATTGGAAGGTGAACCTGCAGTTCCTGTTGTTTCCCTGAGATACTGTAAGTGGCCGCATGCACTGCCAGTCCTACAGTTACCATAGAAAGAAAATGCTTCTTCATGCAAAATTAAGGGAGGGGGCATTATGGATGATGACCTCATGTTGGTGGTCATCTACAGTCATGGCCAAAAGTTTTGAGAATGATACAAATATTAATTTTTACAAAGTCTACTGCTTCAGTTTTTATAATGGCAATTTGCATATACTCCAGAATGTTATAAAGAGTGATCAGCTTAACAGCAATTACTTGCAAAGTCAATATTTGCCTAGAAAATGAACTTTATCCCCCAAAACACATTTCAACATCATTGCAGCCCTGCCTTAAAAGGACCAGCTAACATGATGCCAGTGATTGCTCCATTAACACAGGTGTGGGTGTTGATGAGGACAGGGCTGGAGATCAATCTGTCATGATTAAGTAAGAATGACACCACTGGACACTTTAAAAGGAGGCTGGTGCTTGGCATCATTGTTTCTCTTCTGTTAACCATGGTTATCTCTAAAGAAACACGTGCAGTCATCATTGCACTGCACAAAAATGGCCTAACACGGAAGAGTATCGCAGCTAGAAAGATTGCACCTCAGTCAACAATCTATTGCATCATCAAGAACTTCAAGGAGAGAGGTTCCATTGTGGCCAAAAAGGCTCCAGGGCACCCAAGAAAGACCAGCAAGCGCCAGGACCGTCTCTTAAAAGTGTTTCAGCTGCGGGATCGGGCTACCAGCAGTGCAGAGCTTGCTCAGGAATGGCAGCAGGCAGGTGTGAGTGCATCTGCACGCACTGTGAGGCAGAGACTCTTGGAGCAAGGCCTGTGTCACGTACCGTGTGGTTATCGTGACACGTGTTCAATGTTGCTCATGTTTGTGCCCTGGTATTCCGGATTTGGTTGTATGCTGGTTGCCAGGGGCAACGTGTAAATTGGTGGTGTCTCGGTTGTTCTCCGTGACACGGCTTCCATGTTGCTCATGTTTGTGTCCTGGTATTCTGGCTGCGGTAGTAGGCCGTGGTTGCCAGGGGCAACGTGTAGTTTTGGTTGCTGGTATGTTCCCTGATTGCATACTTCCCTCCTTCCCTGTCTGGTTCTCATGGGGTTAACATATTGACCTGGGTGTGGTCACTAGGTTCTTTTATTCTGTTGTTGCTAGCCTGGTGGTTTAGTTGTGCTCCAGCCTCCGTTGGTGCTGGAGCTATGCACCTTTCCTGGGATTCCATCTGCCCAGTCCTTGTGGCCACTTAATATGTCATCGAGGTCTTCCCGAGGTCTTCCCATCCCCTTCCCTTATCCTGGTTATGTGGTGTGTGGTTTATGTACGGGTGGGTGTTTGGTCTGTGACTGCCATGCGTCTTCTGACATGGAGTCCAGACATTCCCTGTATGTATGTGCCTTTGGTGAGAGGGCTCCAGGGTTCCCCGGAGGGGGAACAGCGATACTGTGAGTTGTTGCCGGTGAGCTGGTTCCTGGGTTTGTTGTGTGTACTGAGTCCTGTTAGGTGTTCGGGTTCCAGTACATGTGCCTGGGCTCAGTCTTTGGTGTATGGACTGCTGGTGCTTCTATCAGCAGTATCAGCAGGTAAGTTGCCAGGTGCACCGGGACCTTCCTGGAGGTGCAGCCAGTGAGTTCTGGATAAGTGCATCCCTACCATCTGGGGCTCTGTGAAGAACGGGGCTCACTGGGTTTCTGCCCTCTGGGTTTGTTTTTAGGTGTTTCCGGTGCACTTGGTTCAGTGGTTTTCCTTGCCACTGGCTTCTTGCCTGCTGATCGGTTAAATCTCACTGTAGTGTATCGGTGTATGCTCGGTGTGGAGTTTCCCCTCCCACACCGCAGCGTGACAGTTAGTGTCACGTACCGTGTGGTTATCGTGACACGTGTTCAATGTTGCTCATGTTTGTGCCCTGGTATTCCGGATTTGGTTGTATGCTGGTTGCCAGGGGCAACGTGTAAATTGGTGGTGTCTCGGTTGTTCTCCGTGACACGGCTTCCATGTTGCTCATGTTTGTGTCCTGGTATTCTGGCTGCGGTAGTAGGCCGTGGTTGCCAGGGGCAATGTGTACTTTTGGTTGCTGGTATGTTCCCTGATTGCATGCTTCCCTCCTTCCCTGTCTGGTTCTCATGGGGTTAACATATTGACCTGGGTGTGGTCACTAGGTTCTTTTATTCTGTTGTTGCTAGCCTGGTGGTTTAGTTGTGCTCCAGCCTCCGTTGGTGCTGGAGCTATGCACCTTTCCTGGGATTCCATCTGCCCAGTCCTTGTGGCCACTTAATATGTCATCGAGGTCTTCCCGAGGTCTTCCCATCCCCTTCCCTTATCCTGGTTATGTGGTGTGTGGTTTATGTACGGGTGGGTGTTTGGTCTGTGACTGCCATGCGTCTTCTGACATGGAGTCCAGACATTCCCTGTATGTATGTGCCTTTGGTGAGAGGGCTCCAGGGTTCCCCGGAGGGGGAACAGCGATACTGTGAGTTGTTGCCGGTGAGCTGGTTCCTGGGTTTGTTGTGTGTACTGAGTCCTGTTAGGTGTTCGGGTTCCAGTACATGTGCCTGGGCTCAGTCTTTGGTGTATGGACTGCTGCTGGTGCTTCTATCAGCAGTATCAGCAGGTAAGTTGCCAGGTGCACCGGGACCTTCCTGGAGGTGCAGCCAGTGAGTTCTGGATAAGTGCATCCCTACCATCTGGGGCTCTGTGAAGAACGGGGCTCACTGGGTTTCTGCCCTCTGGGTTTGTTTTTAGGTGTTTCCGGTGCACTTGGTTCAGTGGTTTTCCTTGCCACTGGCTTCTTGCCTGCTGATCGGTTAAATCTCACTGTAGTGTATCGGTGTATGCTCGGTGTGGAGTTTCCCCTCCTACACCGCAGCGTGACAGTATGACATATTTGGCCACTTTGCGTGTTTTCCCTTTTCCCTGTTATGCCTTTACCTTCGGTGAGAGGGTGTCTGCATGTTGCGCCTGCTGTTTTTTTTGTGTGCATGCTTGTCCTCCGGAGGGAGGGTGAAAGGGGTGGATCTGTTTCAGTTCGGGTCACGGTGACCGTGGTTGTTTGTTGGCTGGCTGCCTTTGACCTATGTGGGGTTGGGGTTTGCTGGCGGCAGCTTTCTGTTACTTGTGTGACCTGTGTCCTGTGTCTTATTCTCCCCTCATCCATGTCTCAGTTTGCCTGTTATTGGTGCTGTGTTTGCTGGCGGCATTCACTCGGTTTACTGGCTTAGGTGTTGCTGGTTCGGTGATGTTTGCTGGCTGCGGCCTGGTGTTTGTGAATAGGCACTGAGTGTGGATGTCTGTTCGGTTCTGGCACTTTTTGTGTTTGGTGTGAATTGACATTTTTTGTTTGTTAGGTGGTTTGTGTTCCACTTTGCTTCCCCTTGAAAATTTGGGAGAGGGGGAGTAAAGGGGGAGGTAGTGTCACGTACCGTGTGGTTATCGTGACACGTGTTCAATGTTGCTCATGTTTGTGCCCTGGTATTCCGGATTTGGTTGTATGCTGGTTGCCAGGGGCAACGTGTAAATTGGTGGTGTCTCGGTTGTTCTCCGTGACACGGCTTCCATGTTGCTCATGTTTGTGTCCTGGTATTCTGGCTGCGGTAGTAGGCCGTGGTTGCCAGGGGCAACGTGTAGTTTTGGTTGCTGGTATGTTCCCTGATTGCATACTTCCCTCCTTCCCTGTCTGGTTCTCATGGGGTTAACATATTGACCTGGGTGTGGTCACTAGGTTCTTTTATTCTGTTGTTGCTAGCCTGGTGGTTTAGTTGTGCTCCAGCCTCCGTTGGTGCTGGAGCTATGCACCTTTCCTGGGATTCCATCTGCCCAGTCCTTGTGGCCACTTAATATGTCATCGAGGTCTTCCCGAGGTCTTCCCGAGGTCTTCCCATCCCCTTCCCTTATCCTGGTTATGTGGTGTGTGGCTTATGTACGGGTGGGTGTTTGGTCTGTGACTGCCATGCGTCTTCTGACATGGAGTCCAGACATTCTCTGTATGTATGTGCCTTTGGTGAGAGGGCTCCAGGGTTCCCCGGAGGGGGAACAGCGATACTGTGAGTTGTTGCCGGTGAGCTGGTTCCTGGGTTTGTTGTGTGTACTGAGTCCTGTTAGGTGTTCGGGTTCCAGTACATGTGCCTGGGCTCAGTCTTTGGTGTATGGACTGCTGGTGCTTCTATCAGCAGTATCAGCAGGTAAGTTGCCAGGTGCACCGGGACCTTCCTGGAGGTGCAGCCAGTGAGTTCTGGATAAGTGCATCCCTACCATCTGGGGCTCTGTGAAGAACGGGGCTCACTGGGTTTCTGCCCTCTGGGTTTGTTTTTAGGTGTTTCCGGTGCACTTGGTTCAGTGGTTTTCCTTGCCACTGGCTTCTTGCCTGCTGATCGGTTAAATCTCACTGTAGTGTATCGGTGTATGCTCGGTGTGGAGTTTCCCCTCCCACACCGCAGCGTGACAGCCTGGTCTCAAGGAGGGCAGCAAAGAAGCCACTTCTCTCCAGAAAAAACATCAGGGACAGACTGATATTCTGCAAAAGGTACAGGGAGTGGACTGCTGAGGACTGGGGTAAAGTCATTTTCTCTGATGAATCCCCTTTTCGATTGTTTGGGACATCTGGAAAACAGCTTATTCGGAGAAGACGAGGTGAGCGCTACCACCAGTCTTGTCTCATGCCAACTGTAAAGCATCCTGAAACCATTCATGTGTGGGGTTGCTTCTCAGCCAAGGGAATCGGCTCTCTCACAGTCTTGCCTAAAAACACAGCCATGAATAAAGAATGGTACCAGAATGTCCTCCGAGAGCAACTTCTCCCAACCGTCCAAGAGCAGTTTGGCGATCAACAATGCCTTTTCCAGCATGATGGAGCACCTTGCCATAAAGCAAAGGTGATAACTAAATGGCTCAGGGAACAAAACATAGAGATTTTGGGTCGATGGCCCGGAAACTCTCCAGATCTTAATCCCATTGAGAACTTGTGGTCAATCATCAAGAGACGGGTGGACAAACAAAAACCTACAAATTCTGACAAAATGCAAGTATTGATTGTGCAAGAATGGACTGCTATCAGTCAGGATTTGGTCCAGAAGTTGATTGAGAGCATGCCAGGGAGAATTGCAGAGGTCCTGAAGAAGAAGGGTCAACACTGCAAATATTGACTTGCTGCATTAACTCATTCTAACTGTCAATATAAGCTTTTGTTACTCATAATATGATTGCAATTATATTTCTGTATGTGATAAAAACATCTGACAAACACACATAAAAACCAGAGGGCAGCAGATCATGTGAAAATATAATATTTGTGTCATTCTCAAAACTTTTGGCCATGACTGTATAGTGGTACCCTGGTGAAGTTTTAAATCTTTGAGACTAATATCTTTCCACATCATTAGCAAGAAAGCAAAGCTACAGAATAAGATACAAACCTTATCGAAGAGGCCACATTCACATATTAATTCCTCCCGTGCCTTTGTGTTGATTGCTATGGTGAATCTTACATGTGGTATTATAAGCTGCAACATAACATACATTTTTATTTTAAAAAAGTGCACATAATAACCAATCAAATTTTAAAAAGTGATCTGATCCAGATCAGTTCAGGACGTATTGAGGCCGTCTACAAACCTTTATCAACTGAAGTATGTCACATAATTTATGATTTATAAGTATGCCCCTTAAAATATCTTATATCAATTAGGGTGTGGTTCCATGGGGTAGCTGAAACCTCATCCAACAACAGTGGCCAATGGCTGAACAAATTTTTGGAATAACAGAGGTATTGCCTTCAAATATGCATGCCCATTGGCCACTGTGATTTTGCATCCATATCTGGAGGACAGGTCCCTGTCTCATACCCTGTCTCTATGGAAAAATAGCAATGCATGGGTTCTAGGCTATAGGGTCCTGTAGACATCATTGGAGAGATCCACTCATGCACAGATACTTCACCTTTCACGGTACCGCGGAATACAGCCCTGTTCTCATGCGGCGAGAGTGGGTCCCAGACCTGCACCTATCCTGTAGATATGCCATAAATGTCTATTCTCTGGGGGCACTGGCTATGTTATACAGCTGAAACCCAGATACAGTGACCAGGATTGGAGATAACCAATCCCAATGACTTAACCTCTCAGATGCTGCAGTCAATAACCACCTGGAGTGCCAAGCAGTTTTCATGGCAGCCCTGGCCTTGTGAGGGCTCCCAGGCCTGTCATTGTAATGTTTCTATTAAGCTCTGCTTGTGACAGTGTTTGAAAAGCTTTTCTCATTACAACTTATGCCCTACCAACATCATAAAAGTGACGGGTCCGTTTGACTAGAGCGGCGGACGTGCATGTGGAAAGGGGTTAAGTTTCCTAATATGACAACCCCTTTAATAGGAGTCTTTCATCAGGAAATGCACTGTTAAATCTTGTAGGGCTAGCTTATCTGAATGAATATCTTTCACTTAGTGATTTGTTCCTTCATTCTGGGGAAAAAGTGCTTTTAATCTATATGCAAATGAGCATTTAGCGTTGTGCCTGGTTTAAAAGTGAATTTCCTGGTGACAGACTTCCTTTCATAGAAAGACATCGGAATCACCATAGACTGGAATACTAAAGCATTGCAGTGTGTGGTATAAGAGATTAAATGATTGCATGTTTGAGTCCCCTAGGGGAACTAAAAATAAAATTGAAAAAATATAAAAAAGAGTAAAAAGTTTTAAAAATTCAAATCACCCCTTTCAGGAATTTAAATATGAAAATAAACAATAAAAAAAGCATACTTGGTACCACCATGTCTTAAAAAGTCCAAACTATCAAAATATAAGAGAATTCAACCTGTACATTGAATGGAAAAAAAATCAAAATACCTAAATTACCATTTTTTAGGTAATCTCACCGCACCTCCCCCCAAAAAAGGAATAAAAAGTGATCAAAAAACTCTATGATGTGTGTTATAAAATGTTGCCAATAAAAACTACGGATTGGCCCACTAAAACAACCCCTCATGCATGCCTGTAAATGGAAATATAAAAGAAGTTATGGGTGTAGGAATATGGCAGCTCAAACCATATTTTTTCAAAGTCTTCTTTTTCAAAAGTAGTAAAACATGAAAAAAACCTTTATAAATGTAATACCACTGTAATTATACTGATGTGTATAGTAAAGTTAAATGCAAAACTGAAAAAAACAATGTCAGGATTTTTTTTTTCAGTTTCCCCTCAGAAAGATTTATTTCCTGTTTTTCAGTACATGATATGGTACATTAAATGGTGCAATAAAAAAAACAAAACACTTATTCCTAAAAAAAACAAGCCCTCATACAGGTATGTGAATGGAAAAGTTATGATTCTTGGAAGGCAAGGTGGAGAGGAAAACTAAAAAGCAAAAATTACCCACGTCCTTAAAGGGGTTATGCCATGACTGATGTAAAAAAAAAATGAAAATCAACCACAATATACAGTAGTAACTGACAATCTCTTTCTAACAAAGCTAGGACCAGCCCTATATTTCACATGGGTCCAGATCTCCCTTCATTCATTGCTAAATTGCTTTGCTAGATTCTCTTCAGAATGACAGCCGAGGGGGCCATGTCCTTTTTTAAGGGGTGTGTCCTTTTTGCCGCAGCTCTCCGTGTAACTGTCACAGCTTCTAATAGGAGATATGGCAGGTGGCAGTTAAAGGATGGAACTGAGTATGGACAAGATCCTCATGCACATGCACATTACTGTATAGATTAAACACCAGAGGACACCATTGTCATGAAGTAAAGAGATTATTTCACAACTGGCAAATTTTTGTAACAGAAAGTAAATTACTAAAGTACAAAATTTTCCTGCTAAATTATGTATATTAAATTAACATCTAAGGGGTTAAGGAATCTTGGAAAGTTGGATAACAAGTAACGACCCTTAGAAAATGGCAAATGGTTGGAAAATGGTTTTTCACTCAACACAAGGATGTATATATACAAAGGGAGAGAATTCAGTAAGAGTGCTATTCCATACATGTTTTATCATCTACACTTGCCCTCTGTAGAGCTCTTTGCGACATAAAAAAACATTGCTCCTATAAAAAGTATAACAAGAACTGAGTTGTCATGCAAATACTAACAGTTCCAGTGTACTGCGGGGAGGCTGAATGTCTCAGAGATAAATGTTCCTCTACATAAAAGAATTTTGCATTCTTCGTAATGCAGTGAGATACGGCAATACCACAGTATACTGGTTTGCAAGTTATCTAGGTATCTTTTGCGTATTTATCTCATAAATATGTCAGCTGCTATGTGGCTAATAAAACACTACAGATTATTATTTTTGAATTTGTGCCCAAACATGCAAAATAGATTTGTGACCGGTACAAGGAAAACCAGTGACTAATACATATGAAAATGTATTCAAGAAAAAAAAGCATGGAAGAACACTAATAATGTCTATAAGAAATGATGTCCTTGTTCAGCAATTAGGTGTGAAGGAATTTTTATTCTGGAAAATTCTTACGTGGTAATTTTTGGAGATTAGATTTTGGCAAGCAGGGCTATATTTTTTAATCTAGTAAGTAGGGGCAGCCTGACTTTTCAAGTAACACTAATTAAAGGAAACCCTTAACATTAACCCCTTTGCACTACATGAAGTATACATCTATTCCAAGCGAAGACTTCATCACAATGATCTTGTGGACCCTACACGTGAAATCAGCAGCAGGAATGCAGCTGATATACACAACCGTTCTTCTGTCGCAACTGCCAGGATCAGAAGTAGATCCCATCCTGGAAGTTTTACAAATTAGATGTCACAGTCAATAACAACAGTAGCATCTAAGTGCTTATCCAAAAGAAGGGGCTCCCTCTTTCATTCCTCTCACTTGTCCCATGTCAAGATTGCCAGGTGTCGATGTGTTGTGGCAGTCATGAGCTGAAAAGTTCCCCCAGTCCTGCCATCTTAATATATCTGTTAGGTGTTAGGCTGACAGGCTTAAAGGGATTGTTTCATCTCAGACATTGGTGGCATACTGCTAGGATAAGTGCAGGTAGCGATATGCCACCAATGTCTAAGATGACACAACTCTTTTAATATTCTGCCATACAGAAGAAAGCCCAACATCCATGAAAAATAAAATCCAGGCTACAATGCATCTGGAAAGTCTTCAGAACCTTTACTTTTTTACATTTTGTTATGTTGTAGCCTTGTGCGAAAAAAAAATCAATTTCCCCCTTAAATCTGAACTCAATACCCTATAGAAAACAGAATTTTAGAAATCTTTGCAAATATTATACTATACTATTATACTACTATTATATTATACTATACTATATATTATATTATACTATACTACTATTATATTATACTACTATATTAAAAAGGAACAACTAAAATGTCACATTGGCATTGGCAAGTATTCAGACCCTTTGCTATGATACTTGACATTTAGCTCTGGGGGCCTCCCATTTCTCTTGATCATCTTTGAGATGTTTCTACATCTTGATTGGAGTCCACCTGTGGTAAATTCAGTTGGTTGGACATGGTTTTTAAAGACATACCCCAGTCTATATAAAGGCGATGAGGAGGAAGAAACTGCCTGTGGAACTCAAAGACATGATCATGTGGAGGTACAGATATGGAAAAGGGTGCTAAAAATGTCTACTGTACTGAAAGTTCCCATGAACACAGTGGTCTCCATAATTCTTGCGTGGAAGAAGTTTGGAACAACCGGGACTCTTTCTAGAGTTGGCGTCCCCCACCAATCAGGGAAATCAGGGAAAAGGGCCTTGTCAGGAGAGGTGACCGAGAACCCAATGGTTACCTTTGGCTGAGAGCCAAAGATCCTGTGTGCAGGTGGGAGAAACTATCAGAAGGTCAACCATCACTGCAGCACTTCAACAATCTGGGCTTTTTGGCAGACCAGAAATAAGCCTATCCCTAGTAAAAGATACATCAAACTCACTTGCAGCTTGCAAAAAAGCACCTAAAGGACTACCAGGGTACTTGGGGGTCAGTTCTCAGATATGAGACAACCTTTTTAATCTGCAATATTAAAGTACCAAATAGTTTGATAAAAGTTACCTTAAAAATAGGGTGAACTGCAGGTAGGTGACGATACATGGCGATAGCAAAAACTTCCGTAATAAGATGGGTCCTCAGAAGATGGGAAACTGTCTGGTGAATGTGGAAGTCAGATGATCTGACCCATATCTTAGCTAACAGCCAGTCATACTTGGCATCCGATGGCAGAAATATTGGATTTTCGGGTCCAGGTATCTGGTTCAGCTATAGAGTATAAAGCAATAAAATATCTTATAACAATATTCATTAATAATGAAATTTTTTGTCTGCAGAGCCGTCCTGAGAATATAAGGTCCTTCCACTCACTAAAAATCAAAATACTATATAATGTCCATATATATCAGTCATGTTCTGTGGCCAACATTATCAGAATTAAAAGTGTTGACTGTTTTGGTATATGAAAGTACATGAAATACCCAGAGCAAACCAAACGGAGCAATGTGAGACCACATATCTTGAGATGGATTGATGACCAAGAAATATCAATGGCAACACATTACACTGTTTATTTGAAACTGTTGAAAATATACTGAAGTAAAATCTATAATATAAACTAGAGATGAGTGAATTTCTCAGGTCTGATTTTCATAAAATGGTCTTCTGGTTCGATTTGGGTTTGAATTAATTTGATCCGAATCAAAAGTGCCCCAATTGCTCTGAAAAGTTGTGTGTGATACTCTAGGGCTGTGATGGCTAACCTCCGGCACTCCAGCTGTGGTAAAACTACAACTCCCAAAATGCACACTTGCTTGACTGTTCTCAGAACTCCATAGAAATGAATGGAGCATGTTGGGAGTCGTAGTTTCACCACAGCTAGAGTGCCGGAGGTTTGCCGACACTGCTCTAGGGTCTCCTAGGACTGTATCCAACCCCTTTCAAGCTCTTTAACACGAAGACAGCGTTAGTAATGTCAAAAGTGACAGCGATATATATGGCTAAAGGTAAAACTATAGTTGGCAGGTGGTAAACAACCTGTTTAATAAATGCAGTGCACTGTCAGATATTTTTAAATATGTAAAAGACAAATAAAAACAGCCAAACTAGAGACCGAGAGATTAATCGCCAAAGAAAGTAAAACTAACCCTAAAATGTTCTTTAATTATATAAATGGTAAAAAGTATAAACCTGAAGGTGTTGGCCCCTTACAGAGTAATGAGGGGGGAGTTGCAGAGAGCGATGAGGAGAAAGCGAAGCTACTAAATATCTTTTTCTCCACTGTATTCACTGAGGAAAATAAACTGTCAGATGAAATGCAGAATATAAAAGTAAATTTCCCATTAAAAGTGCCCTGTCTGACCCAGGAAGAAGTAGAGCTGCGTCTTAAAAAGATTAAAATAGACAAATCGCCAGGACCGGATGGCATACACCCCCGTATCCTAAGAGAATTAAGTAATGTCATCGCCAGACCCTTATTTCTGATATTTAAGGACTCTATACTGACAGGGAGTGTTCCACAGGATTGGCGCATAGCAAATGTGGTGCCAATATTCAAAAAGGGTCCAAAAACAGAGCCCGGGAACTATAGGCCGGTAAGTTTAACATCTGTCGTGGGTAAACTGTTTGAGGGTTTTCTAAGAGATGCTATCTTGGAGTACCTCAATGACAATAAGCAAATAACTCCATATCAGCATGGCTTCATGAGGGATCGGTCATGTCAAACCAATTTAATCAGTTTCTATGAGGAGGTAAGTTCTAGACTGGACCGCAGCGAATCAATGGATGTCGTATATCTGGACTTCTCCAAAGCATTTGACACTGTACCACATAAAAGGTTAGTATATAAGATGAGAATGCTTGGCCTGGGAGAAAATGTCTGTATCTGGGTAAGTAACTGGCTCAGTGATAGAAAACAGAGGGTGGTTATTAATGGTACATACTCAGATTGGGTCACTGTAACTAGTGGGGTACCACAGGGGTCAGTATTGGGCCCTATTCTCTTCAATATATTTATTAATGATCTTGTAGAAGGCTTGCACAGTAAAATATCAATTTTTGCAGATGACACTAAACTGTGTAAAGTAATTAACACAGAAGAGGACAGTACACTGCTACAGATGGATCTGGATAGACTGGAGGCTTGGGCAGAGAAGTGGCAGATGAGGTTTAACACTGACAAATGTAAAGTTATGCATATGGGAAGGAATAATGCAAGTCACCAGTACATACTAAATGGTAAAATATTGGGTAACTCTGACATAGAAAAGGACCTAGGAATTTTAGTGAACAGAAATCTAAGCTGCAGAAACCAATGTCAGACAGCTGCTGCCAAGGCCAATAAGATAATGGGCTGCATCAAAAGAGGCATAGATGCCCGTGATGAGAACATAGTCCTGCCACTTTACAAATCACTAGTCAGACCACACATGGAGTACTGTGTACAGTTCTGGGCTCCTGTGAACAAGGCAGACATAGCAGAGCTGGAGAGGGTTCAGAGGAGGGCAACTAAAGTAATAACTGGAATGGGTGGACTACAGTACCCAGAAAGATTATCAAAATTAGGGTTATTCACTTTAGAAAAAAGACGACTGAGGGGAGATCTAATAACTATGTATAAATATATCAGAGGTCAGTACAGAGATCTCTCCCACGATCTATTTATCCCCAGGACTGTGACTGTGACGAGGGGCCATCCTCTGCGTCTGGAGGAAAGAAGGTTTGTACACAAACATAGAAGAGGATTCTTTACGGTAAGAGCAGTGAGACTATGGAACTCTCTGCCTGAGGAGGTGGTGATGGTAAGTTCACTAAAAGAGTTCAAGAGGGGCCTGGATGTATTTTTGGAGGGTAATAATCTTACAGGTTATAGTTACTAGAGAGGGGTCGTTGATCCAGGGAGTTATTCTGATTGCCTGATTGGAGTCGGGAAGGAATTTTTTTCCCTAAAGTGGGGAAAACTGGCTTCTACCTCACAGGGTTTTTTGCCTTCCTCTGGATCAACTTGTAGGAAAACAGGCCGAACTGGATGGACAGATGTCTTTTTTCGGCCTTATAAACTATGTTACTATGTTACTATGTAAACAGCACTTTAAAATAGTGGCACATGTCTTCTGACCTGTAAAATGGTGGCTGCCATTTTGAACATTTTTCTGAAATGAATCTCAAAACTTTTGGATTCCCTGGATTTAGCCTTTGGTAAATTCATAATGAATATGATTTGTTTCGAATGAATCTGCTCATCTCTAGTGTAGACCAGACATTGACAGTACCTGTATAGCAATTGGTACAATTTTGTTCTCAAGATTTTTGTATAATAAGCAGAGGGGTGCGGCAAGGTACTGAATGGTGCATGGATCTGTTTTGTTTGCAGAGATGCCGTCAAGTAGATGAAAATCAATGATAAAGATGTTATTTTGCTGTAAAAAGTGAGATAAAGCACAGATTTTGTTACATATAGCATTTGGTTACCATTTTCCAGGCCGTCACATTTTTCTCTTCAAGTCAAATTTTCAGAATTAGCTAATTGGGTCAATAAGGTGCTTTGAACACCATAGGTTCTTAAAGGGGTTTTCTGGGATTACTGTGGTTACATGTAGTTGTGTACCTCATATACATCCCCCCCATACTTTTTTTTCTCAGTTTGGATTCTCCTGACCCGTTTTCACCATGTACTCAAATCACTCTGATTGGTTTTCATCCTGTACATAGCACTACCTGTTGCTGCATCCAACCAAACCCATGATGCACTTCTCCTTTATCTTCTAAAGCTCCAGCCCCACCCCTAACAATGCTTAGGTACATTATAGCTCCTCTCACCAGCTAGTTACATAGACACTCCCCTATGACTGATCCGCCCATGGACATATCATCACAGGAATTAAGTAAGAGCTGCATGGACACGGTCATGTGACCACAGCCCAGAAAGGAAGATAAAAGAAATACATTACAATACTACAGCGACCTTCATAAATGGTTATTTTAAAGGGTGTTGATGCAAACCAGAAAACCCCTTTAACATTACATAAAATAACAACCATTGCTGTGTGTTACTGGCCTTGTGCTATAGCACAAGCTGTTAAAACACTACCCCCTTCTCTGACATCACTTCCTGCTCTGCAGCTATTGGCTGAGACTCTATTTCACACACTTCCTGCTCTGCCCGCCCCCTGCATGCACTTCGCACATATTACTTTTACTACTGAGAGATTTCTGCCCCAGTTCATTTACTTGCTTTGTTTCATAGGTCAGTATTACCAGTCTTATGTGCAGAGTACATGTATGAGGCAGACAGAGCAGGAAGTCTGTGTGCAGCTTTAGCTAATAGCAGCAGAGAAGGAAGTGATGTCAGAGAAGAGGACGTCTTTTGGCAAGTTCTCCTGTATCACCTAATAAAGGCCCATTCACACAACCGTATTTTTCTGTCTGCAGCTGTTCTGCAATTTTGCAGATCGGATGTGGACCCATTAATTTTTTTGGGGCCGCAAAAGATGCGGGCAGCACATGGTGTGCTGTCTGCATCCGTAGTTCTGTTCCGTGGCCCACAAAAAAGATAGAACATGTCCTATTCTTGTCTGTATTTGCTGACTAGAATAAGTATTTCTATCATGGAGAACAACGTTCCAATCCAAAAAATGTGGAAAGAACACAGCCTGTATCTGTGTTTTGCGGATCCACGATTTGCGGTCTGCAAAAACGGATACATTTGTGTGAATGAGCCCTAACATGCAGCAGTAGTTGTTATTTCAAAGACCTACAAAGTGCAGAGAATATTGGAAACTTGCATTTTGGGGGCCAGCCCTAGTATGTTAAAGGACCCTATTAGGCCTATATTACTAATTATGACAATTTGCTTTGTGTTTTTAAGGTGACTATACATTTACCTCTATTTCTTCCTGAAGCGTGAGATTCCGTTCAAGGCTGCATTCCACCATATCATGGGTTACTGGGAAATTCTCTGGTAATTTTTTGCATTTTTTTATTAAAACTGGATTGCAACCATTGAGAAACTGATAACCAAACATGAAGTCTTCCTGCCAGTGCTGCATTACATATTCTACAAAAAAAGATAAAATATTAATTGCTTGACTAAAAAGATTCTTTTAGACCTATTCACCCTGTTGCGTAAACGGTGCCAAAATATTCTGCAATGCTGTATGCAGATCAGTCATTACAAAGAGTATCCCCCCATTTCTTAAAGAGTAACTGCCGTTTCATTTTTTTTTTGTTGCTAATGAGTAGGGACAGTGACAGGGAACATTTTCGTAATACACTTTATTTAGGGAAAATCTTTATTTGTGGTAGAAAACTTGGGCTGAAATATCCCTCATCAGCGCTTTCCCTAAATAAAGCATATTACAAAAATGTTCCCTGCCAATGTCCCCACACATTAGCAAAAAAAATAAATAAAATGAAATGGCAGTTACAGTTTAAGGGTGACAATAATGTAATGTAATATTAGAACACCCACACAAACACAAGAAGAATATGCAAACTCCACACTGGTGTGACCCTTGTCTGAATTCAAACTTAGGACCCCAAATCTGCAAAACATCAATAATGACCACCGAGCCACCAGGTTGCCATAACGATTACATGTTCCTATGTAATTGTACATATTGGAATTCCACTTTGTTGGCATTTTAATCTTTAATATTCTATGGCAGAGGCCATGTTAACTCACTGAAATGGCCCATACAAATGGCCATTTTTTCAAAACTTTCAACCTGTTTGAAACCCACCTGATATTGTATTACTAATCCTGACAAAAATACGTTCAAAGTCAGCAAAATCACTCCACGATGACTGGAACATATGCATAAAACTGTTCACAAAGAGGTTTTCCATCCTGTAAGATACCAACATTTTTATTAGTAGTAGTATATCATTTTGAAAATGAACACAGATCCTTTGAATTCTGAGGCCTTTTTAGTTTTAACCAATTAACCAACCACATAGATAACATCTAAAGCTCTGGTAGCTTGCCCTTTAATTATCTTGGAATTCTTTAAGGAGAACATGTCACCTGACTTGTCTGGAGTTCACTCCTCCTTCCTTGTCCTGGTAGCCAAAACCCATTATGGCCCATAGCTCCAGACCGGAAGGTCACATGGAGATGGTTCTGGGACCAACAGATCCGCCTTGGTTCAGGCTACAGGGGGAGACCAAACATGGCACCATTATTAGTTTTCTGTTGAGAGATCTCTGCATCCCCCTTTCCTGGCACCCGACCCCCAAACTACGACCAGGGACATTTCCTCTTTGGTCCGAGGGTTGCAGATATGTAACTGGTTTATGCCTGTGATGGACGGGCAATTCATAATTCCTTATGAATCCCCGGTTCCATGATGTCTGAAGGATTTGAGTGATCTGGGTAATAAGCTGACACCCCCTACCGAAGGGCTTTTCTGTAGGATGAGATGGCCTCCGTGCTGGCTGATTGAGGTGTGAATTTGTAAACATGTGGCCTGCTTGAAGCCAGGACTCCTGCGGAGTTCACTCCCTCTGCTATCTGACAACAAATGGCTGGAATTAGATAATGGCTGGCATTAGATCATAGTTCCACATTTCTCACAATTGGTAACACCCATCTTTATTGCAAACTGCTGGCAATTCCTTTATAAGCATTTAGCAGGAATAATAAAGGAATGGCACAGCATAGAGTCATAAGAATATGTGTTCCATAATTATTACATGGGGGTTGTAAATAGTTGACAGACAGACATGTCAGGAGAGGCGACAGGTCCTCATAAAATTCCAAAAGACTTTCAGGGTCCTGCTTGGTAAAAAGAGCTTCCCATGTTTATCTTCTTATAAACCAGCCATATTCATAAGATAAGTATCAGCTTGAATGCGGTCAATCAAATGTCCATTGGATAGTTCAAGAACAATCCAACCATCAACATGCCATACCAAATGTACTCATACTCCTTTAATAACTGTTGATGAATTTGGAAGACCTCATTCTCTTATGATTCCCCCATACACATACGGTACAACTTATTCTGATGTATCTGTTTGTGATTTCAATAGGGAGAGGGAAGTAAGTCACTGCCAGATACTTCTGGTGGCGTCTTATCACCTTGGAGAAATTCAGTGCAACTGATCTATCTTTCCCCCAACACCATCTGTTGGGGGAGAGTCAGAAGGCCTGCACGATTGTCAACCAAAATGGTTAAAATCAGTCATTTCGCCTGATGTTTATCTTATCTGTATTACCAGCTCCTAGACATTCCACTTTAAGTGGTCCTGTGAAGGTTTATGAGATGTCAGACTATGAGACATATTAATTAGAGCACACACATTTAGTTTTTATTCTCAATCAAAAGAAGGTATGTTGGAGCCGTCAGAAATGGATGTGGCATAAAATCCTCTAATGTGGCAATACAGAATCTTTCCATTAACAGCAGGATTAGCTTATAATAATGTAATATGAATTAAAGGTAGATGCCACAAGGCAAATCCTACATGGCAATATATTTGTTCCATCAGGAGAAAAGTTGCAGGCAGTGCCATCTCGACCTCTGTCCAGTAAAATAAACATACATTCTTGGTCAAGAGTGTGCATTTTTAGAGAGGTTGGAGGAGATTGGCTTTAATTTTATGCACTTATTTTGTATTTTTTGACAGTTTTCATCTAGTTTTTTACATTTGTCATTGTTTACTTACGCTTTTGTGTAGTTCATGACAAAGTCAACTCCTTTCTCACTATCAAACTGTATGTCAATGGGAAGCTCACTATGAGAGTGAGCATCAATGCTTAGTAGGAAGCCTGGATGCCACTCCTTCCATCTGTGAAACATAAGGTCACCATTAAAATATATATCACTGACCTAAAGGGTTTCATTAATTAAGAAATTAAAAGGTTCACAAGCAAAGTCCCAATGTCATAAATTAAAGGGCAATCTAGTAAAGATTCATTTATTTGCCATTTTGCACCAAATGTTTCAAATTTTTGCCATTTTAATCAACCTGTGCCAGTTTTCAAAAGTGGTGAAAATGTTCCCATGCTTAGGTATTGTAACACGGTGTTTGGTAAAGTACTGGAGGGGGTGTATATCTCACCCAGAATGCTCACATGGGTGAGGTAAAAGAAGTCCAGAAGGCTGTGTTGTTTCAGCAAAGTGCAAGTGCAAATTGTATTATTAGCTGGATTTTCATGGAATGGCAGAGAGGTGTTGGTAGTGGAACTTGCCATTCCCTTCCTACTCCAGTACACCACTTAGAAAAACTATTCGTTGCCTATATGAACGTGTCAGGGAACACATTGGTTCTGTCTCCTCAGGGAAAGGCTGTCCACGCCTGATAGAACACGTCAATGCTGAACATGCTGGTGATGTGAGATGTTTGAGTTTCTCAGGAATTGAAGTGGTTAAAATGCCAGATAAGGGAGGAGATAGACACCGAACCCTCCTACAGAGGGAGGCAAGGTGGATCATGCGGACTGAAGCTATGGGTGCTTTAGGTCTAAATGACCGTAATGATCGAAGTGTTTTTATAGGGGATTAAGTACATTACGTATTGCATGTACTTAACATTGTTTGTTTTATATGTATCTTAATTATCTGTAAGTTGTTTGGTTGATTTCCATGGCACACATGTTGCTATATGAGGAGGGACCGACGCAGTAGCGTCATGACGCAACGGTTTGAGAAAGCGCAAGTGCGCGAAACGGCCGTCGCCGCCGCTCCTTGTTTGATGTACTTGGCGTCTGCCCCCTCACCCTGTATGTGAGCATTGCTAATAAAGAAGGTTTTGCAACCAAGAAAGAAGCTGGTGAGTGCCATCCATTGATTCATTTGCATCTCTCGATCGGATTTTTTCCATGGTTGCTGAAACCCTGGAGCACTTGACTAGGGAGCATCTCATGTGTGGAACCTTTTGCTCTTAAATATGGTGCTGTGCACAACTTTTTGGTCCCTTTTTGGCTATTGCTCAAACTGTGATTTACTATACATAGACAAGCTCTGTGAAAATCATCTTTAAGGGAACAGTAATTGTAAAACATAAATAAAAAAATCCTACAAAATGTACATAACATACCTGTATTGTTTTTGTCTCTCTTCCAATTCCTTTCTTCTGTGTTGCTTGAGAATTTGTGTTACGTCCTGTGTAACCAATTTTGCTGTACAATATAGGAAAACAAAATCTTGTTGTCAAGCATCTCTGTGTTACATAAATTCAGATGCCAGCTATTAAAATTCGGAATTGCCCCTCCACCTCCAAAAAAGGCTTTGTTTCTTAGACAAATGCAAAATAATAAATATCCACGTAAGATGTGTGGTCAATGCAGTGCTGCCCATACACTCCTTGCTCAGCCAGAATCATGGTAGCAAGTACCAGAAGTAGCAAGCATCAAAAGAAGGAGGGCAGGAGAAAGAGGTGGCCAGATACTCCCTAAGTGTGGGACTGTGGATACAAGAAAAATCACAAAACTTGGCTGCCTGTGCTTATTGCACAAGTTAAAAAGACATAACCCCACTGGTGGGGGGACTTATATGAGTGCAGTAATCCCAAGAGAAGTCAGAGAGAAAGTAATAGTGACTAAAACAGTCTACAATCTTTAACAAGCGAGCGCAAGTGCTCACATAAATGCACCCAAAGGAACAATGTATACATACTATACCAGTAATAGCATAAGTCCCAGCAACAATATCTGCATGATGGCCCCCCACTCACCCGACGCGTTTCACTAGGAAGGCTTCGTCAGGGGTGAAAAAAAGAGGACAAAGCCTTCCTGGTCCCCCCACCAGTGGGGTTATGTCTTTTTTAACTTGTCTTGCTCTCCAATATGTGGATTCCTCTATTTTAATATATATTTTGAATTGACTAAATAAAGATTATATATTTTTTAACTTCAATATTTGATTATTATTTTTGGGGCGTAACATGGTCTTTTGTAGGTTAGTGTGTTGATTAAAGTGTGTCCAGTTATAGGTCTATATACTATTGGATACTTCTGCCTGTGCTTATTGGTCAACAGAGTCTTGTGATTTTCTCGGATTTGGGTTGATTGGTGCCAGTCACCAGGGAGCAGAGGAGAGTATGTGCAATTATAATGCAATCATTTCTAGGAGGCAGAATTGCTTCTTGGCACCAGCTACTCTTAGCACTACTGAGTACAATGCAATATAGAAAGTAGTATTTGTGCAGAAGGGGTGCACTTAGGTGGGGTGAGTTTCCTGGGAGAAGAGCTGCAGGAAGACAAGAGGAGCTAGCAGAAACCATGATGAGACTGGAGGTATGTCTCAGACTTGCTTAGACTAAGGGCTCATTCACATGACAGTATGAATAGGAACGGAATGGGTGTGGACCCCCATTTGCGGAACGGGTACAGACTAGAGATGAGCGAACGTGCTTGAAACGAGCACTGTACCGCTCGGCTCCCCTGCGCTCGCATGGGCGCAGGAAGCCGCTTCCGGCCTCCTCGGGAGGACGGAAGCGGCTGCCTGCGCCCATGCGAGCGCAGGGGAGCTGAGCGGTACAGTGCTCGTTTCGAGCACGTTCGCTCATCTCTAGTACAGACCAATTCATTTCATCTATTGCTTCATTCTGGAGAAAAAACACTATTTAAAAGATATGCAAATGAGCAGTTAAGTGCACCAAGGGTGGGCCCAAGCCACTTTGTGCACCCTTGCTCCTCCTGCTTCTGCTCTCAGCCCCTTCCTGTTCTTCTTGATTGACAGGGACAGGTGAGGTGACTGTGGAACAGTAACCTGGCCCTGTCAATAAAGAAGGAGAGGGATGAGCTGGTAGAGGAAGCAGGAGGTGCAAGGGTGCACATAGTGGCTTGGATCTACCCAGGGTGCACTTAACTGCTCATTTGCATATAGATTAAAAAAACTTTTTCTCCAAAGTGAAGCATTGGATCGCTAAGTAAAATATATCATTACATTCAGCTGAGCTACCCCTACTAGACATTGTGCTTGGTTTACCAGTAAATTTTTAGGTAACAGACTTCCTTTAAAGATTCATCTAATGACAAGTTAGTTGACAGTTTCTGCTGCTGATGAACACAACTATGAGTGCTGCTCTGGGATATAATGTAGGCTATCACTATCATTGCAGGATAAGTAAAGTCATGCATTTACATATTAAATGGTTAGATAGTATTTGAAGGAGTGTAAATAACAGTAACTATAGATAATTGCTGGTTGTGTCACACCGGAACTAACCTGTTCCTTCACGAAGAATGATTTCCTTATCGTTGGTAATCCATCTGTAGCAGGGGAACTCCAAATAGTCTCCTGAGGGAGTTTTAAGTGTTATGTGCCGGCAATACCAGTTGTCTGTATACCAGTATTTATGTTTGTCAATTTTAATCAACTGGATCTCTCCAATGTCTTCAGATATTGTAATATCATAGGAGTCAATCTAAAGATCAAATAAGTAAATAAATAAATAGATAGATAAATACATAAATGGTTTGTCACGTTATCACTGGTTCTGTTTGCAAGAACATTTGCCTCCTACCATCCTCAAATCAATATAGACATCACGTTACTATGTTCCTGTTTACATGGAGGACAGACAGGGGACCGAAAAAACAAATACCATTGGCTCATTGACATACATTCCATAGGAGTAGACCACCCAACTGCTATAGGGCCCATGATGGGGTCTATGTACTTTTGCTTATACCCACATGATGTTAGTGTTTATTTATTTATTTTAATTATAATTATTTAAATGTATCTCATAGTATCTGCATTTTTGTATAGCAGTTATTATTAACATAGAGTTAGCATAAATAAAACAGTTAGTAATATATATATCTATACAAAAAAAAAGAAGAAAAAAACGCAGTACTACCAGGATTGTGCTAATCCAAAAAGTGTTTTATTTTACCAGAGCAGCGACGTTTCGGTCCTCTCAATGGAACCTTTCTCAAGCAGCAATGTGTTGAGAATTGCTGCTTGAGAAAGGTTCCATTGAGAGGACCGAAACGTCGCTGCTCTGGTAAATTAAAACACTTATTGGATTAGCACAATTCTGGTAGTGCTGCGGTTTTTTCTTTTTTTGTATTTGAAAGGACTGTGACCAAGTTTAGTACCGCTGGCACACCGTTACTATTTTTTTAGCTGTGCTGCTTTCATTATATTTTTCTATATATATATCTATATATATATTATAAGTAATTGAATAGTAACTTGTTTTTGGGTGAAATAAAAATAGAGATTATTATGATGGTATATTTTGGCATATATCTGTTTAATTTCATATAGTAGTATTTTCATATTAATAATTGTTAAGCTACAAATTACTATTACTAATACTATTAGTCATAACTTTTATTTAAAAAGAAATAAAAATAAATTTGGTGTTGGACATGCCAATAATAAAAAAAAAAGATAAAATGAAATACATGAACACATTTAAAAGGAAGAGGATCTATAGTTATAGTTTGTGTATGTGTTTAATATATCATCCAACAAATACTTATATAACAGCTATATGCAGATATAACATATACTTGTACATAATCATACATTTTTATTATTATAGGGTATTACATGATGATAGTCTTTATATACAGCGGTCACTAGAGAGTGATTACTACATCCAGTAGCTCCTGATAGTAGCTGTCTAAATCCATATGCACTAAGCTACCTGAAGGAGACTTGGTGGATCTGTCAGTCTCTCTATGAATGACGTTCAACATGATCGTGCCATACAAGGCCACCATCCCAAGTTACTTTGCCAGTTTGTGCTATGCTGGAATTGCTCACATTGACTGAAAATGCAATTACTTTGTAAAAGATACATACAATAGTAAAAGCAGCATCTGTGTTTGGTTGCAACCTTCATGAACAAACCACATACAACTATTAGCAATGCTTAGTGTCAGCTAGTCATGTAAAGAGCTTTGCTAGCAGATTCTGGAGCATTACCATTTATCTTTATTGCTTTAAGGGGTGTTCCCATCTCAGACATTGACGCTAGGATTTATGGGGGTTCCATCGCGAACACCTGTCCTGTGAATAGTTAATAGGTATTGATTCAGAGACAACCCTTTTAAGCATGGTTATCATCTAGCTTTCACAAAAACCTGAAAAATGCTTCCTTCTGCAATGCATGGTGCGAACTGGAACACATTGGATAACACTAATGGTTGTTTTTCACTGATTTTGGATCTAATAGTGGCCATACACAATATACAGAATGGTTGTGGGAGATATTTTTGTATGCAAGGTCAAATTAAGATTTCCAGGCGTATGGAGCACTCCATTCATTGGGGCCCCAAACTACTGTTCGGCCCTCCTCCACCACATACTGGAGGGCATTTAGGAAGACTCATACACTGCATTGGAGTAAACCAGGAGGAATTTTCAGTGCAGTGTGCACCATACTGTAGCAGGTCAGTCTGTAGAAGGGAGGAGAGTGTAGACACTCCCTTTTCACGAGACCCCACCCATTCTGTGTATGTCCATCCCCTTTTTTTACATGTCCTCCAAGTCCTATGTGGGAGATTTACAACTCCTTTGGGAGTTCAGAAGGGTCTTCCCTTTATCCAGGAGCCTTCCAGATGTTCCAGGAGAGCTGGCAATTTTTTTTTATCATAGATATAACATCTACATACAGTACATACTTATTCACAAACACTTCCTACATGTATAACTTAATTACAGACCTATAGGTGGTTCTATGCATGGACAGCGCATTCACTATTTACTGTGTACAGTGTGCACAGCACTATTTTTACACCCCCTAAACACAGACTTTAATGTTAGGCTGGGGTGACAAGAGCATTATCACATTCCGTTGTTCTAAAACTAAAACTAACGGAGCTGACAGATTGCATTGACTACTGTGGGGCCCATTCAGTTTCCCTTTGGGATGCTGCTTTTTTTACCGAACATAAAAAGTCCTGCATACTGTGGTTTTAACAGAATTTGTTATGGAGTCCCCTGAACTGAGCCTCCATAGCAGATGTGAATAGATAGTATCAGATCAAAGTTTAACACACATTACAGATACCATTTGCATTCTGGGCTTAGCCCTTGTCATATAAGTTTGTACAGTGTGAAACTACAGCTCCAAGTATGGCCTGAACAGTTTTAAAGGTATGCTGAGAGTTGTTTCATAAAACAGAATGCTACCACCCATTATCAGATGTAGATCATGCAGGTGACTTCTCCAGGCCACAACTTGTCCCTGCAGCTCAGAATTCTTCAGCGTTTCACTTTACAAACAGATCTGCACCCTGTATACTAAGACAAACTCCAAAATCGGCAGGTTCGGTCTACATACATCTTATAATGAATGGCCAACTTTATCTGCAATGAAAGGACGTCTTGATGCCACGGCATAAAAGAACAATCTACGGACTTGTGTACTTGTGGCAGCATGAAAATGTCCATATCAACAAAAAAGGTCCACGCAAATAGCATTTGTTGAATTTGTTTTGTGTCGAGTGAAAACTTCAGTGATCTTCACAGAGCCGGACTTTATTTGTGATCCAAAAGTGCAGATGCTACTGTGAATGTTAAAGAGTAGCTAAACTTTTAATTAACTTTTTGGTAAAATGTCCTAAAAGCCCTAATAATACTTTTTGTAATATATTTTATTAATGCATTTTGAATTTTTAATAAAGATATCCCCCCCACCTCAAAGTGCACCTTTCCCTGTGCGCTTAAAATTAATTTGAATTTAAATGTAAGATTACCTTAAAATTCAAATTGAACGGAGTACAGGCAGGAGAGCACATTGCTGATCCTGCCTGTGCCCCCCAAGGTTTACTTAATCCTTGCATAGCACATGAGTACCCTGTAACCATGTCCTATGCCAGGATTAGCTGAGCAGAGGGGGCTCCTGCCTGTGCCTGTTTCTCTAAGCTAAAAGTCCTGCATATCAGCTCTTGGATTAGCGAAGCAGGCACAGACAGGAGCCCGCACTCTCAGCTAATCCTGGCATAGCACATGGTTACAGGGTACTCATGTGCTATGCCAGCATTTAGTAAACCTCTGGGGGGCTCAGACAGGAGCAGCAATATGTGCCCCATTGATAAACTGTACACTCCATACTCCGTATACTGCTGAGAAGTCAGCGGTGTGCAGAAAAGTGAATTTTAATTGCACAGGGAAAGGGGTGCTTTAGGAGGGGATATTGCAAAAAGTATCAGGACATTTTACCAAAAAGTTAATTAAAAGTTTAGTTACTCCAAGTTAGGGATTGTCCAAGTTATATTTTTTGATGACCTTTCCTCAGGGTAGGTCATCAATATCAGATCGGCGGATTGTATAGGAACAAGCCCTTTCCATTGAAATGAATGGGACGGATCGGTGTAAGTACATCTCATCACCGCTGCGGATGTTATGGCGAGCAGGTAAACAATGAAGAGGAGGCAGCGCTGGCACGGCCTGCGCCCCCTCTTCAAACAGCTGATCGGTGGGGGTGACGGGTGTCGGACCCCCGCCGATCTGATATTGATGACCTATCCCGAGGATAGGTCATCAAAAAATATAACTTGTTCAACCCCTTTAACCCTTTAATGATTCGACCTGCATCCATTGTGAGTCTCTTTGTCAAAGAATTCTGCAGATGGAAGAGAATTTCAGCGATGTGTTTTGTCTAAGAAGTGACTTTTGATGCAGAAGTGCTCAAGTTATATATATAGAATGCGTGTTTTTACACGTAGGAGACCACTTCCTCTATGAGAAGACTCTAACTCTACAGTCATGGCCAAAAGTTTTGAGAATGACACAAATATTATATTTTCACATGATCTGCTGCCCTCTGGTTTTTATGTGTGTTTGTCAGATGTTTTTATCACATACAGAAATATAATTGCAATCATATTATGAGTAACAAAAGCTTATATTGACAGTTAGAATGAGTTAATGCAGCAAGTCAATATTTGCAGTGTTGACCCTTCTTCTTCAGGACCTCTGAAATTCTCCCTGGCATGCTCTCAATCAACTTCTGGACCAAATCCTGACTGATAGCAGTCCATTCTTGCACAATCAATGCTTGCATTTTGTCAGAATTTGTAGGTTTTTGTTTGTCCACCCGTCTCTTGATGATTGACCACAAGTTCTCAATGGGATTAAGATCTGGGGAGTTTCCAGGCCATGGACCCAAAATCTCTATGTTTTGTTCCCTGAGCCATTTAGTTATCAGCTTTGCTTTATGGCAAGGTGCTCCATCATGCTGGAAAAGGCATTGTTGATAGCCAAACTGCTCTTGGACGGTTGGGAGAAGTTGCTCTCGGAGGACATTCTGGTACCATTCTTTATTCATGGCTGTGTTTTTAGGCAAGACTGTGAGAGAGCTGATTCCCTTGGCTGAGAAGCAACCCCACACATGAATGGTTTCAGGATGCTTTACAGTTGGCATGAGACAAGACTGGTGGTAGCGCTCACCTCGTCTTCTCCGAATAAGCTGTTTTCCAGATGTCCCAAACAATCAAAAAGGGGATTCATCAGAGAAAATGACTTTACCCCAGTCCTCAGCAGTCCACTCCCTGTACCTTTTGCAGAATATCAGTCTGTCCCTGATGTTTTTTCTGGAGAGAAGTGGCTTCTTTGCTGCCCTCCTTGAGACCAGGACTTGCTCCAAGAGTCTCCGCCTCACAGTGCGTGCATATGCACTCACACCTGCCTGCTGCCATTCCAGAACAAGCTCTGCACTGCTGGTAGCCCGATCCCGCAGCTGAAACACTTTTAAGAGACGGTCCTGGCGCTTGCTGGTCTTTCTTGGGCGCCCTGGAGACTTTTTGGCAACAATGGACCCTCTCTCCTTGAAGTTCTTGATGATGCGATAGATTGTTGACTGAGGTGCAATCTTTCTAGCTGCGATACTCTTCCCTGTTAGACCATTTTTGTGCAGTGCAATGATGACTGCACGTGTTTCTTTAGAGATAACCATGGTTAACAGAAGAGAAACAATGATGCCAAGCACCAGCCTCCTTTTAAAGTGTCCAGTGGTGTCATTCTTACTTAATCATGACAGATTGATCTCCAGCCCTGTCCTCATCAACACCCACACCTGTGTTAATGTAGCAATCACTGAAACGATGTTAGCTGGTCCTTTTAAGGCAGGGCTGCAATGATGTTGAAATGTGTTTTGGGGGATAAAGTTCATTTTCTAGGCAAATATTGACTTTGCAAGTAATTGCTGTTAAGCTGATCACTTTTTATAACATTCTGGAGTATATGCAAATTGCCATTATAAAAACTGAAGCATTAGACTTTGTAAAAATTAATATTTGTATCATTCTCAAAACTTTTGGCCATGACTGTACATGCAAGTTCCGTAAGATGAGCAAGAAGGCAGAATAGGCAATGGCTTCATTCTGTCCAAATGACTGCCTTTGAGGAGACTTTTTAGGTAGCACCCCAAAACTGTATCTACCTAGTGCGGAGAACCTCTTGAAAATAAAGAGACACGACTGATTAACTGTTTGTAGTTGCAGCTACCAATATACACTGCAGTGTATGGCATATCCAGCTAATGAGTAGATATACTGTAGGTATGATGATTGTTCAATTATTAGAAAGTTTAAAACATTCGAAATTCAGCTTTTTTCTAAATATGACTCACGGGAAATACATTTTTACAGTTAAAACGTGCAAAGTAATTTCTTAAAAGATCACCTCAAACTGATATTTCTTTCATGCAAGATCTAAATCTTATCTTTGTGGAAGTCTTTGGAAACCAAAGTAACAAAGTGAGTGCAAGATGTACATCTCTGTATGAGTTTTTGAAACATTCTTGACGGAGTGTAAACCAATTATGCACCCAATTTGTAAAAGTAAGAATTTCAAAAGTGTCTTTTTTGGATGGATTTACATTTTAATATTAGATAAACCTTGTTAAAAAAGCTTTATTATATATAATGTAATTAAAGGGGTTGTCCAGGACAAGAAAAAGGGTCTGTATGGTATCATAGTTACTTGAATGGTAAACAAGCTGTAATACCAGACACAGGCCATGGACAGATGTGGTTTCTGGAATCAGATTTGGCTTACTCTACACAAAGGATTCTCAACCAGAGATCTATTGAACCTGCACATAGGTTCACCAGAACAGCATGAGATGTTAACATTTAGAGCAGGGATGGTAGCATGGTCATAGATGCTTGGCATGGTAGGTTTTCTTTACCTGAACCAAATACTTTCAATTCTCTGTTCTAGCCCTGTACCCTGGCCAAAGCAAATTAGCTTATTGTTGTTCACCTGGCATTAATCGCCCTGGGCACATGCTCCACCAGATAACTCCCCCCCAGATATGCCTGAGCATAAGAATAGGCAAAGAAGTAAAAATAAAGGTAAAATTATAGTATGTGTTCCTATCCCTATATTAAGCATATTTGAGGTAGGGTTCTCTTAGGAGTGATACATTACATGGTATTAAGATTTAGAATCATTGGTCTAGATTACAATGTGGCCTTATGCTTAGGTGTGGAACAAGTGATCTATTGATTTCATACACTGTATTTCCCAACCCAATATACACCAAGGCAGATTTCCAGCCTCTATCCTTAAAGGGTTTCTGTCACCAGTTTTTTCGGTATGAATCACATGGTCATGACATCATTGAAGGTCCATGCAAGCTATGGTGAATGGAGTGTTTCTTCTCTCCCTGGTCCTGTCAATCAACAGAGCCTCTAGGAGCAGGGG
Source organism: Rhinella marina (assembly GCA_900303285.1). Taxonomy (NCBI): domain Eukaryota; kingdom Metazoa; phylum Chordata; class Amphibia; order Anura; family Bufonidae; genus Rhinella; species Rhinella marina. Next base: position 189,279 of record ONZH01001413.1, on the reverse strand, counting down.
TAACGCCCCTTGCACCTAGAGGCCTTATTAGCATAAAATAAAAGTTCATTTTATATAAAAATGGGGGCACCAGTAAATAAAACAGATATATATTTGAAATCAGGTGACATTAGCACATCTCTAATGTCAGCCTGATTTATACCGAAAAAACTGGTGACATAAACCCTTTAAAGGGGTTCTGCAGTTCTATTAAACTGATGATCTATCTTCTGGATAGTTCATCAGCAACCCTGGTGTCGGACCCCCGCCGATCAGCTGTTTGAGAAGGCGGCGGCACTCCTGGAGGGCCACGGCCGTCTGTGTGTTTACTGCAGGCCCAGTGACGTCACGACTAGTATCACTGGCCTGGGCGGGGCTAAGCTCTGTTCACATCAATGGAGCCTAGCACAACCCAGGCCAGTGATACTAGTTGTGACGTCACTGGGCCTCCTGCAGCACCGCTGCCTTCTCAAACAGCTGATCAGCGGGGTCCTGGGTGTCAGACCCCCGCCGATTAGATGCTGATGATCTATCCAGAGGATAGAGCATTAGTTTAATAGAACTGCAGAACCCCTTTAAGTCAATGAGTGATCCAATGTATATGCAATAATAAAACTCATTCAACTCATGGGAGATTTATCAAAAATGGTGTAAAGGGAAACTAGTTTAGTTGACCATAGCAACCAAGCAGATTCCACCTTTTATTTGAATTTTTCAGAGCTCCCTTGGAAAGAGAAAAAATCTGATTGTCAGTTTTCCTTTCTAACTTTTATAAATCTCCCCATGGTTTCTATACTGCGATTCACTCAATGACTTTTTCCAGAAGAAATGCAATATGTACACAGGGTCATTGTTGGTCCCCTTGCTGCCATAGCAACCAATGGTACCCCACAATCTCATCTGCCAATGGCCATGTCATCTAATGGATTAAAATGCTGGGATCAGCATTATCTCTGATTACAGCAGTTGTAGTTGGAGCAGGGCTGTTTCACATAGTTGATAAGGTTGAAAAAAGACACTAGTCCTTCAAGTGTAAGCTATAATACTAGCATGTTGATCCAGAGGAAGCAAAAAAAAATCTATAATGTGGATACTAATTGATTGATTTTAAAGGGTATTTCAGGATTTTAATACTGATTGACTATCCTCAGGAGAGGCCATCAATATATGATTGACAACTCACACCCAGCCGATCAGTTGTTTCAGAGTAGCATTCACTCCAGATCTACACAGGTCAGTCCATCGTGCAGGGATATTGTAACACAATGGGAGAATGTAACTTACAGAGGTTATCCAATTCTAAAAATACCCTCCACAATGCCCAGGCCCCTCCTATAGATCATACTTACACCGATCCCCAGCACCTGCATCACTCTGGATCCCTGCACGGCCTCCGCTGCATCCAGGGGGTGACGTCACCCTTTTTTTTTTTTTGAATTCTTTTTTTAATTTTTCAAATATTTAAAAAGTAAACCTTTCTGTAATGGGACGCAGCCCATTCAATATAAACAAACAAACCACATTAAACTGCTCAAGCAAAGACATTGTCTCTGGTTATTGTCCATAGTGACTGAATTGTCCCTTTAACGCCTAGGCGAGACTAAACGAGTAAGGTTTTGACATGTAATAATTTTCAATGGTAACAAATGACAGTTCATTATGGATACAAAAAACAGAAGACAAGAAAACTGTGCACCTAATCTATACTAGACTGAGTGGGCCAAGCAGGGTAATGTGGGTGAAGGGTAGGTCAATCAGGAGGGAAGAAGATAAGGAGAGAAGAGATGGGAAGGATGGGGGGGGGGGGAAAAAATAAAAAAAAATAAAAAAAGGGGGTGGGGGAATCTCTGTTGAGGGTTTGAGGTCCTCCAATCCAAATGTTCAGTTTAATAGGAGAGCTTTGTACTCTGAGGATTCTGTGAATGCAATCCAATGTTGCCAAGTTTTATGAAACCTGGTGCTTGTCCTTCTCAGAATTGCTGTTAAGTCCTCCATTCTCATTACGTCCTGTATTTTGTTAAACCATAAGGCAATAGTGGGAGCCGACGTGCTTTTCCAAGTACATGGGATGCAGGCTCTCGCCGCGTTCACCAAATGCCGCACCACTGATTTCTTATATGTTGACAAGGGGATCTCACTATGGTGTAGTAGGAAGAATGCTGGAGTATTGGGGAGAGTGTGTGAGGTAAATTTGGAGACTATGCGCCATACTTCTCTCCAAAAGCCGGCTAGCACGGGACAACCCCAGAATACATGTAAGATTGTACTTCTTCCCTCACCGCATCTCCAACAAGTGGGTGAAACTGTAGGGAAGATAGAGTGTAGTCTCGAGGAAACCATATACCAGCGGGAGAGGATCTTAAAACCCATTTCCTGTATGTTACTAGCAATAGAGGCTTTGTGTGTTAGTGTGAATAAACGCTCCTTCTGTTCTGTTGAGAAGGTAGTGCCCAGGTCTCTTTCCCAATTGAGTATGTATGTGGGTGATGGCTGGTCGGAAGGTGAAATGAGTGTATTGTAGAGCCTGGACAGGGCATGTCTGACTTTTCCTCTTGCATCACACAGCTGTTCAAAGTCGGTTTTCCCCCGTGAGTATTCCGTCGCTGGGAGTAAAGACATCAAGAAGTGCTGAAGTTGTTGTGCCTGCCATAATGATAGACTGACAGGCTCAGTTACTTCTTGGAGGGTTTGTGTTGGGAGCCAAGAATCTGAGTCCACAAAGTGATGAGCTCTGAATTTATTTTCCTTTATCCATCTTTTAAATGGTCCCTGCTCCATTCCCGGTGGAAATCTTGGATTACCTAAAATTGGGTACATGGGTGAAGGAGAGTGAGATATGTCTTTAAGATCCATTATTTTCCCAATGGCCTGTAGCGTTGGGCCTATAGTGGGATGGGTACGTGCTGCTAAGGGTATCTGGGGCCCAAGCCAAGGTGTTGCTTGTAAAGGGGTCGTGAGGAAAGTTTGTTCCAATCCCACCCATTGCTTGTTTGTTTGGTGGCGACACCAATCAACTATTCTTAGTAGGTGAGAAGCCCTATGATAAGATATAAAATCTGGAAGACCTAGTCCCCCTCGGAGTTTGGGTGATCTCGTGATGCGTGGGACGTCACCCTTTTAATGACAAAAATGTATGTCACAGAGCAAAGACTAAACCCCACTAGTGGAGCTTGAAAATTTGTGAAACCTTCAGAATTTGCTACATTTCTGCATAAATTTGACCTAAAAGTAGATAAAGATAACCAAATCAAAGAAAAATATAAGATTTGGTAATTTATTATTTATTGAGGAAAATACTTACGAAAGCAAGTACAAACATACAGTTTCTCTTTTCATAATCTTTACTAAGCAATCAATTACAAAATAAATGTATACTTCATCAAATTACACAGAATTTTTCTTCTCCCAAAAGCTTACCTCCCTCCCCCAATCACCCCACCAGACTCCCTCCTCACCTTAAAATAAACATATATATATCATCTTATTACACATGATTTTTGTTCCCCTCCAATCTTATCCCCCTCCCCCCAACAACCCCACCTCCTACCCTTTACCCCTGAGTGAGCGCAGGTAAGAATAGGAGAGAAAAAGAGAAGAAAAAATAAAAAAATAAATATACATTTTAAAATGTGACTTAATTTTGAGAGAAGACTGCAAAGCCAATGCTTAAAGGGGTTGCCCATCTGGTACATTTATGACATATTGATTGTATATAGTCCAATCTCTTGATAGTCTGAAGTCCAATCTCTAGGAGCTGCGTCAATCTCAAGAATGGGGCTTTAAAGTGAATGGAGAGCAAGATGCACATGAGCAGCCAACCCCTCCGAGGGGCTTTTGAAAATAGCTGAGCACTGGTTCTTTTCCAGTTCCATGGCAGTGAATGGAGAAGACACAGTGCATGCCCCTTTTAATGCCCTCTTCACAGTACGATGACATTTTAATGCTCTCACACAGTAGTTATGCCACCTTAGAGCCCCTTCACATTAGTTATTCCCCCTTTAGTGCCCCCAACAGTATAATGCTCCATAGTGCCTTCACACAGTAGCTATGCCCTCCTAGTCCTTCACTCCGTAGGTATGCCCCATGAGTGCCCCCAGACAGTAGTTATGCCCACTTAATGCCCCTACACAGTAGTTATGCCTCCATAGTGCCCCTACAATGTAGGTATGTCCTCTTCATGCTCTATCACAATAGTTATGCCCCCTTAGTGCCCCCAAAAAGTACTCATGCCCACTTAGTGCACCCACAAAGTAGTCATGCCCCTTTAATGTCCCCAAAGAGTAAAATGCCTCCTTAGAGTCCTTACACATTAAAAGGCTCCCTAAGTGCACCCTTCCAGTAGTGCAACCCGCTTAGTATCCCATTCGGTAGTGCACTTCCTTAGTGCCCCCAACAGAGTAAAATATAATAAAAATTGTAATACTCACCAAGCAGCCTAATTCCCCTGATGAATGAAGAACATCCTGCACTCCTCGGCAGCAGGCATGATGTGGTGATGTCATCGTGTTTTCTGAACTGAATAGAGCACAGGACGTTTCCCGGCCTTGTGTGCTTCTTCTAACACACCCAGCAGGCGAGCTGCTGCTGGAGTGTGCAGGCCGGTTTATGGTAAAGCAGGGAACTGGATGCAGGAGTATCCAGAATCTAGGAGAATTGTTACGGTGACTGGGTCCCTGACAAAGAGAACCATCTGGCGCCCCCCTTGAGGAGCTCATGGTGCCCTGCGATAAGCAATCCGCGCATGCGCATTGATGAAGCCGGGACCCGGGCGGCCGCCGGCTCTCAACGCGCGTGCGCAGATTGCTTATCGCAATGCGCAGGCGCGGGATTTCGCGATCGTACAGGGCCGGGAGACGAAAGAGATGGCTGCCTGGCCCTGTCAATCAACGCAAGGGAGGAGGGGTAAGGGGCGTTATTACGGCCGCTCCTAGGTGCAGGGTTCACGCCTACTGCACCTAGGGGGCCTAATTAGCATATTATAAAAACGCTATTTTAACAAAAGGTACTGTACAGATTTCTATAAAAGAAGGCTTTCTGTCATAAGGTGTCATTTGCGATTTGCAAATGACACTCGGTTTTGTAGGCTAAATTCTGATGACAGAAACCCTTTAAGGATTTACTTGAGGGTGTCTTTAGCTGTTATTATCTTTGGAGAAGCTTTTTTAGGATCAGGAGCTCTGCAGTGCCCTTACTGGACCAGCCCACGCCTACCAACAGGGGAGGAAAAGGGTGGTTAGCTCTGTTCCTTGCCAACCGTTGCCATCCATCCCTCACTTGTAGATACAGTCAAATAAACAATATGAAAAGAATATATAATATATACATAACTATATACAGTTGTAGTACCCCCAGATGGTTCCATAGATCCAACCATCTTTGGCCACTGCAGTCAGGCCTGATATGGTCAGGCGGACACGTTTTAGAGAGATGCATGAGTGTTAGAGGTGGGACCAACATCTACTTGACATCTATGTCATATCCTGTTGATACCCTTATACAGTTTAATACATTTATAAAATTCTCTGATCTGCGAATTATTTTCAGCATCCTCCTTGTCTCTGTTTTGAGACATTGTACTTCAGTTTGCATGCTTTACACGTTATGCTTTCAACATGTGTGATGCAACTCCTTGTACCAGACCTCTGATTTCCACATCTTCCTATCGTGTTACATAATTCTCCTCCAAGCAGGCTAAGCACGTATACGAATAATAAAAACGATGACCTTTCCTTTTCTGCTTTTTAGCTTCTTGCTCCTCTTCACTTTTATTGACAAGTTTTAGCATCCCAATGTCTTCTGCCCTAATCTTACATGGGGCATGGAGAGTCACAGGGCAAATGTTGAGCTATAGCAACTGTGCAACACCTGATCGTGGCTTCTATAAAGTAGAATTGGACCTGTGGTGGAGGCACTTTAGGCATTGCATGTTTGCTCCAGCAGAAAATGAATATTGCTGTACAGCACCAATTAACTAGGGTAGTTCATAGGTTTATTGTAACATCCTTGGAGTATAGGGCAGAGAAGGCGTTAACGTCTGTATCCCTTGTGGTCTAGAGCAGTGATGGGGTTAGAGTCAGAATCTCAGGTGGTTTATGAATAAAAATGGCTAAATGTTGCATACTTGGGAGGAGATTTATCAGAAAATGGTCTTTGAAATCTCCAATCTGCCAGAGGATGTGCCTAATTTACAACGCCTTATCATATATTAGTCGCGTTGCTCGACAGTGTGTCAGAATGAAATTTATAGAAGCTCCAAGCTGCCATAGATTTCTTCCTTCGTGTGCGCATAAAAAAGGGGCCCAAATGAAGATAAATGAGGTGGACCCACCATTGATCCCACCCTAAGATGACACATAAAGGCCCTGGCAACAAAAATTGTCATAAACACAATGTTTGCAACTTATTTCCACAAAAAAAAGAGGCACTGGGATATGATAACTCTCCTCCTTGGTGTTCAGTGAGTTACTCATGTATCAGGCTCCAGTGTTGCCCCTGTAACAGAAAGAGTAAGACTAGAATGGACAGATATCTCCCCTCCCTCACATACCCTCATCTCTATCACAGGCCATTGATCAGCTTATCATGTTAATATCTTTCTAAAAAGAGGGATTGCGCAAATTGAATAATGGCCATTTCCATGCAGCAATCACTAAAAGTGCTTGACATGTTATTAATATCAATATGACAGTTCTGCCTAAAAGTCAAAGCATTACAATCACTTTAGCAATTGACGTAAACGCCTGGTTATCCTTTAAATTTTGTATGTACAGTATGCGTCATAAACGTTAGTTAATGAAATGTTATGATTTACTGTATTGATATACCTAATAGCACTGTATGGACTATTAAGGGCTAATCAGCTTGGTTTATCCCCTTAGGTTGCCAGGAGATGCACCTGGGTCCACCCCTGGATAGTTCAGTCAGAGAGTGTGAGAGTCTAACCGAGGATGAGAGAGTGCCTACCTGTGTAAGCTCCTCATAGCTAGGTCCAAATTTATAGAGCCTTCATCTCTGAGACAATCTACAGCCGAAGAAGCAACTTCATTGGGAGTGCTTCAGAAAGCAAAGAATCTCTGAGGCCGTGCATTGGAGTCAGTCAGCAAGTTATTGTGCATGTTTATGGCAGTGAGAAACTGCTGCTGTTGCTAGTGCACCCTTGCACATAGTTTGGTCAGATGTATCTTAAATCTGTACCAATCAGCCCAGGAATTGCAGAAACATTTAACAAGAACATAATTGCTCTCCTAATGTTCTGCAGAGAGACTATGAGATAAGGCGTACTACAACCTCCATCATATGCTACTATTTGGGGAAGAATTGTGATCTACTTGGAACTGTGCCTTCTTACTGACGGATGTACTACTACTCCTATTCTGTACTTTAGTAAAGAGAGACTTATTTATTGATACCAACTGGCCTGGTTACTGACTCCTCCATCATTCATCAGGCACTTCAGCCACATTCTTGCCTTGCACCCTGCCAAAACACCTAACAACAAGGGCACCCCAATCATTACCAGACAGGAGCCCCAAGACCAGGGTTTGCCCTGAAGGAAGAAAGGGTGCGCCCTCCAGTCATGGCACAGCCCTAGGGAGAGCCGGAGAGGGGGAACTGCCACTGTGATTATCACTACACCCTCAGGGACAAAACTACTACTCCCATCCTCTGCTCTACACTCCCAGGCTGTCTGCTTCAAATGGAAATTACATGTACTGTGGTTAATAACATTTTATCACATCATCATATATACTGTAAACGTACTTCCTGAAAGTGTCTTAATGTACAGTCATTTTTTTGTCAGAGTAACTTGGGTAATATTGGAAACTGTTAATCATATACCACTGAGCAGGTCAATAAGTTGCTCACCCTAATTACTGCAGCAAGAGGGGGAGAGATAAGAGCGAATATCCCCAATTTCTTTTCAGGTCTAATTTAGTTTGAAATCGAATAAATTCAATGCAAATTGAAAGTGTCTCAATCTCCTTATTGCCTTGAAAAGTCATGTATGACACTCTAGGGTCTCCTAGGACTGTATCCGACCTGTTTCAAGCTCTTTACACCAAGACAGCATTAGTAATGTCAATGTGACAGTGACATCTATGGCTATGGGTAAATAGATGGTAGCACATGGTAACAAACAGTCTAATAACACACTGAACTGTCTGATTTTTTTTGTTAAAAATGGTCCAAAAATGATCCCTTTTTGGTGAAAGATGCCTTCTTCTAAAATAACAGCTCTCATTTTGTGCGTTTCGGATTTAGTAATCAATTTCCTCTGTGTATATATCTTATAATATGCAGCAGAAAATTACAGCTGGGGGGGGGGGTACACATCCATTTAGGGTATGACCACAATTACCTACAATTGAAGATAGTATTTTCTGCTGTCAATCTTCTGTGTTTCTTTGGTTCTTTTACACGAAGACAGAGTTAGTAATGGCTATGGCTAGGATGGTGACGGATGGTAGCGGGTGGTAACAAACAGCCTGTTTCATAATACACTGCACCAGTGGCGTACATAGAGAAGTAAGGGCCCCATAGCAAGGATCAAACCAGGCCTCCCACACAGGACAGAAGGGTTTCTGCCTAAACCCTTTTCACTGACCCTTGGGTAATTTTTCCACTGCTTCATTTGCTAAAAGTTGTTCATTTAGAAGGTAGAGTCCTGACCAAGTTTTCACCTCCAGTAGAAGAGGAGATGATCCCAACTAAGACTGGGCCCCCTCTTGCCCTGGACCCATAGCAGTCGTATGGTCTGCCGCTATGGTAGTTACGCCCCTGCACTGCACTGTCTGATTTTTTTAAAATTAAAAAATGGTCTAAAAATGATCTCTTTTGGGGGCAGATGCCTGCCTGTTAATATACACATATTGCTATCAGAAGAAGCAACGGTGTGTTGTTTTTAACTAGCAGTCCAAAAATGATTCCTTTTTGGTGAGTAGCAATAGGTTTAGTGTAATTTTAAATAACCGATTCAATCATCATCCTGAAAAGTGAAGAAGCAATGGCTTTTTACAAAAGCTGTCAAAAATGATCCTTTTGGGGCAGTTACAGGTTTGTTATATAGTGCACAGTATGGTTCCTAAAAGCAGCAGTATGATACGAGGGTTAAGAGACACCGATGTAGAGTTTGGAGGGATCAGGCTAAACTGTAGTGACAGGCTAAGGTCAGGGCAGGCACAGTGCAACTAATCCAAGGTAAGGCATGGCAGTAATGGTTCAATATAGAGGCCAGGCATGGGTTGGGTCAGGCAGCAGAGAGTCAGAATCCAGTAAACTGCAGAAAGTCAGTACATAGACAATAGAAACAACACACCTTTGCAGGAAACCAGCAACTTAGGAAACATTGCTTAGGCACCCTCCCATGAGATAAAGTGCCTTAAAGGGGTTTTCTCATCTTGGACAATGGGGGCATATCGCTAGCATACCGCTGGGACCCGCACCTATATTGAGAACGCGTCGCCAGAAGAGAAGGAGGGCGCACTGCGCATGCGCGGCCACCCTCCATTAATTTCTATGGGGCCGCCGAAAATAGCCGAGCGCTGGCTCGGCTATTTCCGTTGGCTCCATAGAAATTAATGGGAGCCGGGCTGCGCTTGCACGGCGCTGCGCTTGCACTGCGCTTGCACTGCGCTTGCACGGTGCGCTCTCATTCATTTCTACGGTCAGAGGAGAGGGCGCTTGATGGCAAGAAGCAGGCTGCGACCTGCTAGGGAGAACAAGCAGGTGTCTCCAGTGGCTGGGCCTGCCGCAAGTGAGGCGGACCAGGAGAAGCTAAAGTTAATCTTAGACAGGTAGGGGTATGACTCCCAGGTCCTCCATGAATAAGCAAAATGGAAGGGCAGAGATCAACACAGAACTGTCTTTTCTATGCAGACAGGCAGCTGCATATGGGACTGAGCCCAAGAACCAGGTACAGCGCCGCTTGCATGGAAGGAGAAACTGAGCTCATTGCTGAACCTTAATTCTGCTGATCAGTGTGGGCCCTCAATATTTAGGTCCAAGAAAACCACTTAAATTTTATGTATGCAGCTTTTGAAATGATGAGGAAAGCTGTCTAAATAAGGCATGCAGGGGTAGCTACTTTGCTTGGTCCCCATTCTCTAAAACCAGCACTGTTCTTATGTATTTAAATAGAAGAATTAGTAAAAGACCAGAGCTTAGGATGAATAAAAAATGTCCTATAATGCAGGTTATCTCTTATTAGAAAAATGTGTATATATATATGGGGAATTTATCATGAGGGTTATATCTTGTCAGTTTTGCTAGATTCAGTGTTGGTTTACTTTGTGCCCAATGTATCTAATGTATCACATTCTAGACACTTTTGTCTAGAAAAGCTGCTCCACTTTTTTTTATAAAACCCCCTTATGGAGAAAGTCTGCAATTTATTTGTGACTTAAAAAAAATCACTGTCATAAAACTTTTCAAAACTGAAGTGAGTTCTGTAAAAATGCAAAAACATGGATAACTATAGCACAAGTAACCCTAAGAAGTCGCAAAGCCATATTTAGTAACTTTTTGAAGGCAGGGCGTTATAAATTTCCACCATATAGTTGAGTATTATAAACCTTAAATATTGTAATAAGGTTGCTGTGTGGGGTATCCATTGTATATGGGTATTGGTTATTCAATTGTCAAGTCTATTATTTTTTGATTCATTTGTTCAATTTGGTTACCTTTATCCACTTTGTGTGACAATCTGATCTAGTTTTAGTTCAAATTTATGCAAAAAAATGAAGAATTCTAAAGGGTTCACACACTTTCAAACACCACTGTATAGCAGCTGCTAAAGGACCCACTGGTGCAAAAATGTTGTTCCTCTTTGTGGGGAAGTCTGTGGCGACTTTCTGCTGTCTAGCTTTCTTTGTTCTGCTTTGTGTCCAAAATCTGATACATGCATTCTTTGGTTACCGTACTTGCATCACAGTTCTGTTTAGTGTTAAGAAAGTGGGACCCATGTGTGACTTTCCCATGGGACCCTAAGTCATGTGCCTTCCTTGATGATGGCCAGCATAGTGGCTCAGTGGTTAACATAGTTGTCATGTAGCATTAGTGTTTTGTGCCTGAATGTGTCCCAGGCCAACATTTGCAAAAATTTGGTAGTTCTTCCAGTGATTGCATGGGTTTCCAACTACACTCCAAAAAACATACTGATAGATAAACTGGAGAATAGAAACCTACTGACAAATTGGTAAGTTGGAACCAAAAACCTGCTAATAGGTAAATTGGAACAAAATACATACTGATAGGTAAACTGGCCCTAGCCAATTCTGAGCTCCACTGAGGACAGTGATGATGTTCTCTGTCCAGTGCTATGGAATATGTTGGTGCTTGATAAGCTATGGGAAATACATATGGTAAATTAAATTTATATTTTCAGTTTTATGTTACAAATAGAGATAAGCAATTCTAAATTAATTGGAACTGGTAACTGTTCAGTGAAGATGGAAGAAGTTGCTGCAGCACGATCAAGTGGATGAGGTGAGCTGTTTTTTCAACCCCTAAATGGCCATATTGTTTTGCATTCTGTCTTAAGAGTGCCATTATTTTCCAATATAACCAAAGTGAAGTTCAGGTCCCCTTTGACTTCAGTGGGGTTCGGGGTCAGGTTTGGGTCAAGTTCGGGTCCCGAACCAGAACTTTGACCTGAAGTTCGGCCGAACCAGAACTTCCATGGGTTCGCTCATTCCTATTCCCTACCTTTACCTGGTGTAAGCCTAATTTCTGTTCTCTATAAATGTACGATGTGCACAGTAATTCTCATCAATGTGTTGCAATAATAAAATATATTTATTGAATAACACTAATAACCTGGTACCTGGTCTTCGAAGATACAATGGTCTCAGGATACAATTTTTTCCACTAACAATGGCCTTTCTTGTTCAAACTAGACTCAACATAAAATGCATCAGACTGAGATCCAACCAATCAATATGGCTACTTCTCTTGTGAAGTACCTGGATTGGCTGCCTGGTAGCATTCCTTAACAGTTTAGGGTGGTACTACATCTCCTGCACTACCCTGTCTGTGCCAGGATGAGCTGCTCCTGGATGTATGATCAAGAGAATTGGGATTCCCCAGAACTAAACTTCAAGTGTCCTAGAAAAGGTGAACTACCTATGTCCATGTTTTTCCTTTTTAATAAATGTGCAGACATTTCTAAAATTCTGTTTTTACTCTCTCATTAAGGTGGATTTAGTGCAGATTGATGGGGGAAAACTTTATTTTTTTTTTTTTAGCACCAACAATAAGGCTACTTTTACACTTGCGATGTTGTTTTCTGGTATTGAGATCCGGCAGAGGATCTCAATACCGGAAAAAAAACATTTCTGTTTTGTCCCCATGCATTCTGAATGGAAAGAGATCCGTTCAGGATGCATCAGGATTAGAGATGAGCGAACGTGCTCGAAACGAGCACTGTACCGCTCGGCTCCCCTGCGCTCGCCTGGGCGCAGGCAGCCGCTTCCGTCCTCCTCAGGAGTTTGCATGCAAGCGAAAACAGCTATATGCTATGCCTGCTAGGTTTGGAATCTGGGGCTGTGAGTACACCCATATTTTTGTAAATATTTTATTCTATTCTCTTTTCATGGGACAACGCTGAAGATATGACACTTTGATACAATGTAAAGTAGTCAGTGTACAGCTTGTATAACAGTGTAAATTTGGTCTGCCCTCAAAATAACTGAACACACAGCCATTATTGTCTAAACCGCTGGCAACAACAGTGAGTACACCCCTAAGTGAAAATGACCAAATTGTGCCTAAAGTGTCAATATTTTGTGTGGCCACCAATACTTTCTGGCACTGCCTTAACTCTCTTGGACATAGAGTTCACTGGAGCTTCTCAGGTTGCCACTGGAATCCTCTTCCACTCCTCCATGATGACATCATGGAGGTGGTGGATGTCAGAGACCTTGTGCTCCTCCACTTTCCATTTGAGGATGCCCCACAGATGCTCAATATGGTTTAGGTCTGGAGACATGCTTGGCCAGTCCAGCACCTTTCCTCAGTTTCTTTAGCGAGGCAGTGGTCGTCTTGGAGGTGTGTTTGGGGTCGTTATCATATAGGAATACTGCCCTGCGGTCGAATTTCTGGGGGTAGGGGATCATGGTCTGCTTCAGTATGTCACAGTGTCAGGTTGAACAATACTGGTTGAATTTCCAAATCATATTTTCCTTTCTGCCTGCTACATAAAGCACATGTAGACATTAGATATTAAGATGACGCCTGTATCCGGGACTACACTTAAGACTGCACCATGTGATTCACGTGAAATTGAGTTTCGATTCAGTGAAAACGAGACCTAGGGGGCTGCTAGTACCTGCCTTGATCACGCAGCCTGCACGAGCCCAGAACAAAGGGAATCACACAGAAGAAGAACCTATCAGAAGATAATAACTCTACCGGATACAAGACATATATGCTTTTGTAATACAGCTTTGCAGTGTGTCAAAAATGTAGCTTATGTCCTGGTACATCCTGATACGGATTCGACTCCCCCGCCCACCTGTCCAGGGTAGTAACCAAGATATGCGACTAGAAGAACAAAGAATATGTGTTCATTGCTTGTTAGCTTGCGGGGAAAACTCTGTGAATGAGGCCCCCACCTTTTCTACGATGTGTATATGCTTAAAGCCTGCCTATTATTAATCACGCCTTTTTTGTATAACAAGTGCCTACACTGTGAATAAAGCTCAGAACCTCTTGCCGTGCTGCCACTGAGTGCCTTATGCATGAACTGAGATTGAAACTGAACCACGTGTCAGACTCTTTCTTAGTATGCTAGCACATGCTTGAATGATTTGGAGCGAGTGACCGACGAGTTTCTAATTTAACTGAATCTTCAACTCAACAACAGTACATGTTGGAATTCATGGTTACCTCAATGAACTGTAGTTCCTAACAGCTGGCAGCGCTCATGCAGCCCCAAACCATGACACTCCCACCACCATGCTTGACTGTAGGCAAGACACACTTGTCTTTGTATGTCTCACCTGGTTGCCGCCACACACGCTTGACACCATCTGAACCAAAAAAATTTATATTGGTCTTATCAGACCACAGAACATGATTGCAGTAATCCATGTCCTTAGTCTGCTTGTCTTCAGCAATCTGTTTGCGGGCTTTCTTGTGCATCATCTTTAGAAGAGGCTTCCTTCTGGGACCACAGCCATGCAGACCAATTTGATGCAGTGTGCGGCGTATGGTCTGAGCACTGACTGGCTGACCCCCACCCTTTTAACCTCTGCAGCAATGCTGGCAGCACTCATACATCTATTTTGAAAAGACAACCTTTGGATATAACGCTAAGCAAGTGCGCTCAACTACTTTGGTCGACCATGGCAAGGCCTGTTCTGAGTGGAACCTGTCTTGTTAAATGCTTTACGGTTTTGGCCACGTGCTGCAGCTCAGATTCAGAGTGTTGGCAATCTTCTTATAGCCTAGGCCAGTGACGGCTAACCTCCGGCACTCCAGCATGCTCCATTCATTTGTATAGAGTTCTGAGAACTGCCAAGTAAGTATGCATCTTGGGAGTTGTAGTATTACCACAGCTGGAGTGCCGGAGGTTAGTCATCACAGGCCTAGGCCATCTTTATGTAGAGCAAAAATTATTTTTTCAGATCCTCAGAGAGTTCATTGTCATGAGGTGCCATGTTGAACTTCCAGTGACCAGTATAAAAGGGTGTCAGAGCGATAACACCAAATTTAACACATCTGACAAATTGACAGAAGGGAGGGCCAATATATGTAGGCAGGGCCAATACTGTAGTGTAGTACAAAATACTGCTCCAGCAGAACCAAAAACACAGTGCAGCACAAAACAATGCCAGCATTCAAGTCTATCACCAAGTCAGTTGAATGCAGGAGGACACGAGGACACTTTCTTCTGACAGCCAGGTGCACAAATACCAGAAGCTTCTAGCATTAATTAATGCTGAGAGCATCAGATCGCTATGTACCCAAGTGTCCGTGAGGAGGGCTTGGGAAGCCCCCGGGGCTTTGCACTACTGAGAAGTTTCCCTGTAGGGTCTATGGCCTGTCCGCCCCCTGGAACTGAATTATGGAGCAATGGAAGAAGGTGAATTGGTCTTATCAATCAAATTTGATAAAACTTCATTAGGACAGCTGGGTGCATATGCATGGCCTACTAGGAAAGATGAATGATTAAAGAAACATAACACAAAGTTGCTGAATGAGACAAATCGTTGAACTTTTAAATTCCCTAGATTTCAATCTGAACAAGCATCTGTGAAATGTGCTGAAAAATTTAGCCTGATCCATGAAGGCCCCACCTGACAACTTGGTGCCATATACCACGGTACATCTTGAGAGATCTTGCACAGTCCATGCCACCTTGAACTCTTTGTTATGCCCATCAGCCATCAGATCTAGGCTTGCTCCAACCCGCCATAGACGTCTCTATTAATTTTAATTAATTTGAACTGGAAAAGCAACTCCTGAGGGATGCTTTATATCAGCAAACAAGGGTCAGGGAACTCCCACTGCCCTAGATGGTGTGGGACCTGCACCTAGTCAGGCATTTATGGAATATCCTGTGGTCATGCCTTAAATGGGGTTTTCTGGGATTTTAATATTGATGACCTATACTCTGATCAGCTGGTTAAAGAGAAGGCACTGTCGACATCGCAGTGGTGAGAAGGTGTAATTACAAGCCACCCCATTCACTTCAAAGGGACAGTTCGTACAAGTACATACAAGTGTAAAGGAATGAGCCGTCCCATAGCTGTGAATGATGCCTTGTAATTACACCTTCTCACCACTGGGATGTTGACGGTGAGCAGATAAATGCGGCTTTCTCTTCAACCTGCTGATCAGTGGAGTGCCAGGTGTCGGACTCCTGACGATCTGATATTGATGACCTATCCTGAGGATAGGTCATCAATATTAAAATCCCGGAAAACCCCTTTAATGGGAAAAACTATTTAAGCTTTAGGCCCACTTCATTTATATCAGTTGTGTCCGGCTGTTATAAGTGCACAGTACTACAGTGCACAGATCTGTCATTTATCCACTGATAGCATCAGACAGAAAAACTATTTGACATCCAGCATCACTAGTGATGTATGAAAATAATCCCATAGAAAACTGTGGGATCTGTCCTGGCTTCAGTTTCCTTCTGGTGTTTTCTACTTCACACTGAAGGGGAACTGATCTGGATCGCTGGATACATGTAAAGGGGCCTAAGAACCAATTATTTCGTTTTTTTTACCTAAATGTATTCTCATATTTTGCTGTTAATTACAAATAACCTATTTTTCTACTTGCTTTACCACACAAAGGTACATTAGCAATGAAATAGAAAGATACATACAAATCACTAAGACATCTTATCAGTGTACAGATCCTTCCAGTGAAAGTATGTAGGAGAACATGTGTAGGCTTTTATATCACAAATGTGTGCTTGTGGGAATATTGTTGTTCTACATTCCTGTTCAGTAGTAAAATCAGATAGTTCTGTGCCAGTGGACCCTCTCCATATAAACAGTTTACATGCGAGTAGAAATGAAAATCCAAACACTAAAAGATTTGCTAGTGGGAACATGATAAAATATCTTTGGCAGGTCCAGATGATGTTTGGCTCTTTTCACACTGCATTTTGCAGTTTCTGTCCATGTTTTCTTGGGAGATGTTTTCTATGGAAACATCTGTTATATAAGATTATCAGATATCACTGAATGGCACCTGTGACCCATAGATGCCCGTGTTGAAAAAAATGTGTATCATGTGGTATGCTTTTTCTTTTTACCAGATGCGACTGTATGGAATACAGCTTGACGGAAGCCGAAAGAAGATTCTTTTGGTCTCTGCCAGTATAATGGAATGCTATGGGCATGTGGGGCAATTTCCTGGGGCATATGGCAAACGTGCAGGGGAAATGCAATCTGAAGGGAACTTTGTAACTGATCATTATAGCTCCTTTGCTGCGGTAATATAGCTACAAGCTCTTGGCCGTATTCCCCATCTAATAATTTTTGGACCATCTTTTCTTCGAGCTTAACATTGGCCCTTCCTTCCTCTGCTTTTCCAAGTTGAAGTTTAGGAATAAATTGTCATCTGGGTAGCACCATTTCCTTGTCAAAGGGGCTTGTCTCTACACAATCTACACTGATAGTACAAGACTGTGTAGGGGCACACCCCAACTTGTAATACCCAGTTCTAAGAAAAATAACAGGGGAACATCACTACACAGAGTTCTAAGAAAAGAGACTCCAGGATTGTTATTTTCTGAGAAATACTAATATTTAAAGGGGTTGTACCAAGTTTTGAAGTTATTCCTTATCCCTAGATAGGAGATAACTAAGTGATCAGAGGGAGTCCAACCACAGGGACCCTCGCTGATTTGTTTATTTATTTTTTACGCACTTATATAGCGCATGCTGTCCCCAATGGAGCTCACAATCTAAGTTTCCTACCAGTATGTCTTTGGAGTGTGGGAGGAAACCAGAGTACCCGGAGCCGTTGAGAGGTGTGCCCTGCCACCCCATTTTCATTCTCTATGGGACTGCCGGAGATAGCTTAGCACATCCCCTGTTGCCATAACCTCCTTAATTAATTAAACAGACATGTCTGGAGAGCTGACAGATTCTTGTTAAAACAGATATGTCAGTTCTTTCTATGCAGAAGCATACCACAAAATAAACATATAGCATGGAAGTCTACGGAAAACGTATGCTACTGCATGCCTACACAAAAGAGGTATATGTACAGTACAGACCAAAAGTTTGGACACACCTTCTCATTCAAAGAGTTTCCTGTATTTTCATGACTATGAAAATTGTAGATTCACACTGAAGGCATCAAAAGTATGAATTAACACATGTGGAATTATATACTTAACAAAAAAGTGTGAAACAACTGAAAATATGTCTTATATTCTAGGTTCTTCAAAGTAGCCCCCTTTTGCTTTGATTACTGCTTTGCACACTCTTGGCATTCTCTTGATGAGCTTCAAGAGGTAGTCACCTGAAATGGTATTCCAACAGTCTTGAAGGAGTTCCCAGAGATGCTTAGCACTTGTTGGCCCTTTTGCCTTCACTCTGCGGTCCAGCTCACCCCAAACCATCTCGATTGGGTTCAGGTCTGGTGACTGTGGAGGCCAGGTCATCTGGCATAGCACCCCATCACTCTCCTTCTTGGTCAAATAGCCCTTACACAGCCTGGAGGTGTGTTTGGGGTCATTGTCCTGTTGATAAATAAATGATGGTCCAACTAAACGCAAACCGGATGGAATAGCATGCCACTGCAAGATGCTGTGGTAGCCATGCTGGTTCAGTATGCCTTCAATTTTGAATAAATCCCCAACAGTGTCACCAGCAAAGCACCCCCACACCATCACACCTCCTCTTCCATGGTTCACGGTGGGAACCAGGCATGTAGAGTCCATCCGTTCACCTTTTCTGCGTCGCACAAAGACACGGTGGTTGGAACCAAAGATCTGAAATTTGGACTCATCAGACCAAAGCACAGATTTCCACTGGTCTAATGTCCATTCCTTGTGTTCTTTAGCCCAAACAAGTCTCTTCTGCTTGTTGCCTGTCCTTAGCAGTGGTTTCCTAGCAGCTATTTTACCATGAAGGCCTGCTGCACACAGTCTCCTCTTAACAGTTGTTGTAGAGATGTGTCTGCTGCTAGAACTCTGTGTGGCATTGACCTGGTCTCAAATCTGAGCTGCTGTTAACCTGCGATTTCTGAGGCTGGTGACTCGGATTAACTTATCCTCCGCAGCAGAGGTGACTCTTGGTCTTTATTTCCTGGGGCGGTCCTCATGTGAGCCAGTTTCTTTGTAGTGCTTGATGGTTTTTGCGACTGCACTTGGGGACACTTTCAAAGTTTTCCCAATTTTTTGGACTGACTGACCTTCATTTCTTAAAGTAATGATGACCACTCGTTTTTCTTTACTTAGCTGCTTTATTCTTACCATAATACAAATTCTAACAGTCTATTCAGTAGGACTCTCAGCTGTGTATCCACCTGACTTCTGCCCAACACAACTCATGGTCCCAGCCCCATTTATAAGGCAAGAAATCCCACTTATTAAACCTGACAGGGCACACCTGTGAAGTGAAAACCATTTCAGGTGACTACCTCTTGAAGCTCATCAAGAGAATGCCAAGAGTGTGCAAAGCAGTAATCAAAGCAAAAGATGGCTACTTTGAAGAACCTAGAATATAAGACATATTTTCAGTTGTTTCACACTTTTTTGTTAAGTATATAATTCCACATGTGTTAATTCATAGTTTTGATGCCTTCAGTGTGAATCTACAATTTTCATAGTCATGAAAATACAGAAAACTCTTTGAATGAGAAGGTGTGTCCAAACTTTTGGTCTGTACTGTATGTCAATACTCCCGACATACACTGTATGATCCGGACCCACCAAATATCTTGTTAGAAGCGGATCAAATGGTTCTTTATCTTTTCCCAGACTCTCTTACCTCTAGGATACTATCCCAGGTCAGACATTCCCTGTCTTCTTATTTCTAAATCCTAGAGACTCAGTAGTTCACCAAATATTTAAGAATCAAAATAAAAAGTGGATCAACTATACAGGCTAGAGGAACTGTTTAATTGGGAAAATGAGAAAGTGGCCAGTTTTAATTAAGCACACGTGGTCTTCCGGGGCCCAATACAGAGGCTTCAAACATTGCCACCTTGGTAACCCTGCTAGATAAACTTTCTTGTTTCTTGCTTATTTTCTTATAGCTAGTTCCCTACTCTCTATTTCTAGAGAGTTGATACAGTAAAAAATCCTGAGACGGACGGACGAAGTGACCTCTCACAATTTTCTCCGCCTCCCCTTTTTCCCTCTCCCCTCTCCTCCTTTCCCCGCCATTAGGTTTACAAAAAATTTTTATTTCCAGTTATTGTTATACTGTCCCCTATGCACAATCTCAGGATTATTATCTATATATCTGACATTTTTTTGTTGCTTACATGAGACAACAGCTTAATGATGAAGGACACATTTGTAGGAGTGTTATCTCTGAGATCTCGTTCATGTATTTACTTGCTGATTACTATTAAAATTCTCAAGAAAAATTCAGATTTAAAAAGAAAATGTTCAGATCAACAGTTTGTCATGTCTACAACATTTGCATGTTGGGATCATTTGCCTACACTTATCAAGTATGATTGACAACCTAAGTTTGCTGTCATTGTCATAAAAAATAAAAATAGCATGAAGGCGATATCAGTCCAGGGATTATTCACGTACATGCAAAATACTGTTGAAACAGAGATAAAACACACTGGGAGCCATTCGTGATATGAAAATGGCAATGTACAGTGAAATATTCTTTCTTTATTCATAGATGTCAATTTAGTGAAATGACTTACATGGTATCACAGTAGAGGAACTGACAGTGCGCTGCTACAAAATGTAAGAGCGCTTTAGCAGACTTAAAGGAATCATCCAATCTCATACATTGTGGACATATCGTTAGGACTGATCAGTTATTTACACTAACGAGCAAAAGGGTAACAATGTTTTGAACGTTTGACTTTCAGGCTCCATATCTCACCATCCACTACAGCTTCAAATGTGAGATTACCATTATTTTAAAGACAATTATCTTGGTTATCTCATTCATAAATTGGACTTTCAACTATTTAGCATATGATTAGTTATTCAGATTCTTGTCATGTAACTGCATTGTTAATGTTTTGCTCCTGGTGGTGGAACAATATTTTTCTTCCATCTGTCTACTACAAATTACAACCTGTTCACACATTCCCTAATAGCTCAGTGTGTTATTAGGTTGACTCCCAAGTGAAAGGTCACTGGTTTGAAGCCAGGAGCAGCCATGAAGATGATTTCCCAAGAAAAGAGAAACAGCATCATCCAGCTCATTGATACTGGTATCTCGGCCAAGAAAATCGCCAAACTGAATCATGTGAGTGCCAGGACAGTTGGAAGAATACGAAATAAAGTCATTCTATGCATTTCAAAACCAAGATGTGGATTTCCACAAGATATTGGCTCATCACAAGGTCTATCAGTTTTGGTGCAACAAACACAGCAGTGGAGGTGGCTGGTATGCTTCTTAGTAGTGAGATCACAGACGTCCATGCAAGCACCACATGACGCTTGTTACACAAGTCTGGAATGGTGGCCCGAAAAAAAGGTGAAGAAGTATTGACTTCAATATCGAGTTTGCAAAAAAAGTGTGAACAGTGGACAGTAGAAGATTGGAAACGGGTGATTTGGAGCAATGAGACGAAAGTCAATAGACTGGGCTCTGATGGGTGCAAAAGGGTCTTGAAGAAACAAGGAAAAAGGGGTTGTTTCACAGCCAAAGGTGTTGGATACTTGACCATGATTGATGGACTGAATGCTGAGCATCCTACAAGACAAGTTACTTCATACACTCAAGTACTATGGAAAAGGATGACACAGTGTTCCAGCAGGACAACGACCTGAAGCATACATCGAGATTGGCGAAGAAATGGTTCAATCACAATGAAGTATAGGTGCTGGATTGGCCCCCACCTCAACCCAAACACTTGTGGGTAGAGTTGAAGAAAAAGCTATTCTTACCCAAGTGAATTGACCAATATGCTTCAACATTGGGAACGTGTAGAGGAAACCTGGGAACAGATTTCAGTCGAGACATGCTTGAATCTAATCAAAAGCATGACCAGAAGAATTCAGGCAGCTTTGAAAGCCAAAGGTGGATTTACAAAATACTAACAAAAAGTGAATTTTAGGAGCAAAACAGTAACAATGCAGTTACATGACAAGAATCTGCATAACTAACCATATGCTAAATACAGTAGGTGAAAGTCCAATTTATGTATAAAATAGCCAAAATGACTGTCTATAAAATGATGGTGGTCTCACGTTCGAAGCTGTAGTGGATGGTGAGATATGGAGCCTGAAAGTCAAAATTTCTAAACATTGTTACCCTGTTGCTCATCAGTGTAACATGTCAATCAGTGCTTGTTTAGTACATTAAAATATACCAATATTCCTACAGTATTGGGTTTTATAATCACAATTATGATCATTCTTCCCCATTCAGTTTGCATTTGTCGGCAGCATATCCCCTGCTGCGAATAGTGACGAGTGAATTTCTTGAAGTTTGATTCAGATTTGATTCAGAAATATAATTCAACCTGAATCGAAAGTGCTCCAATTGCCCTAAAAAGTTGTGAATGACCTTCTGTGGTTTTCTAAGACTCTGTGCAACTAATTTCAAGCTCTTTAATGCAAAGTCCGCTTTATTTATGTTAAAGGGACATTGACATATATAGCGAGCTATAAATGCGTGGCTGCTGGCAGTAACAAACTGCATTATAGGATTTTTTGTGGTTTAAAAAAATGTTCTGTAAAGTTTTTGCTTTTTGGTGGCAAATGTCGGCCAGTGTGTATACACATACACACCACCTGTGGTCATGTGATCCTCTTCGTCATCTGTCTGGTCTTCTAAAAAATAGCTGATACCATTTTTAAGTATTTGCCTGAATCAAATCACCAAAAATTGGGATTCGGATTTGATCTGAATTCTTGCAGGTTTTGGGTCTATTATAATTTGTTTATAACTGATTCGCTCATCTCTAGCTGCTAGCATAGGCTCAGACTGGCCCACAGGGGAACAAGTTAATCCCATGGTAGGCCCCTGAGCAAGGTGTGCCCCCAGTCTCCCATTTAACACCCATTACCCATTGTGTTATTTTGGACGCATCAGGTGGCTTAGATGACTTGTAAGTGCAGAGGCAGGATAGTCAGTATCATCTTTCACAAATACCTGCCTTTACAAAGTCACAGCAGGGCCCCATAATTAGCCATCTTGTAGCGTCTTGCTGCTGCCTGCCATTGTGTGAGCAAACATACAGTATAGCTGCACAGTGGGCCCCAAGAACAAATTTTACTGTGGGCCCTAGGAACCCCAGTCCGACACTGGCTGCATGTAAATGCAACTCTCTCCCACACTGATGAGCAAGCAATTGTTGGGAAGGAACGCTTCTCTACAATCGCCTGCTGTATCCTCCCATGTAAAGATACCTTAAGGCGCCAGGAAGGAGGGGAAATGAATGATTTATATTGACTCTTTCACCTTCTGCTGTAGCTCATGTCTTCTTATTGCTAATTTTTGTTTATTACAGCTACAGATTTGGAGAATTAACCCTCACAATGCTTCCCTACAGCTAATGTAACAGTAATCTCTTCAGGGGAACCTGACACTTAGAAAATGCATATAAGACTGCCAGCAGTACCTTATTGCAGCCTGTAGCATGATTATAAAGTTGTCTGTGTCTTTTCTGTACAATGCGCTAAAAGTTATTCTATTCAACTGGCTGCGCTATGTTAAGGACAGTCTTAAAGTTAAGGAGGCAGTGGCATTTTCACCCTAAGTCAGGCGTGCCCCGCCCCTTTCCCACCCTTTAGCATTTGATTGATAGGGTTTCCAATTTCTTCACTACTGGATGCCCGAACGTAGGTCGTGAGGTTGTTTTCAGAGGCTTAAAGGGGTTTTCTTACTTCAGCAAGTGGCATTTATCATGTAGAGGAACTTAATAAAAGCCACTTATTAATGTATTGTTAGTATGCATATTGCTTCTATAGCTAGCTGGATTAATTTTTCCATCACATTATACATTGCTTGTTTCCATGGTTCCGACCACCTTGCAATCCAGCAGCGCTGGTCGTGCTTCTTCACTATAGGAAAAAGCAGTAGCCTACGTGCGGTACAAGAAAGGCCAGCGCTTTTTCCTATAGTGTTCAAGCATGACCACTGCTGCTGGATTGCAAGGTGGTCGGAACCATGGAAACAAGCAATGTATAAAATGAATCGGTGTTTCTGTCCGTGCCTCCGCACTGCAAAAAAGTAGCGTAAGCACTGCTTTTTTGTGGTGCGGACCCTCAGATGCGGATCACGGACCCCAATCAAATGAATGGGGTCCGCGATCCGCATGCGGCGGCCCCAATGTCAGTGGCCATGCGTTGTGGACCGCAAATTACGGTCCACAGCAAGGGCACTGACTGCTCGTGTGCATGAGCCCAAAATTAGAGATGGATGGTGCATATGATTTTTCTAATCATAGCATGTACCATCCATTGATGGAGATGCCTTTGGACTTGTGCATTAGGATTATTCACAGGGAGATGTGTAACTGTAAATTTAAATGTGATATTTTTAACCACACGGTCAAAATTTCATCAAAAAAGGAATTTAAAGCCGCCAAACTAACAGGGGGCGTGAGCACTACATGTGTCTAGGGGAGTATACACTGTAAAGCAGGGATCAGCAACCTCCATCACTCCAACCGTTGTGAAACATCGACTCCCAGCATGCTCCATTTACTCCTTTGGGAGTTCTGAGAACAGCCAAGGAGGTGTGCATGCTGGGAGTCGTAGTTTCACCACAGCTGGAGTGCCGAAGGTTGCTGATCTCTGCTCTAAAGCTTTGTTCACACGTCCATGTCTGTTTTCAAATCAGTGAGAAGGTGATCAGTGATGCATCTGCGAAGCTGTCTTTGAAGGATCCGCTTTGTGTCAGTATGTCCGTTTTCTGCTGTCTGCATGCCATCCGTGTTTCACTGACACTGCACATATAATTTTCAAAGGATCTATTCCTAATTATAGCATCTGTGTTGCATCCGTGGTTTTCACAGACCCAGAGACTATAATGGGTGTGATGGATCCGTGAACACGGACAAAATAGAGCATGCATCTGTGCTAAAACCACGAACCCACGGACCGTGCTAAAAAACTAATGTCTGAATACAAACATTAAAATGAATGGGGACGTGTGCTGTCCGTGGAGAACACTTACAGCACACGTTCGTGGAACACTAACATGTAAATGAGGCGTAGGGCTCATGCACATGAACATGTTTTGCTTCCGTGTCCGTTACATTTTTTTGGGGACCGTATGCAGAACCATTCATTTCAATGGGTCTGCAAAAAAAAAAACCAGAAGTTACTCCGTGTGCATTCCGTATGTCCGCACATCCGTTCCGCAAAAAAATACAACATGTCCTATTATTGTCCACATTACGGACAAGGATGGGACTGTTCTGTCAGGGGTCAGCTGTTCTGTTCCGCAAAATACAGAATGCACACGAACGTCATCCGTATTTTTTGCAGATCCATGTTTTGCAGACCGGAAAATACATACTTTTGTGTGCATGAGCCCTTAAATACAGAAACTTAGTCTGGAGAATAAATCTTGCACATCATTAGACTGTCTAGTCTTACTTTACACTAACTATTTGTTGTCTTAGTTTATTCCAAAAATGCACCAAAATTGTGGCACAGGTTTCCGCACAAAGCGTAACATTTTAGCCACTCCCTTTCTCACAAAACCACGCCCTTTATACTAAGTCAAGCCCCTTGTCTGGTGAGTTCAAAAAAGTCTACAAAAGTGTCTAAAACAGGTTAAAGAGAGTCTTTCACCTGTTTTTCATCTATATAACTAACAGCAGTGTCCCACAGAAGATTGCAGACACATCCCAGACATACCTGTGTGCACTTTGTGTCTGTATTACATGTCCAGGAAAAACACTTTTATTCTGCTGGAAAACAGCTCCCAAGTGCCCAGCTGAAAGTGAAACTAAAAACAGCTTTCTCTCCCAACTTGATTTCTAACAGCTATTTTGGTATCATTTGAAAGCTTGGAATGCCAGCTTTCAAAGAAGGTCAGAAACATTTTTCTATCTGCTACCAATCCCAAGATATGAGCAGCTAAAGCAGCCCTCCCCTCATCAGTCCGGTTTGCTTTGGGCACTTGCAGCAGCAGAACCAGGCACTTTGGAGCTGTTTTCCAGCAGAATAAAAGTGCTTTTCCTGGACATGTAATACAGACACACAGTGCACACAGGTATGTCTGGGATGTGTCTGCAATCTTCTGTGGGGCAGTGCTCTTAGTTATATAGGTGAAAAACAGGTGAAAGACTCCCTTTAATAAATGTGATACAAAGCACTACGCATATGGAGCCAGAATTCTTGTGCATTCAGATTAGCAAATCTCCCTCTATAGGGTTTGACAAAAACATGGCAAAGATTCTTTGTTGAATCCCATTCATCATTTTTTATCAGATCAATCAGGATGTGTTTTAGCAGGATTAAAGAAATGGCGTGCTACTTTCTGAATATAGAATCTAATGAAAAAAACTATTAGAAAAAAACTGGTATTTTACAAATAAGTTTAGAATAGTTACACAAAACAATAAAAAAATCTTATAGCAAATGACGCACGTGTAAACATATTCTGGTTCAGTACTGAATACCATCACACAAGACACAAATGAACATTCCATATACCGGTAATACAAACACAACAGAAAACTGTTGGTGATAAGGGTTAGTTTTTTTTCTGGATGGAATAGTTTTTAGCTAAGAGAAAAAAAATTTACCACATCCTTATGGTAAGGGTCCTTAAAAAACCTTTATGGACGCCTTATGGCACTATAATTTAAGTATGTTTGGTGCTTTTTAGATACTGTATTGTGTCATTTTGGAATGACACCAAATACACAATTTTTGTTTTTTTTATTTTTAACTCTATTACTTCAGTTCTACATTCTATTCGTGATATTGCAGCTTTGACATATTTGGTAGCATTATTTTGTCACTAGTTTAAGTATAGGTTTAAATTAAATACACGTATGATGACTAATATCTAGTAGTAATTGAAGCTTGCTCCTTGTGAACCACATAGTCAGTATATCGTGTTTTATAACAGGTGTGAAAGCTAATCATGGTCACACTTACCGCACCCCTCTCGAAATCATTGTAGAAAGGTTTATCCAGCAAATTCTTTTCACTGCAGCCTTTGGATCCAACTAGTGTAATATAGATATAATCATCTGTGCCAGCAAACCACTGACTGCCTGTAGTCACCGTGATGGTATATGAAGGCATCTTGTGGGTACTGAAGAGATAGCAGTATGCGGTAGTGATCAGCTCAGCAGGGCTGCCAGGTTATATCTAGACAGGGTGCTATACTTTGTATGCACTCCCCTACTTGCTGAGCCCTTCCTCCTATTTTCACTCAACACATTCTTTACCCTGAGGTTTTAACTTCCTCTTTTGCTTCGCGTCTATGTTGCTTTCAGGTATTTTTAGGTAATTATCATTACGGCTTGTGTCATTCTGTCAGGAATTGGTTTACTTTTTTGTCCACTTTCCCTCATTTTGGCTTACCTAAAATGTCACCAACCTCTAGGCAGCAGTACCACTCGGTATACTCACGATCGTGCAGCGTTCTGCTATACTATCAGTCACGGTCACTTTTTTAGCATAGCTTTTATACACCACGAGCACTTTACATAAAGATTTACTGCACATAAAAACATTAGACTGCCGAGAGACAATGATACTGGTCCACATCAGGGGTTCACATAGCCTCCCTGCTGCCTGAGGTGAAAACGGAAACAGCAAACCCCCCCCCCCCCCAATACCAGTTTCTTAATCTAACCCCTTCCCTTCGGCTCATGGCCCTTCAGCTTCCCCCCTCTTGCCCCTACCTGGTGCTGCCTGAGGCCTCATTGGTGGTGCACCCCTGGTCCAAATTTACTAATCTGTCTGCATCTAATATCTGAAATTTTGCAGAACTACGGTTTCTAAACTCTTCCCCTGATTTGCTTGAAAGGTATGGGGCTTATATGAAAACGTAGGGTGCATCATGGGAAATTCTCCATTTTGCACCAAACGTGGGCCACAAATATGGCATAAAATTCTGTCTCAAAGTAAGGCTTGTTTCACACTAGTGGTAGGAGAGCTCTATGGATCTGGCATCACCGGATGGTACCTGAACGTCTGCCAGCCCCATTAACTATAATAGGGTCCGGTGGAGATCCGGCCACAACCTGGCAAATGTAGCCAAGATTTGGCTGTACAACAACTGCTGTGCGCAATGTTTTTTGTCCAGCTGATTCCTTAGCCTAAGTCAACCATTAGTACAGAATCAGGGAGAAGTGTCTATCCCAGCACCACATTCATCATCCAGCCTTAGCTCCCGCAGGTCTAGGCAGCCTGAGCTTACACCATCTATAGGATTAAGGCACATTTGCATGCTCTGACCATGCAGGCACGTATCAGAGGAAGAGGCTGTTGCTTCATGGTAACTGCCTGATCATCAGGCGTGGAAGCTGCATTTGCATGTAGTAATTTCCTCCACTGTAGGGAATGAGCGATGGCTACTGTCGTCGCTTGTTCTCATACAGATTCATTTTTGTAGGCACCAGATCATGGTTTCCACAACACGACTGCCAGAAATGATCAACAGTCATTTTACACAAAGAACTCGAATTTTCTTTGTTCATACTAACATTTACTCCCGATATTTGGTCCGTCAAGAGCCGGTGTAAATCTGACATAAATCTGGGCCGTTGGACACAGATAAAGGGGGGAGGGACAATATTTATCAGAACTGTAAAACTGAAATAAGGACACCACAGCAAATTAGTGAGAACTAGAATGAGCATGTACCTGCTTTTAGAGAAAGCCGCTACCAGACACCAATGGCAGTGGCTTATCTCCTGGAAGAACAAAAGGTCTGACATTGATATTCAATACACCTGGATGACCTGAAATTCCCCCCTTCGACATCCACATTCCTAACATGTCTATTTTAGTAAATACTTGCTTTCCCACAGGGTTGTAGCTATAGTGGAGACAGGGAAAACGGCTGCTGCAGGGAAAGGTTTTATTGTCAGGGCCTATACAATGACATTATACAATGACATCATATACAGTGTATATGTGCTGAGGCTGGTATGAAAGAGCTATCTTGACTAGCCACAGGAGTGAGGGTTGCATGGGATGAGGGGGTTGCTGGGGGTGGAACATTCATAAATTTGCTTTGGGGCCCAGTCAGTTCTAGTTACACTACTGATTCTCCAGAAAAAAACAATTCTGGTACGTCTTTTCTAAGATTTCTGCATTTTGCTGCTAGTCATCCTAGAAATTTACACAGTCTGACATCATCCAATCAGGTCTGGCAATGTTAAACTGTGTAGGGACCCCACAAGGGCAAAGGTATGACCCAATTGCCAATTTTTTCATAGATATTTAGGAGGAAAAACAGAGCAACATCACAATGTAGAGTTCCAAGGAAATATACTCTGAAAATGCTATTTTATGGAGAGTATTTACTATAAGAGACAAGTCAGGAGTGACAATCACAGGTCCACTTTAACTTGAAATGATCAACAGGATTCAACAGAGAAAAAATGAAACGCAAAATATGCAGATTATTTTATTAGAACTGGATAATCTCACTGGATTTAGATATTGCTATTTTTTTTCATTCTATTCTAGGTTATATGAATGAAAAGAAGAATCATATCACTCCGTATAAAAGATAGGTGCTGGTAACAGGATCCCAAACCGTCAATCCATTATGGTGTTCAATACGTTTGCATTCATTTCTCATTTTTTTTAGGGGCAAATGATTATAGGGCAGTACAATGGGTCAGTGGTGCCTTGTAGCGCGGGGTTTGAATCTGACTGGAGTTTTTATGCCCTCCCTGTGTTTACATGGGTCTCCTCCAGGTATTTCAGTTTCCTCCCATACGGTATGTCAAAGATTTACCAATTGGGAACCTAGACTGGGAGTTCCACTGGGGACAACGGGTAATGATAAAATCTGTAAACAGACATGAATTCAGGATGGACCATCTAGAGCAAAGCATGACTACTCAGATATTAGTTATTAACCATTAGTAGTTGGGTAATACAAGAGATGTTTAGAAAACTCCTTAAAAACCTAATTAAAGGGATTTTCCAAGATTTTTCACCTGATGGCCTATCTTCTGAATAGGTCATGATTATCTTATCTGTGGGGGTCCGACATTCGGGACCCTCGGCAATAGCTGTTTGAGAAGGCACTGGAGCTGACAGTAGTGCCCCGTCTTCTCGCAGCTTACCAAGCAAAGCGCCATACATTGTACATTGGCTGGGCTTGGTATTGCAGCTCAGCCCTATTGACTTCAATGGGGTTGAGCTAGACCTAGGCTGTAACGTTATGTGATGGCCTAGGCAAAGCTACAAGAAGGCTGTAGCGTTACTGAAAGCGCCAGTGCCTTCTCAAACAGCTTATCGAAGGGGGTCCTGGGTGTTGAATCCTCAATCCTCACTGAAAAATCTCAGAAAAGCCCTTTAAATAAATATTTGGATAGGTGATAAAAGTTTTATTGTTAGTGGCTCCACCAATGGGACTTCCACCGGTCACTAGTACAGGGGCCCAAAGTGGCCAGTTGCTTCTTACCAGCATAACCATAGAGTTTGATGGTACCATGCTCCTCACCATGGTTGTGCTGGTGAGGAGAAACGGTGGGACTCTAACCCCTGTACTAGTGATAAGTAGGGATGGATAGGTGCTGTATGCATGCTTACCAACGTTTAGGTTGGTAAATTTGGGGCATCCAAAACCCTGCCCATCCAACTCTGCCTGGGAACGCCCATTCATGGGCAGAGTTATAGTTAGGCCCATCCCTTTTGCCAGGACTGTCTCTGAGTTTTATAGTATAGTTGGCTACTATACATATAGTGGAAAATTCTAATCTACAGTGTTTTAAAAGAAGGGAAAAACAAGTGAATGCATAGTAGACATTTAGTTTCAATGATGAAAATGTATAGGTAACACGTGAGCTTTGAATTAAGATAAAATCTTTTCTATGAATAAAGAAATTCGGCAGTAACAAAATTGACTTAAACTATATCTCACTTGGATTAGTTGTTGATCTTATAGCCAGATGAACCAGTTATATCATGGATGTGAACTGGAAACTGCTGGAATAGTGCATCTGAAACAGAATGGTTTTTAACGTGATCTCCATGAACTCTGTCAATTGTCAATTCTGTCATGATCTCCATTTTTGTCTGATACCTGTAGCATCTCCTCCATGTCTTTGAAAACTGGATGCCAGCTAATTTGGAGGCTTCCCGTAAATCTGCAGCTGTTATTTTACCATCTTGATCTGCCAAAATAATGTGAATATAATTATGCCATGTGGTAAATACTGGATAAAGTGATTCTCATTAAATGATTATTCATAATTTCACAGTAACTGCACATGTCCATGCTGTGTCTTTATGAATACAATAACTATCTTACATAGTTACATAGTTACATAGTTAATACGGTTGAAAAAAGACACATGTCCATCAAGTTCAACCAAGGGAGGGGGTAAGAGTGATGAAGGGGAGGGGGACGGGTAACCTTACCTATCTCAAAGGACATCTGTCAGCAGACTAGTACCTATGAAACTGGCTGACCTGTTACATGTGCACGTAGCAGCTGAAGGCATCTGTGTTGGTCCCATGTTCATATGTGCCCGCATTGCTGAGAAAAATGATGTCTTGATATATGCAAATGAGCCTCTAGGAGCAACAGGGGCGTTACTGTTACTCCTAGAGGCTCCCCTTTCTCTGTAACTTATGTGCCCTCTGCACTGTGATTGACAGGGCCAGGCATTATGATGTTTACACTGCCTGGACCTATCAATCAAAGTGCAGAGGGTGCAGCAGTTACAGAGAAAGCAGAGCCTCTAGGTGTAACGGCAACGCCCCCATTTCTCGTAGAAGCTCATTTGCATATATCAAAGCATCATTTCGCTCAGCAATGCAGACACATATAAACATGGGACCAACACAGATGCCTTCAGCTGCCAAGCGCACATGTAACAGGTTAGTCAGCTTCATAGGTACAAATCTGCAGATGCCCTTTAAAAAATGTCTGTAAAAAATGAAAATCAGTTCTAGCAGACAGGTGTGATCTCAGTTGTTTAAAATTTATGGCCCAACCAGATTACAGTAGTTGAGAGATGAGAACAATCAGCAGGAAAGGGGGATAAGATTAATTTTTATAAATGGCCTATGCAAAAAATCCCATCAAGAGACAAGGGGACATTGCCTCCACCGCCTAAAAGGCGACCAGGTTCCTATACTATAAGAGCTGTAAAATCTGTGGAATAGTCTACCTCAGGAACTTGGAGGAACTATGGGAGAGATTTACAAGACAAGAACTTACTTTGATATGCCCTACGCTGCTGGAGGATGCACCTAACTTATGATGAGGAGCAGGCCTCGTTATAAATTAGGCACCTCTTCTGGCAGTCTGTGCGCCTAAACAGAAATCAGCTGCCATAGATTTCTGGTTTCATTTGCGCCACAGTATTTGTTGCAGTGGCTGGCCACGCCCCTTCCTGATGCAGTTGGCAGCTTTTTAACACCTCTTTTCTGACACAAATTAAATGATAAATCTCCCCCTATGCTTCTACTTGCCTGCGCTGTTTTCCTTTTACTATCACTCGATTTTAGTTGTTCTGAGCATCTGGCTTTATCCTTTTGTCCATTCTTTTGTGGGGAAGACTTTGGCAGGTGAGTCATTCTTTCTTTTAAATTATTATTTTTCAATTTGTTATACAGGTTTGTTAGGGTCGGTTCACACAGAGTTTTTTGAGCACTGATTTTGGATCCTCAAAATCCATTCCAAAAACGCCTCACTACAGTCTCCTATTCATTTTAATGGGAAACAGCACTTGCATTTTTTCCATGTGGAAAAAAAGAGCAGCGTCCCCTATCTTGGGGCAGAATCCGTGGTGAACCTCCCATTGAAATTAATGGGATGTATAAAAAAAACAGCTCTGTACATGTCCATTAGAGATGAGCAAATCATCCAAAAATCGCTTCGGCGAATAATCGACGAATTTATGACAAGATTCATTCTTTATACGAATTTATTTGGTCGAATTTGCGTTAAAAAATAATTGTCGTTTTGCGAACATTCATAGTAACATAACATAGTAACATAGTTTATAAGGCCGAAAAAAAGACATCTGTCCATCCAGTTCGACCTGTTTTCCTACAAGTTGATCCAGAGGAAGGCAAAAAAACCCTGTGCGGTAGAAGCCAATTTTCCTCACTTTAGGGGAAAAAATTCCTTCCCGACTCCAATCAGGCAATCAGAATTACTCCCTGGATCAACAACAACCCATATCTAGTAACTATAACCTGTAATATTATTACCCTCCAGAAATACATCCAGGCCCCTCTTGAACTCTTTTAGTGAACTTACCATCACCACCTCCTCAGGCAGAGAGTTCCATAGTCTCACTGCTCTTACCGTAAAGAATCCTCTTCTATTTTTGTGAACAAACCTTCTTTCCTCCAGGCGCAGAGGATGTCCCCTCGTCATGGTCACTGTCCTTGGGATAAAGAGATCATGGGAGAGATCTCTGTACTGACCCCTGATATATTTATACATAGTTATTAGATCTCCCCTCAGTCGTCTTTTTTCTAAAGTGAATAACCCTAATTTTGATAATCTTTCTGGGTACTGTAGTCCACCCATTCCAGCTATGACTTTAGTTGCCCTCCTCTGAACCCTCTCCAGCTCTGCTATGTCTGCTTGTTCACAGGAGCCCAGAACTGTACACAGTACTCCATGTGCGGTCTGACTAGTGATTTGTAAAGTGGCAGGACTATGTTCTCATCACGGGCATCTATGCCCCTTTTGATGCAACCCATTATCTTATTGGCCTTGGCAGCAGCTGTCTGACACTGGTTTCTGCAGCTTAGTTTGCTGTTCACTAAAATTCCTAGGTCCTTTTCCATGTCAGAGTTACCCAATGTTTTACCATTTAGTATGTACTGGTGACTTTATTCCTTCCCATATGCATAACCTTACATTTGTCAGTGTTAAACCTCATCTGCCACTTTTCTGACCAAGCCTCCAGTCTATCCAGATCCTGCTGTAGCAGTGCACTGTCCTCTTCTGTGTTAATTACTTTACACAGTTTAGTGTCATCTGCAAAAATTGATATTTTACTGTGCAAGCCTTCCTGCACAAATTACGAACATACAGTCTAAGCGTTGTTAAAAGTACGCTACTGAACTGAATGCGTAAGCATTAGTGTACAAAGTGCGTACGAATCCTTAGCGTACTATTGACTCACGATTGCGTTATATGCACGCACGAGGCTAGGCCACGACGTACAGTCCTCAGCAGAGGCAGTCCATATGAGGTAGAAAAGTACTAGCTATACGGCTAAGTGCATAATTTACTAAAAACACCATACAATAAGTGCATAATAGGACACATTGCAGTACCTGAAAAAGAATACACATAATGGGTTAAAGTGCTTGAACATTGCTGAACCTATAAAAACATTATTGCTAAAATACTGCAAAGACATAATTATGCAAACATTTTAGTGCAATCAATTTTACATTTGCAAGCATAATAGGCTCAGATATGTTTGAGTCTCTCCTCATGGCTGCTTGGCATAAAACACTGGAACACAGTCCAAAATTCAATTGTAATCCATGTGAGGTAATTTTGTAGTCCAAACAGGTGAAGTGTAATCCACATGGATAATATAAAATAGCAGCAAATAGAGAACCCTTTTTGCAAAGGGGGCTCCCAAATAACCTGAGAAGGGGGGAGGGGGAGGAAAATAGGTTAGTTTAGGCACAACTGGGAATTTTCTGCAGAATGGGGGGGGGGGGGGAGTCCTGACAAGCCATGTCCATCTGGGTGAGAGTCAAACAGGGGGCAATACAAACTAGATAAACTAAAAACAAGTGCCAACTAGCTCTCACCCATCAGGTGCAGTCCATGTTGTGGCTCCCATAGGTCCAGAGGTGTCCTTTAAATCAGCCAGACTGACAGTCAGTAGAAGGGTTCCACAGATGAGGGACCTGAAGTCCTCCTTGCTGGAACTGCTGCTGAATGACATTAGAGGACGCTCCTGCCTCCTGTAGGCCAAGCTGGTTGCCATGGTTGAGCTCCACTGCCCTCTTCTGCCAGAAGTCGGACTTGACCGGGTGGTGGTCACACTGGTGAGCACTGCAGCCACTTGCGCCTTCACTTTTCCGGATACTCCTGCCAGGACAGCAGGGGTAAGGACTACTGGCTGAAGCAGTTGAGGCAAGGTTGCACCGAGGGAAGAACCACCAGCTCCCCTGGCTGCTGCTGACTTAATTTTCCAGGGTAGTTGGTACTGGATCACCGTGGACTGGAAAGTAAAGGATGATGTCGTCAGCTGACCCAGCTGAAAGGACAGTAGTGGTGGTGGCAATCCAGGGATCATAGGCTCCGGCTGTGGCTTCTCCCTGAAACGGAGGGTGCCATCTGGTGACTCCTGTAGGCAGCGCACGCGTCCTGCTCCTGCTGGTTCCTCCGGCCAAACTTCTGGTGGTGATGCAGGTACCAGAGGCTTAGACAATAACGTAACCCTGGTAGCAAAGGGGCCTTTCAGCGATGCCATGGGGGTATATTCCACCGGATCCCCCACGTATAGGCTGTGACGGGGTTGGGGCAGGTACGGCTGTTTCACAGACCAGCGGCCCACAAAGTACTCCTTGCCGTCCTTGTCATCCGCAAGGAAGCCACAGCCTCGCTCCACTGAAAACCATAGGACGGTTCCCTTACACCATTCCAGTGTAGGGTCTCCCAGCCTCTGATGGTCCAGTACTTGGATGACCCAGTCCTCCACCGCACCAGCCAGCACGGCGAACATCGAGTCAGGAGCCGGTGGGATTCTCTTGGCCAATTGTGTCACTGTAATCTCCTCTGAACTGGACGGTGGGTCGGGGTACTCACTACCAAACACCATCTCTCCCCACTTTGGTCGCAGTTGTTTCGCCATGCTGTGGTATCTTGTTCACCGCTGGCTTGAACTGGAGAGGAGGGCGGAGTAATGAGGGAGGAGTCTTCACTCCCTATACATGCAAATAGATAGTTCCCGGTGGGACCGGCTGGTTTTTCACACTTCTGGGGGGGGCGTATCTGCACTTTCCCGCTCTTGAAGGGGTGTATCGTCATTTTCCCGCTTCTGGGGGCCAAGGGGGGAGCAAGAAGAATGCATATGTAGCATACATGGCGTTAGCATTCAAAATTTTAAGAACATTTATGAATAATACGAAGCGAATCTGAATAAATCCGGATTC
The DNA here is from genome assembly GCA_900303285.1 of Rhinella marina. NCBI lineage: Eukaryota > Metazoa > Chordata > Amphibia > Anura > Bufonidae > Rhinella > Rhinella marina. The sequence goes on along the minus strand of ONZH01001413.1, from coordinate 153,374 downwards.
GCTTCGGAGTAGGAAAAAAGGAGGATTCGTAACGAATCTACGAAGCGGCGAATAGATTCGCTCATCTCTAATGTCCATGCTGTTTTTGCATGCTTTGTGCATGTTTTTGCACGGATGTGCACCAAAAACCACAAGCTGCAAGCTGAAAATGCAGGATTGTATTGAAGTAAACATCCGTTGGTTAAAAAATGTGTAAAAAAGTAATAAAAAAAAAACGCATGAAAAACTGCTGGAAATTCCGTGCTTAATTTTGTAGGCAGGTTTTTAAAATCCATTGTGTGAACATACCCTTAAAGGGACACTATCGCGAAGAAAAAATTTTTGATATGTTTTACAACATAACAAAAGCAGGTTTTAACATAATGTATTTTTCAAATTGTGTAAATGTTTTTTTTTTATTCAGTTTTCATGTCTTACATGGGGGCTGCCATGTTGGAAGTAAAGTGTGACAGTCTGGGTTTACAACACAATGGCACCTCACTTACGGCAGGCATGTACATAGGTTTCCTCAGTCGCTGCCGACCCTATAGAGAATGAATGGAAGACGTGAGCCCGCCCCTGTGATGACACCAGTAACACACAGCCAGGTCCTCCCTCCTTGCTGCTGGGGGAAGCCCACTGTGCCTGCTCCTCACTCCTGCAGCAGCTTCCTTGTCTTCATTAGGCTGCCTGTTCTAAATTCTATGGCATCTCACCCCAGCAGTGCAGACATTTTTTGCTGAGTGTACTGCTGGAGTGAGCGGCCCAGGACTCAGAAACAGAGTAGATGGAGGTTCTTGGGGCTGTAGGACCTTAGTGATGTAATCGGCTATGTGACCAGTGGGGGAGGAGCCTGAGGAGCAGAGATCTGTGTTTTTGTAACGAAGCCATTGTCTCATCTTATCTTGCTGAAGCAGTGATGTCACCGCTGAAGGTGTGACTTGGTGATGTCATTGGTACCACCCACTTTTTTGCAGCATGCCTACTTACAGGTTGCTCAAAGCCTCATTTGGCCAGCAGAGCTCCCCCTGGTGACCAAAGATGGTAAATATGGTAAAATCTAATATTTATTTATAATATTTCACACATTGGAATTTTTATTTATTTATTTATTTATTTATTTATTATTTCTTACAAATATATAATAGATTTTTTTAGCATAAATAAAATATAGAACAGGTTTTTGTGATAGATTCCCTTTAAGCAGGTTAGTAAAGCAGGTTGGCTTGACTATCTTCCCTTGTTATGTCTCAAGGTTTGTTGGATTTTGACTCACAGGGAGCCACTTCCAGAGTCATATCCCTTTGGGGGGGGGGGGGGGGGGGGCATGAGTCTTATTTGGCCTGTTTTGTTATCAAAGTCATATTTTACTATATCTGTAGTTAGTCATTGGAATTTGGAAGCATTTTTATTTACATTTTTTGGAGCTCTGCAGGTGAAATGGTATGTTTTTATGCAGTAGTGCACCTTTCTTGTCATTGCAACATGTGACATTATCTGGTGATTGCTCAATCTGAAATTTAATTGTCAGCTTAGGGGATGTTGGCTTTGCCTGTGTGTAATCTCTGAGAAAAATATTTTCCTAGTAATTGCCACTTTTAGGAATTTATACTTGAGTCCACGGGGCAATAATTCAAAAATTCGGATTCATGATGATCTGTCACCGTTGCATCAGTTCCAGTTTAAGGCATTATTGTCCTAATGTCTAATTTTTCAGTTGTTTTTTAGAGATTTTTGTCTTGTTCCTCGGCCTGAGTTAAGGCTACTTTCACTCTTGCATTGTTGTTTTCCGGTATTGGGATCCATCTCAGTCCATTCTGAATGGAAAGATCAGTTCAGGATGCATTAGGATGTCTTCCGTTTCGGCAGCATTCCGTTTTGTGACCGGAAACAAAACCACTGAATGCCACGGTTTCGTGTCTGGTCATAAAAACAGAAAAAAACTGATCCAGCACTGAAAACAATGTAAGTCATTGGTGACAAATCCGTTCTTTTAGGGGCCTAAAAAACGGATCTGTCACCTATTGATTTTCAATGTATTTAGTGACGGATCTGTTTTTTCCTGTTTTGATTTTACACAACCGCATCCTAATGGATCGGATGAATCTTGATCTCAATACCAGATCTCTATACCGGAATTAAAAACGGAAGTGTGAAAGTAGCCTTAAAGGTCACTTCCTAGGACTAATTGAGTGGGATAGTGATGATTTAAAGGATATCACAGCAGATATTGATATATGAAATATGTTCTTTTTCTTACCACAGTCAATAACTGAAAATCTTCTTTTGGGTTCTATGTAGAAATCTCGTGTTACACCGTGCCAGTCTGTAATAAGCTTCTGGAATGACTTGAATCTGAGATTCCTAAAGTGGGTCAGATTGGGCAAGAACATAAAAGACAACATGACTATCTTTTATGAGCACGATATTAGAAATATAAGCTTGTGATATGACAGCTAATATCACTTGTTGTGTACCATCTTCCCTAGAAGGAGTCACGTGGCTTAATGAAAAGACCAAGCGAATACAGTACTAGATAGGACTTTCAAGTTTCTGTTAATGTGCTGTAGCAAACATTATAAATGCATTCTACTTTTAATGTTAAAACCCAATAAAAAGATATTTTGAAACAAAATTAGCCCAAGAATTGTTGCAAACAGTATCTTGTTAACCTTGTAACAAACTATTAGCTTTCAACTGTATCCTGCAAACTCCATGGAACCTGAGAGAATAGCGCCACCAGGTGGATATTCGTAGTCCTGGATGTATTTCTGGAGTGTAATAATATTACAGGTTATAGTTACTACAGAGGGGTTGTTGGTTCAGGGAGTTATTCTGATTTCCTGATTGGAGTTGGGAAGGAATTATTTTCCCCTAAAGTGAGGAAAATTGGCTTCTACCTCACAGGGGTTTTTTGCCTTCCTCTGCATCAACTTGCAGGAAAACAGACTGAACTGGTGGACAGATGTCTTTTTCAGCTTTATTTACTATGTTCCTATGTTACAGCTGCACTAAAATTTTATCAAAAACCCAACGGCAGCTGTTTCCTTTCTGCCTTCTATTCATTTCAATGGCAGTCAGCACTGAGGACTGAGGAGCGGCGGCTTAAAGCCGCACCGAGACAGACTTCTTGGTGTGGCTGCAGATATAAGCTGCCACTCTGTGATCCACAGCGCTGTCTAGCATTGAAATGTATGGGAGGCGGAAAGTACATGGCCGTAAGTAGGTATACGGTAGAATTCAGTTCAGCCGTCTGCGCCAAAATTAAGCTGTAAAACCGGCTGTGGGAACAGTCCCTAAGACTTTAGGTACCCTCATATATAAGCACATCTATGGACCATCATACAGTATTAGATATTTTTTATAAATAATTAGCCCAATAAGCCCTTATGTGGACCAGGACAAGTTAATAGGACACAGGCACAAAGCCACGTTATGTGCTGGATTACATATATGTAATATTACACAGTAACTTGGGCCCATATTGCACCTCTGTATACTGCCTCTTTTTTTACTTTCCAGATGAATCTATTAGAGAAATGCCATGTTCCTCTGCTTGCCATATTACAGAGGTATTCACCCCAAAGAACGTCATTTCTTTGGATAATTTGATGCTTAAAGGGGCAGCGTCAGGTCATAGTGCGCGCCGGCCAGGGAAGACAGTGGAGCGCCGGACCGGAGGGCAGCCGCAGCGCAGGACAGGTAAGAAAGGTTTTTTATTTTAATCTTATGTGGCTGGGTGGGCTGATCTGAGGTCTGATGGGGGCACAATACGCTGATCTGAGGTCTGATGGGGCACAATACGCTGATCTGAGGTCTGATGGAGGCACAATACGCTGATCTGAGGTCTGTTGGGGGCACAATACGCTGAGCTGAGGTCTGATGGGGGCACAATACGCTGATCTGAGGTCTGATGGAGGCACAATACGCTGATCTGAGGTCTGATGGGGGCACAGTAGGCTGATGTGAGGACTAATGGGGGCACATTCTGCTGATCTGAGGTTTGATGCGGGTACGATACGCTGATCTGAGGTCTGATGGGGCACAATACGCTGATCTGAGGTCTGATAGGGCACAGTAGGCTGATGTGAGGTCTGATGGGGCACAGTAGGGTGATGTGAGGACTGATGGGGGCACATTCTGCTGATCTGAGGTCTGATGGGGGCACAATACGGTGATTTGGGGTCTGATGGGGCACAATACGCTGATGTGAGGTCTGATGGGGGCACAGTAGGCTGATGTGAGGTCTGATGGGGGCACATTCTGCTGATCTGAGGTCTGATGGGGCACAATACGCTGATCTGAGGTCTGATGAAGGCACAATACGCTGATCTGAGGTCTGATGGGGGCACAATACGCTGAGCTGAGGTCTGATGGGGGCACAATACGCTGATCTGAGGTCTGATGGAGGCACAATATGCTGATCTGAGGTCTGATGGGGGAACAGTAGGCTGATGTGAGGACTAATGGGGGCACATTCTGCTGATCTGAGGTCTGATGCGGGTACGATACGCTGATCTGAGGTCTGATGGGGCACAATACGCTGATCTGAGGTCTGATGGGGCACAGTAGGCTGATGTGAGGTCTGATGGGGCACAGTAGGATGATGTGAGGACTGATGGGCACTATATAGCCAAGATCCCCTATAGGGTAATCCTCGGGGTGTTAATATATACAAAGCCAGTTTGATCACACCTTTGATCAACAAAATTTGCCCCTTTAGGGATTCCCTAGGATTATGTAGATAAGACTTAACTTTTATTAGAAATGTATAAATAACAAATATTGCACTCAAAAATATTAAAACTGTCAGCCGGCAGCTGTGCCCTATTGGTACTAACACCCACGTGTTGTGGGTATAATTAGGTAGCCAGGAGTCACCTTTTTATGAGGATATATTTTTTTATAGATACTATGTGACAACATATAGTTGGGGAATGGTAATAGCCCTTAATTCTGGAACATAGTATCATTAATAATAGAGGTTTAGAACTGTTGAGCCTATAATAGTTACTTTTGTTATAATTGCACTACAAACAGGCTTTCTGTTCGTTGTATCACTGTGTGCTGCCACTATGCACACAGCGATCAATGCCTGGGCTGTATGAGAGAGTCTGCCTTATTTCAGGTCAGAGCCCTCTATGTAGGCTATTTTCACAGTTCACTACTAACCTCTATTAGAAAAGGCTGGTCGTGCAGCAGCAATGGTTGTGTTGATAATGCTGCCTATGTTTTAATAAGACCGGGGAGCTGCTTCCCCAACAGAGCAGGCTTGTATAGCGGTTCGCATGCCACTGAGGGACACTGGAGCGTTACAGTCACGTGGTGCGTGACCGCTCCGGACTGTCCGTCAGCCTGTCCTGCGTGTGAACCTGCAAGTGCGCGATATGTGATCGACGCTAGGTACCGTCTGTGTAACTGATCGGGGACACCTTTCCCCCGATCAGTGAAAGATCGGTACTACAAACTGGCTCTGTATCCGGGAGATCGCGGGTCTGTGCGGTCACGTGATACGTGATCACCGCGATTTGTTTGTCTCCCTGTACAGCTGCCAGCCAGGACAATGCCTCGCTCTGTATGCTGTTTCCCTAAGCAGCGCTAGCACAAACCTTTGCCTCACTCCATAAATAGCTACAATAGGACTTTGCTGCCAACTGTCTAAAACCTGATGTCTATCACCCTATCCCAACATGTTTCACAACTGTGCGTGGCTTCGTCAGGGGGGTGGGTATAGCACACGCGGGGTATCCCAGATCCCTATTTGTGATATCCTTAGTCCCAGTCCATCATGCATGGGCCAATGAATTTTCCAGTCTGAAGATTGACAGGTATTAGAACCTATCATCATGCATGTGTCAATGACTTTTTCTAGTCTCAAGATTCACAGGCAATAGCACCTATCAAAATGACATCTCTGTTAACTCTATGTTCACCTGATCAGATTGTGTTAACTCTTTATGTTCTGCCTGAATGGAAAGAGCAGAATTCAATCTTTCAAATCAATGCACCTGATCAGATTGTGTTAACTCTTTATGTTCTGAGGTCTGATGGGGGCACATTCTGCTGATCTGAGGTCTGATGGGGGCACAATACGGTGATCTGGGGTCTGATGGGGCACAATACGCTGATGTGAGGTCTGATGGGGGCACAGTAGGCTGATGTGAGGTCTGATGGGGGCACATACTGCTGATCTGAGGTCTGATGGTGCAGAATACACTGATCTGAGGTCTGATGGGGGCACAATACGCTGATCTGAGGTCTGATGGGGCACAATACGCTGATCTGAGGTCTGATGGGGCACAATACGCTGATCTGAGGTCTGATGGGGGCATAATACGCTGATCTGAGGTCTGATGGGGCACAATACGCTGATCTGAGGTCTGATGGAGGCACAATACGCTGATCTGAGGTCTGATGGGGGCACAATACGCTGATCTGAGGTCTGATGGGGCACAGTAGGCTGATGTGAGGTCTGATGGGGGCACATTCTGCTGATCTGAGGTCTGATGGGGCACAATACACTGATCTGAGGTCTGATGGGGGCACAATACGCTGATCTGAGGTCTGATGGGGGCACAATACGCTGATCTGAGGTCTGATGGAGGCACAATACGCTGATCTGAGGTCTGATAGGGGCACATTAAGCTTATCTGAGGTCTGATGGGGCAGGGGACTGTTAGTCTAGTGATGTAAAAACTGGGGACAGGTTTTCTTTAACATAGGAATCCCCTTGTTTTTTACTCCTATTACTCCTATATTTTACTGCATTATGTGGTAGAGTATTTAGACTAGGGTATGTAGAAAGTCTATTGTACTGTACTTAACAGCATAGATGATCTAGCAGTTTATACAGTCATCTTTCTAATACAATATTATAACCACAACTAGTAGTATGTGCCTGTGAATTTGGAAACGTGCGTTTGGGAAGCCACTAAGTGGGGGGCCCACTCAAATATGTTTCGCCCCTCTTGTGCTGAACCTCTAGCTATGCCTCTGAGGCCCAGTCATCCCAGCTTGGTTTGGGCCTTCCGGCCTGGAGCAAGTACAGGCAAAGGATGGGGCAGAGCTATGTTAGCTCCGCCCACACCAAACGTCCTGATGCCGATCTGTGGCAGCAGGTTTCTAATGCTGTGCTGTCATGGAGGGAAGATGGGGAAACTGTGCAGGGAGGGGGGTTCAGCAGCAGAAGGCTGCAGCAGGTTAGAGAGCCAGGGAGCATGTGGAGGAGATAAAGGAACTGAATTTAAAAAAGACTCCCAACAGCAGGGGGGCCCTCTGGGAAAGGGGGCTCTGGGCAATTGCCCTGTTTGCCCCCCCCCTAACACCGGCCCTGCATGTGGGGCAGACTTGCCCTACACATCACAGTGGAACAATGCAGACTTTCCCTTCATGAACTAGATCTACTCAGCATCGTTCTTGAATATGAAGTATGAAAGACTCCAAATTTATCCTGCAAAGCTGTCAAGCTGATTATTGAGCACATAACCATTTAATGCCACCAACAGCACAGAATATAAGGACTTTAAAGAGGCTCTGTCACCAACCCTATTAAACCAGACATACTGCCTGGTAGAGCTCATCATACTGATTAAAACTATAACTTTCATTTGTCTGTATGATAAATAGCTGCAGAGATATCAGCGTTTCTATTCATATGCAAATGAGCAATTCGAGTACTCAGAGGCGGGGCTGAATATTCTGAGCACTGCTCTGTAACACCCCCTGTGCTCTGCACATGCCCCCCTCCCATTGACTGACAGGGCTAGTCAGCAGGCTGAGGCCAGAGCTGTGTGCTAGCAAGTAAGTATCACATACACTATAGCTTCACCACACTGACATCTGCTCAGAAAGCTCATCTACATATCACTGCTTTATTCACAAGCACAATATATGATCATACAGATGCCAGTAATATATGTTCGCTGATAAGCCTAGAAAAGACAAGCAGCTCTATGTGGTAATGTTATAGCTTGGAGGTTAAGCTGTTTGTTTTGTTTGCAGAGATCCCAGGTTTGAATCTTGGACGTAATATCAAATTTTTTTCCTTCAGACATTTTTTTTTTCAAAAGTCTATGTCTTTATTATAATAAGAAAGCTAATAAATATTACTGGTTTCCTTATAATCATATATTGTGTCTGTGAATAAACCAGTAATAGGTTTTAGCAACACAGAAAAAAGATAAAACACTTTTCTCAATATAGTAAGGCCTTATTATTATATATTATTTATTATATAAATAATATGGTTTTGAATAAAAAAAAAATAACAGAAAACATATACCTTCTCTGAGATTTGAGCCTAGGATCTCTAAATGCAGTGCAGACTACTATACCACTAAGCTATAGAATCACCTCATAGAAATAAATGGTATTTTTATGCTTATAAGATAACACACATTATTGGTGTCTGTATAATCATATATTCTGATTGTGAATAAAGCAGTGATATGTGTATTAGCTTTCTGAGAAGATCTCAGTGTTGTGAAACTATAGTGTATGTGATATTTTCATGCTAGGACACAGCTCTAGCGCACAGCTCTGGCCTCAGCCTCCTGACTAGCCCTGTCAGTCAATGGGAGGGGGGGGGGCGTGTGCAGAGCACAGGGGGTGTTACCGAGCAGTGCTCAGAATATTCAGCCCCGCCTCTGAGTGCTTGAATTGCTCATTTGCATATGAATAAAAATGCTGATATCTCTGCAGCTGTTAGACATACAGACAAAAGAAAAGTAGCTTTACTCAGTGTGATGAGTTCTACCAGCCAGTATGTCTGGTTTAATAGGGTTGATCCTGGTGACAGAGCCTCTTTACATCTTGCATACTTGTAACAATGGCCATTGACAAATTCATTTCCCTTTTCTAGTTCGTCTTCACTGGTTTCACCAGCCTGAATATATTTTCCTATCAAATTCTGTCACTAGTGACTATTCATATGAGAGTTGTGATGTTTCAAAGTTCATCTTTTGTCTTTGTCTTCTACCTTCTAACCAAAGATAAAGGTTTCATGACACACAATTACCAAATTATATAAAGCAATTGTAATAAAAGTCACATCTTGTTTTATAAATGTTTTTGTCATATTGTGATGAATGTTTTCATTGTTTTATGTCTGGTCAAGAAAATTTAGACCTTTTAAAATGTTTTCTTTTTTATTTAAGGCTCTACTTGGTGTAAAATAACAAAGCAAGCCATACTCACCTTACTGCTTACCCCCACCACTCCTATTCTGATGCTTCATAGTCCAACGCTGGTCTCTGCTTCCTGGTTCCCCATAGCACTCAGAAACTTACTGCTCAGCTCAGTCAGTGGCTTAGGCTTGTAAATAATAATTGGCTGAACGATCATTTCCTACACGTGGAGCCTTTTTAATCACACAGCCAGACAACCCCTTTAAAAGAATATTTTGGGACTATATTATTAAAAGTCTATTTTTAGGACTTCAGGCATTCCCACTGATAATATGGGCAACTTCACTTGCTGCAGCCCAATTCAGCTCAGTTCAATTTAAGCAAACTGTAATACCAGGCATAGCCACTACTAAATGTATGGCGCTATATCTGGTAAACAATGAGGAAGAAGCAGTACTCCTTTTAGAACAGTGTTCCTCAACTCAAGTCAGGGAAGAAAGGGATGCAAATGAGCTCTTAACAAGCTCTGCCTTTAATGCCACCAGATGTAAGATAGCTATCCTATAAGTCAATGTTTGACCCTTTTAATAGGCCTTGCGATATGACTGGGATGTTGATGTTCTATCCTAAGAAAAGTTAACAAATTTTATAGTCCCAGAAAACCATTAGAAGCATAGGTCTCAACATATACTAAGACAATACCGATGGACTAGACTCTGATACACCAGTCTGGAAACAAATGCACAGAGCTTTCTCCATACCCAACAAAAATGCACAGAAACTCTGAAAATTTAAAGAAAGGTTAACCATTCCAAAACTCTGCCCTAAAGTTACCAGGCAAATCAAGTAAGGCTACTTTCACACTAGCGTTTATATATTCCTGTATTGAGCTCCGTCATAGGGGCTCAATATCGGAATAAAACGCTTCAGTTTTGTCCCCATTCATTGTCAATGGGGACAAAACTGAACTGAAGAGAACGGAGTGCTCCTAAAAGCATTCTGTTAAGTTCTCTTCAGTCTCCAGACAGGAGAGCAAACCACAACATGCTGCTGTTTGCTCTCCGGTCTGGGCATCCGCACCAAGACGGATCCGGAAGTCAATGGGGACGGATCCATCTGTGTGATCCGTCCCCATTGACTTGCATTGGGGGTCATTCCGGATCCGTCACCCTGCACTTACCTGCCCTCGCAGCTCCCTCCTCCCTCCAGCAGGGGGTGCTGTGGGGAATCTTCCCATTGTGCGCGCCGCCCTCTAGAGCTGCGGGGAGAGGTCAGGAGCTGCGGGGACAGGTAAGTTTACCCCCCTCCTCCTCAAAATAGTGTATGGTGGAGGTGTGGGATTGGAGCGCGGTTCCGGCCCCACACGTGCACCTGCGGCAGCACGGATCCGGCGGGACCCTTCACACGCCAGATCCGTGCTGTAGCTTGTGTGAAAGTGGCCTAAACCAAATTCAGGTGCAAGGAAGCAGCATAGAAACTGTCTGAAGCGATGTTTGTAAATGTATCTAATTGCTGTGCCCTGTCCTCTAGAGCCACCCTTGTGCTCCTGCAGCTGTAGGCTGGGCTCCTACCCCTGCTGAAAGGGTGACTAGTTGAAGCAGGAGCCTATCACAAGGTACAGGCTGTGCGAGGCTTTGCTTAATAATGAATGAGTACTTCCCTTTAGTGCATGGGCAGCTCTGTTCACACCATTGGGTTCTGCTCTGAATTGCTAACCACTTACATGTAGATTGGAGCAGCCGAAATTACATTTTTTGAAGAGACTTTTTTTCTTGGCTAAGTCTTGCCTCCTCACATTTAAACTTGCATGGCACCCTATGAAGGTGTCTACTTTTCATACACTTCATCCTGACTAGAGATGAGCGAACGTGCTCGTAACGAGCACTGTACCACTCGGCCTCCTCACCCGACGGAAGCGGCTGCCTGCGCCCATGCGAGCGCAGGGGAGCCAGGCGGTACAGTGCTCGTTACGAGCACGTTCGCTCATCTCTAATCCTGACCCTAAATACTGTGATTTGTCTACTGTAGGCATGGGAAGGAGTACATGGCAAAGGGTTTATTAAATGAGCAAATCATAAAAATTATTGAAAATGAGTCATTTGTTATTCTATCCTATTTTGAAATATAAATTAATAATTTCCACCATATAATATATCAAGTTAATTCTCTGTAAAGATCAATATTTCCATTAAAAGGGTACCAACATCTTAGAAAGTGACGGCATAACACCAGGTTGTAGGGCTACACCTACATAAGTAGAGGGTGATATTTTATGTGTTGAATAGTAATTTTTACACCAAGTTGAACTCTCCAGCACTCCATTGAGAATATGCCGTACTGGTCTCCATACCAAAACGCAGCATACCTCTCACAGGTGACCTTCTTTAGGTTCAAATATAAAATTAAAGGGATTCTATCACCTATTTTTACTTATATAATTAAGAGTAATGGCCATCAGAGCATTGGATAAGCATTGTTAACATATCTTTATATATTATGTATGCAATTTGTGTGTTAACGTAGTCTTAAAAAAGCAGTTTTTTTTCTTTGGTAGGCCCAGATAGGCAGGCTTTACTGTTCAAAATGCCCAAAACTGCCCATCTTCCCTGATGTTAGCTCTTCCCCATGGCCTCCCAATGGTTTTTCTGAAGATTGAAGTCACAAATTACATACAGGTATGTCAACAATGCTCAATGTTCTGATAGCCATTACTCCAGTTATATTGTGTTAGTAAAAAATAGGCGACAGACTATCTTTAAATTTAGATTTGTTTTTCCATAGTATTCATATGGTTTAAATACAATTCTTTTTTTTCTTCAAGAGAAATCATGTAGCAATATGTGCAATATGATGATGTTGAGTAACTCCATGCCAATTTGCAGGAATAGGAAGGAAACTGTGGCCAGAGCTCTTGCTGGCTTTGTGATTTCCAAAGCCAATGTGGAAGTATCACTGATGTGAAAAACTTTAAGTGTAATTTAACCCGTTAGTACCAGACATGTTTTGGACCTTAAAGAGGTTGTCTCATTTCTGGAAAAGGCATTTATGGTGTAGACAAAGCTAATGCAAGGAACTTACTAATGTATTGTATATATAATAGAAGAAAAGCCGTGGCACTCACCAGGATCTTCTTTAATCTTCAGGTTTATTGTAAAGACTTACATGTAAAAGGGGTATTGAGCGGACGCCAGGCAGTGCACACAGGGACGAGCAGCGATGGCCGTTTCGCGCTTCCGCGCTTCCTCTGGCCGCTCAATCACGTCATCACTTCTTATGCTGCCGCGGCCCCAGCGCACTGTGACAAAACCGCAGCAGTCCATAACAAAGCACATACATCAATCAAGAATCCAAAAAAAACAAAAAAAGGGGGGAAAAATCAATCCACATATATAAAAACAGAGTTTGCCTTGGAATATCAATCTCCAATAAACACGCTGAGGTCATTTCTATCATTCAAACCAAGAGGTCCTAACGCACCTGACCTAATGATCCATCTTGCCTCTTTCTGTAATAAAACCCTATATCTATCGCCTCCTTGTGGCAGGGAATGTACTATTTCAATGCCTGCAAACTTCAACACACTCGTATTATCCTGATGTTCTTTTCTTACATGCTCTATTAACCTCGGGCAACCCTTGACAGAGGTAACAGAGTTTAAATGTTCTCTAAATCTCTCATATAGGCATCTTATAGTCTTTCCAATGTAGAAACGTCCATATTGGCAAAGAACTAAATATACAATATATTTGCTTTTGCAGGTAATGAAATCATGGACTTTATAGTCAATGCCCCCAAAACAAAGGTATTTCCGCTGTAAGTTAAATCTACAAAAGGAACAACTGCCACATTTATAGTTTCCCGGGGAGACCACATCTTTGATCCAGATATTTTTCTTTTTCTCAACATATCGACTTCTCACGACCCTATCTTTAATCGTATGGCTTCGTCTAAAAGTGATCCGTGGTTTTTTATTTGTAAGAGTGGCTAAGCTCGTATCTTTTTCTAAAATAGCCCAATTATTCTGGATCATCTTACGAATAGTCAAAGCCATAGGACTAAATTAGGTAAAGCACCTATCATCGTCTTCTTCTCGAGTATGACTATGTTTCCTTTTATCACCTAGTAGTTCTTTTTGAGTGAGTACGGATTCTCTATCAAGGGCTTGTTCTAATAAACTCTCGGGATAACCTCTCCTAAGTAATCTCTCCTTCAACTCCAGGGATTGAAGCCTAAAACCTTCTTGGGTATCATTAATTCTTCGCAGCCACACGAATTGACCATAAGGGACCGCTTTTTTGACACTTTCCGGATGAAAGCTCTCGTAGTGGAGTAAGGAGTTGGTCGCCGTGGGTCTTCTGTAACCCCTCATGACCAACCCATCTCCCTCCACCACGACAGCGACATCCAGAAATTCTAGGTGTTTCCCTCCAAAATTAAGAGTGAAGTGCATGTTCATCGAATTGTGTTAGTTCAAGTATGTGAACTTCCCAGCCTCTTCTTCTGACCCTGACCACACAATAAAAATATCGTCCACGTAAAGCAAAAAAGTGTGGATATTAGCAAAAGTACATGCCACGGAAGTACCCATGGCCGTACCGAATTTTAGTTTAAACCATTGAGTTCCAAATCTAAAAGTGTTATTAGAAAGTACAAAGTACAGTGCCTCCCCAACAAAATCTCTAAATTCCCTGTCCTTCCCGGCATTCCCTAGCATTTCAACTACAGCATTTACTCCTGCTTCCTGAGGGATCCGGGTATACAGACTCTCCACATCTAGGGACAGAAGACTTAACCCCTCACGCCACTGAATGGCTTTTAGTGCCCGAAGGAAGTCATTCGTGTCACCCAGAAGGGATGGTACCCCTTTTAATAAAGGCATCAGTTGCCAATCCAAATACTTGGACAAAGGTTCAGTCACCGAGCCGATCCCCGACACAATCGGGCGTCCAGGGGTCTGCTCAGTGACTTATGAACCATAGGTAGGAAATACCAGGAAGGTTTGACAGGGAAAGCTGGAACAAGCTTCTCAGCTTTTTTCTTTGAGAGGAAGTCTGTCTCAATGTACCTATTCAAAAAACATCTCAATTCAGTCTGAATATGTCCCGTAGGGTCAGATGTTAGCTTTTCATACACATTTATGTCCTCTAGTTGGCGATACGCTTCTGAAACATAGTATTCTCTCGTCATCAACACTATATTGCCCCCCTTGTCTGCGGGTTTCACTATGACATCCTCTTGTGCTCTCAACCATTTAAGTGCTTTTTGCTCACCAGCGGTAATGTTCGCTTTAGCCTTAGGATATATCCTTACCTTATTGCTGGAAGTGTTACGGTTAGTAGTGCCATCCCCAGCTGCTCTTCTACATTATTTATTTATTTACTAATGTATTGTGATTGTCCACATTGCTTCCTTTGCAGGTGGGATTCATTTTTCCATCACATTATACACTGCTCGGATCCAGGGCAAAGTTTTCAAAAATTCGATTGGGTCACTTCACCAAATTAAAAAAAAATAAAAAATAGCTTTGTGAGCTATTGAAGCACCTTAAATCCTGGCCTGCAGTTAAACTTTAGGGAGAATGTATCCTGGTGTACATCAGTGCAGTGCAGCAACATGCATAGCTAGTCCTTTCTGGTAGCATAACAGTTACTGTGCGTCAGAATGACAGGCAGGTCACATATATGGACGTGCACATTATCATACAGGCCACCAACATTCCTAGCAAACCCCTACTAAACAAAAAAACAAAAAGAAAAAAAAAAGCATACAGCATTCTCTCTAGTACATACTTAATAATGAAAGATACAGCGTGAGTCATGCTAATAAGAAATCAAGTCACAGAGGACATGAAACTCTTACATAACTAACTTTTGATGATTAATGATTGCCAAAATTAACATAAAATGAAATATCTTAAACTTTAGTTCAATACGCATTTAAATTGATAAGGGGTACAAAAAATGAAGGGAGCACGCAGTAAGGTGTAAGACTTTTTCCCTATGGGATCCCTGACTACCCCTCAGCACAAAGATGTCCCCTAGTGGTAGGAGGAGAAGCTTCAGTTTAAGAGACAGAGTGTTGTAAGGGGTCAACGATCACCTGACTCCAAAGGTACCAGAACAGCCCTAAAGTCCAGCGACCAGACTAAAGCCGAGTTTAGAACAGCAGAGAGATAAAGCAGAATATTTAAGTTTGCCTGACAGTAAATTCCAAAACCTGCTGGAACCAAGAGAAACACCACTTCTTGTACGGATACAAGTTGATTCAAGTAAAGCTGTTGGACTTTATAAAAGTCTGGACTTGACTATTTCTCCTACTCCACCATTACTGTACCCTTTATTGCTTTGGAGCCTGGGGAGCAACGGTATCCAGGTAGGAGCCCTGTGACAGAGAAAACTATCGAGGTAACACCACACCACTCGGCATTCTGATAAACCTGGGACATGAACGGCCCTGGGGGGGCACGTTGCATATATATACTGTAAAATGGCATTAAAAGGTGAGCATTCATCACTGCTTGTCCTATTTACTTTAATTTTGGCCTCCTGTGCAAAAAAAGACATACTAGTATGCAGGAAGAGAAGGTTCAGAGGAGGGCACCCATAGTAATAACTGGAATCGGTGGACTATTCACTTTAGAAAAAAATACGACTGAAGGGAGATCTAATAACCATGTACCGTATAAATATATCAGGGGTCAGTACAGAGATCTATCCCATGATCTCTTTATACCCAGGACTTTGATGAGTGGACATCGTCTAGAAGACAGAAGGTTTCTCCATCAACATAGAAGGAGATTCTTTACTGTAAGAGCAGTGAGGCTATGGAATGCTCCACCAGAGGCGGTGATGGTGAACTCACTAAAAAGTTCAAGAGGGGCCTGAATGTATTTCTGGAGTGTAAGAGCTACATACGAACTACAGCTGTAATAGCATGGGTTTCTTCAGAGAGACCCAGGCTATTGCAGACAACAAACTTCTCTCTTGATCTCCACGCCAGGGAGTTGTTCGCACTGCCTCAGATGCAATGGTCACTAGTATTGATCGAGCACCAAAGTGCTCGTGTGCTCGGGTGCTCTGGTAGAACACTTGGTGATGCTCGAGTGCTCTACAGAGCACCCAAGCACAATGTAAGTCAATGGGAGAAGACCAGGCACCCCATGCTCGGATGAGGGGAGGGTGTCGGGTTCATAGGAAAAGGTCAGAATCGCAAATTCTCCTCTTTCACTCGTTAAAGTACGCTAATTAACTGAATTTATACGCATTAGCGCACATGCATAGCATTAGCAATGCTAATGTTACGCATTGTACGCTAATGCGTACAAATTTGTATGCTAATGTTAAGTATTGTACGCTAATGCGTACAAATTTGTATGCCAATTTAGCATACAAATTCGTACGCATTAGCTCGCTCAACACTAATGGTCACATCTGACCATGCATCTGAGAGGTTAAATGTCTGCGTTATTGCTGATCGCATACATTAGCCCAATCTGCCCTAGGGCAAGGATTTCATGACTGCTTCAGAGAGTCCTCCAGATTGCAGTAGGAGCTGGTCAACCTCTAAGCCAGTGGTGGCAAACCTATGGCACGGGTGGTGGCAAACCTATGGCATGGGTGCCAGAGGCGGCACTCAGAGCCCTCTCTGTGGGCACCCACACCCTGGAAAAAGTCTATGGTGTACCAATATGCCTTAGACTTTTCCTGCCATTCATCAGCAAAGGGCGCACTATGAACAGCACAAGCATCACACTGAATGTAGACAGGATGTTATAGCTAAATGATACAGTACATGGAAAATATACTACTGTATATTGGACTGTAGTATTCATGTTTAAATTGACATTAGAGATGAGCGAATCTATTCACCACTTCGTAGATTCAATAAGAATCTTGGAAATTTTTTACACTGCAGCGAATCCGAATATATTTTAAGATTCGCTTTGGAAGATTCTTCTTAAATCTTTTGATTCAGAAATGGCCAGCATGTTGGCTCACTGATTAGCACAGGTGCACAGGTGAATTTATATTGTGTGCTCCACTGGTGACAGCAAGTGATGATAATGTCTGTAAAGTGCTGTGGAATAAGTCAGTGCTATATATGCGAGTTATATAAATAAATCTTGAAGCCAACAAAGTCCTCTCTCCTTGTAAGAGTTACAAAAAGACCCATATTTAGGCAGTCTATAACGAAACCCAAGAACTTTTTCTAGGTGGCTGGCTGCACATCTGACTTTTCCACTTTTTGTGGGAAGTTGAGGAAATCCCTAAGTGAAGGATGGTAAACTGTAGACCCCCCTGTACTGGGCTGCAATTTTCAGGTATCATGTGAAGATGAGCAATTGGTACATGAAGGTATGCATCTCTGAGATCCGGAGGGAACATACTAACAAACATGCAAAGCTAACCATCTGTCTTAGTCCACACAGTACCAATAAGAAAACGCACGCTGTTAGTGGGATCTTAGTTTATTGCTCACTACATTTCCATCTGTCCTGCCAGTTCACAGGGGCAGATTACCCCATTGGTGCTGCTGGTAGGACGTAAGGGAAGTCTATATTTAATAATTTACCAGTATTTGAAAAATTAGTAGGAACTGGTGTTTTCTGTGCTGGTCTTAATCGGTGACTCGTTGGTGTCATATGCGCCACAATTATTAAGAGGCACATCTCAGGCCATCCATGTGCCAAATATATGGCAGGTAGGAGCTGATGAAGATTTCAGATATAATTTATTTCAGTTTTCTAGTGCCGTGCACTGACCACTTTATCGAAAAGTGCAGAGTGCGGTATGAACTCTCCATAAGTTAGACGTTTTTGTAAAAGTGGGGCTTAAACAAAAATGTGTGACTTTATGATGCTAGTTTACTGGCGTAGGGCTTTAATAGATTTGTCATTCTGTACAGTCTATGTACTATATATATATACATGGCTACTGCATAAGGAGCTGCCACAGCTAGTCTGAGCTTACCATAGCAACCATTCTAAATTTTATCAGTAGTAATAAGTCAGAGCAACTGGAATTGTTGTATTTTTTCTTGAAGATATTTTGCTAATCATCAGCTTGGCTTTCTCAACTGAAGAAGTCAGCCGGATGATTTGAGAAACATCTTCAAGAGAAATTACAACAAGAGCAGTTGCTCTGACTTATTACTACCGATATACTCTGATCTGGATTAATGAGTACCTTCACGGACATCTTGAATTGTCTAATATATAAAGTTGAGTTTATGTATGTGTGTATGTGTGTATGTATGTATGTATGTATGTCCGCTAAAGGAATCCACACTGTCACAGCTACAATCATGAAATTTGGCACACAGGCACATCAGGTGTCCAGGAAGGTTTTAGAACAGGTCTCAGCTCTCCAGTACGTTCCATTCCTGAGATATTCCCAAAAAATGCATTAGCCAATAGAAGTCTGGTCACATGACCCTTATCAGCCAATAGAAGCTCACAGGCAATTAGTCTCCACAAACCAGGTTTCCATAACAATGCAGCCCTTTTCCTTCACTGCTGTAGGTCTGCATTAAAGGGGCAGAGCTCTGTGGATGACACTGTTAAAGGGGTATTCCGGTTACCATAAATATAACTCATCATCAATAATTAGCTCATATAATGTAAATTTCACATATTTACCATTCATTAGTAATAAAAGATGTTTTCTTCCACTGCTACCCACTGTGTTTCCTCCTAAATTACTATGGCATCAACCTGTAATTCAGGCCACCCTCAAAAGAAGACTTAAAAGCCCCCCCCCAGGTCCCACTAAGTCACGCCCCCGACTCAGTCAGACCACGCCCCTTTCACTCCGCATCTGACCGGGATTGAAAAAATTAAGGTAAAAATCAACTTCTGTCAGCTGCAGGGGAGGGAGGGTGACTTTCTCCCTGCAGCTCATGCTCAGACTGCACAGTGCTGCTGTGTGAGAGTTGGCTGTTCGAAAGGACATCCCTGTATCCATCCAGGCCCTGCGCATGACAGAGGACAGGAAGTCTGAAAGCCAGACTGTCCAGCCTACCCTCAATGTGAAGCCGTGCCACTGGTCCCCATGAAGCTAGACCCTTAAACACGAGGCCACGCCCCCTGGTTCCATGAAGGCATGGAGGAGAAGCTGTCTGAGCATGAGCTACTGAAAGGGTGAACATCCCTGTATCTGTCCGGGCCCTGTGCTGGACGGTGGACAGGGAGTCTGAAAGCCAGACTGTCCAGCCTAAAACCAGACCTCTGGCCACGCTATGGGCAGGCTGATGTTAGGGTGGCCTGATGTTCAGCTTTAGACTGGACAGTCTAGTTTTTTGGCTCCCTGTTCTCCGTCCGGTGCAGTGCCTGGACGGACACAGGGATGTCCACCCTTTCAGTAAATCATGCTCAGACAGCTTCTCCTCTGTGTCTTCACCTCATGTTTAGTGGTGTGGCTTCATGTGGACCGGGGGCGCTGCTTCACGTTTGGGGAATGGCCAATGAGGTCCGGCTTTCTGGGGTGAAGACAGTGGCCACCCTAGCTGCTGTGGAGGTCACAGTTAAAGAGGAGGGTGCTATGGATGTTTCTGTTAAGGGGCGGGCTACTGTGGAGGTCACTGTTAAAGGGGCGGGCACTGTAGAGGTCACTCTCGATATCTTTTAACGACACAAATTAAATGAAATAGATTAAATATACCTGGGCGAAGACGGGTCCTTCAGCTAGTATGTAATATTGATGGTATAGAAGTGTTTTGGAGACATTGTATAGCACTGTTATTATACATAGAGCTATTAAATGGTCTTTTTAGGATGGTGCACATTGAAAGACGTGTGGTGGTATGGAAAGCAGTGCTGTTTTTTGTTATTTTAGCACATTTTCTGCAACCCACCACCACCATACCTTTCTTCGTTTAGAACAGATCATAAAGAAATTGTTCCTACCTTTTCACCCGCAACTGGTGGGGGAATTTGTGTAACGTGAATCACAGATTTCGTTACCTTGGTTGTTTCAATGCAAGTGTTTATTTTTAAGTCTTTTTCTTGAGCTTCCCAACATTTCTGTCACTTGGGCTCCTTTCTTAGTCACAAGATGTATAGTTTGTTTTTCTATGAGCAACTCAATGTTCTTGTAAGTATATGTGTGTCCACAAGAGGGAGTGCCAAGACTTTCTATTAGAATAAGATCACTTTGTAAGATAGGGTTTGGAATGATGCTTTAATAAGCAGAGGGTAATGGAAGTAGTGTCCTCTAGGTTTATCAATGTGGGGTTTTGGTGCCAGTCATGATATAGCATGATAGTTCCATATTTTATTATGGAGTCCAGGGGTAAATGCATGGATTAAAGTGTGCTTACCCGGAGGGTGTCTTGCTTGTTAATGTGAACCTCAATTATAGAGAAGAGATTGGAGAAGGGATGGGACCTAGTTTTTCTGTAATGACAGTCCAGGTCTTTCTGGTTATTTAAGTTAGTTCATTTGTGAAGGTAAAGGTTGTTAGTTGGTCTTTTGGGGAGAGTATTACGAGTCTTAAGGTGGCTGGAGCTTGGCCTTCTTCCACTTCGAGCCAAAGTTTGTATGGTGACTGCCTTTTATATAGTTCATTGCTCTGGAAATGATAGTGGCCTGGTAGTATACAAATAAGTTGGGGGCCTTCATACTCCTGAGTTTCATTGGTAGTGACAAAGTGTATATTTTATTCTTAGATCGCTCTTTACTGAAAAAAAGGTTTTGGGAATTTGAATTGGTAGTTCGATAGTTACATTTGGGGAGAATCCCTTCACCAGGTTTTTCCTCCCCATCCAGAAAACAAAGGGGCCACCCAGGCCACCCTATAACATTTTGCGTTAATTGTAGTAGTGGCTTACAGTTCGGTTTGCAAAGATCTAAGCAGTCTGACTAATTTTGATTCCTAGGTATGTAACAGAGCTCACCATTTGGTGATCCTCTGAGATCCCATCAATTTTACAGTGGTTGAACAAAGTTGACCAGTTGTACAGAATGGGAGAAACTGCAATGATTACAGTAAGTTACCATCCTTCCTACAAATACTGAAACTTTGACAAACCTATCATACTTCCTTCCTGCCTTTGAAGAACCATACCCTTTTTTTATCTGTTTACATAAAAAATTCTTTATGGGGTGAAATTGAAAACAAACACAACTCTTCACCACAGCATGGCCGCAACCCTCCAAAAATACGAAAAGAGGGTGCCCACTAACTCTAAGACCTGTGATGCAGCAGTCAGTATTGCCGAAGCATCTAAGGAGTTAATTGGCTAGAGGAGTTAAAGAGGTTGTGTCACTTCAGTAAGTGGCATTTATGATGTAGATAAAATTATTACAATGCACTTACTAATGTATTGTTATTATCCATATTGCTTGCTTTGCTGGCTGGATTCATTTTTCCATCACATTATACACTGCACGTTTCCATAGTTACAGACCACCTTGCAATCCATCAGTGGTGGTTGTGCTTCCACACTATAGAAAAAAGCACCAGCCTATGTGCATACCTCCCAACCGTCCCGGATCCAGCGGGACAGTCCCGGATTGCAGTGGCAGTCCCGCTGTCCCGGTACGGGGGAGGTATGTCCCGGTCTCTGGCAGCTGTCTCTGCGTCCATAGGACGCAGAGACACTTGCCTGTTGCAGGAAGGAGCAGACAGCCAGAATCAGCTGCCTGCTTCTTCCATCCTCCCTCCTGTCCCCCCTGCAGCTCCCCGTACCTTTCATCTATGCATCGGGTCTCGGTGGGGGGCGGGGCCGTCCGTCAGCATTGGCTCCGCCCCCTTCAGACACGAGCAGAAGATCTTCCTGCTGGTGATGCTGGCCCTGCTGCTAGGAAAAAGGTAAGTATAATACTTTTAATTTTTTAACTTTCTGTGGACTGTGACATCAATGTTAATCCCTGGACTGTGACACCACTGTGTTTATTATGCCTGTACTGTGACATCACTGTGTTTATTAAATAAACACAGTGATGTCACAGTACAGGCATAATGGACTGTGACATCACTGTCTTTATTATCCCTGGACTGTGACATCAATGTTTATTATCCCTGGACTGTGACATCACTGTCTTTATTATCCCTGGACTGTGACATCAATGTTTATTATCCCTGGACTGTGACATCACTGTGTTTATTATCCCTGGACTGTGACATCACTGTGTTTATTATCCCTGGACTGTGACATCAATGTTTATTATCCCTGTACTGTGACATCACTGTGTTTATTATCCCGGTACGGTGACATCACTGTGTTTATTATCCATGTACGGTGACATCACTGTTTATTATCCCTGGACTGTGACATCACTGTGTTTATTATCCCTGTACGGTGACATCACTGTTTATTATCCCTGTACTGTGACATCACTGTGTTTATTATCCCTGTACTGTGACATCACTGTGTTTATTATCCCTGTACTGTGACATCACTGTGTTTATTATCCCTGTACGGTGACATCACTGTGTTTATTATCCCTATACTGTGACATCGCTGTGTTTATTATCCCTGTACGGTGACATCACTGTTTATTATCCCTGGACTGTGACATCACTGTGTTTATTATCCCTGGACTGTGACATCACTGTCTTTATTATCTCTTTACGGTGACATCACTGTCTTTATTATCCCTGGACTGTGACATCACTGTCTTTATTATCCCTGGACTGTGACATCACTGTCTTTATTATCCCTGGACAGTGACATCACTGTGTTTATTATCTCTGTACTGTGACATCACTGTGTGTATTATCCCTGGACTGTGACATCACTGTGTTTATTATCCCTGTACAGTGACATCGCTGTGTTTATTATCTCTGTACTGTGACATCGCTGTGTTTATTATCCCTGTACAGTGACATCTCTGTGTTTATTATCTCTGTACGGTGACATCACTGTGTTTATTATCCCTGTACAGTGACATCACTGTGTGTATTATCCCAGTGCAGGAAGAGGTAAGTGGTCTGTGTTTGTGTGTTTGTTTTCTATTTTTCAGGGTCGTGAATGCAGAGGACTACGTCGGATTCGGTGGACTACGTCGGACCAGCTTTTTTTTTTTTTTTAATAAAATGGTCAAACAGGGGGTCTGGGGGAGTGTTTATTTCAATAAAATGTTTTATACTGGTGTGTGTGTATTTTTTTTTTACAATACTACAGTTTTAGTAATTATGGCTATCTACAGACGGCCCTGATTACTAATACTGGGCTTAGTGCTTGCGGGTATGGCAGGCCAGCACTAACCCCAACATTATTACCTCGGCACCCACCGCCACCAGGGGTGCCGGGAAGAGCCGGGTACCCGCAGGACCGGACCTTCTAAATTGAGGGTCTGGCTCTGGGGCGGCTGCAGGCTGGTACCATTAGGCTGGGAAGGGCCAATAACCCTGTCCCTTCCCACCCTGGTAGTGCCAGGCTGCTGCTGCTGGTTGTATCTGGCTGGAGAAGGAAAAAAGGGGAGACCCCACGCCATTTTTTTTAAAATTATTTAATTTAGATAATAAACACAGTGATGTCACCGTACAGAGATAATAAACACAGTGATGTCACCGTACAGAGATAATACACACAGTGATGTCACCGTACAGAGATAATACACACAGTGATGTCACAGTACAGGGATAATAAACACAGTGATATCACAGTATAGGGATAATAAACACAGTGATGTCACAGTACAGAGATAATAAACACAGTGATGTCACAGTACAGGGATAATACACACAGTGATGTCACAGTACAGGATAATAAACACAGTGATGTCACAGTATAGGGATAATAAACACAGTGATGTCAACGTAAAGGGATAATAAACACAATGATGTCACAGTACACCTGTGCAAACAAGGCCTGGGGGGCGCAGATAAGGCTATCATCATGATTTAGAAAAATCATTCCCCGATGAAATGTTGCAGTTCTCAAAATTCATTCAAACTAATGAAACTCCACCAGCACTGGAATGCCTTAAAATAATCAGAAATAACAAATTGCCTGTACTGTGACATCACTGTGTGTAGTATCCCTGTACGATGACATCACTGTCTTTATTATCCCTGTACGATGACATCACTGTGTTTATTATCCCTGTACGATGACATCACTGTGTTTATTATCCCTGTGTAGTAAAGGGACTGAGTGAGATTAGTTTATAGTGGGCGGGGTTAGGGGCGTGACCTACTGCAGAAAAAAATTTGCGCCGCAAAATATGTCCCTCTTTCTCTCTTTGCAAAGTTGGGAGGTATGCTCTAAACTACCGCACACCTTATGTATGCTTTCCGTTTGTCATATGTATGTGCTTTCTCCTTCCTGGAAGTCAAAGGACCAGTACAAATGATTCCTCTATGAAATAACACAATTGATGCAATGCCTTAAGATGCCATTGTCTTGGCATGAAATTTGATTCATCCTTACACAGAATGTTCTTCCCTTAATCCACAAACTTTTAGATTCTGACCAGTCTGCTCTGGTGTTGATTCACAATGATTCACAATGAGTTTGATGTTTACTGTCAGCCAAACTTACAGACATATAGAACTGTATACCTGTATGGTTGTATATGCCAGCATTTTCTTTATATATACAGCTGTATTTAAAAAAAGGAGTTGACTGTACTTTTCCATAAAGTTGGGAACCCAACATAGACCAGCGACATATATGGTAATTGGACACCCTTTTGGCATGCGTTTGCCCATTAAAATGAATGGGCACTGCAGCTAATGTGCCGGATATGCTGACAGTACGCAGTATGAATTTAGCTTAAAGGAAAGGTCATCTGGATATTTATAGCATATCCACAGGATATCAACTATCAGCTTCAGAAAGAAATATATCCTTTACCAGGTGTTACAGAGAAAACATTTTAACATAATGGAAGGAAAAGATCACAACATACAGGTGCTAATTTTGTTGGACGTAATATGGATCAAATTACCTGAAAGGACTCAGCAATCATATATAGTGCCAACCTTTGCAGTACCCCAGAACAGAGTTACTGCAAAGGGTTAATTGTTATTTATTACATTGGTAAGTTAAATGTGCTTTGCTGTGTTTGTATACTTAATGGCACCATATGGACAAGTAATGGTTAACTTCTTGGCTTGCTGTGTTAGGTTCCCAGGAGATGAACCTGGGTCCATCCCCTAATTAGCTAGGGGTGAGTCTAGACCTAGCTGTGCTACAGTGAAGATGTAGACTGCTTTCACACAGTCAGAGTTTGCTCAGTGATTGTAAGCCAAAACCAGGAGCCGGTCAAACACACAAAACAGGTGCAAATCCTTCCATTATACCTTATCTCTGTGTTGTTTCCACTTCTGATTTTGTTCCACAATCACTGATGGTAATCAATGATCAAACACTGACCAAAACTGACTGTGCCAAAGAGGTCTTACATGTACAAGCTACTGAGAGCTAGGCCTGAGCTCAGAGAACCCTCATCTCTAAGACATTTACAGCCAAGAAAGCACTTTCACCATCAAAGTGCTCCAGATAGAAGGATGTTAGAAGGTCTAGAACTACAAGGATGGGCACTGGAGCCATTCAGAAAGGTACTGTGTGTGTTTATGGCACAAAGACCTTACTGCTGTGAGCGGGGATATTGCTAATGCACCCTTCTACACATGGAGACAATTTGGTCAACCTTATCTTAAATCTGCATCCCTTAGCACGGGAACTGCGGAAGCATACTAAAAACCTCATTGCATGCAAAAGGTTCTGCAGAGAGAGACTTTAGAGAAACACAGAGAGAAGGATTACTACAACTCCCATTAATGTTATTGTCCATACGCCACCATGGGGAAAACTTGCACTTGTACATGCTTTGAATTGTGCCTTGTTATTCACCACCCTCTTCACCTACTCTCCTGCCTTGTACCCAGACAAATACCTAACACCAAGGGAACCCCAACTACCACCAATCAGGAGCCACAACTCCTGGGAGTGCCCTAAAGGAAGAAAGGATGCACCCTCCAGTCACAACCCGGCCCTAAGATGTCCAAGCATGGAGATTGTCACTGTGATCATAGCAACCACCATTCCCATCCTCCACACATTTCCCATTGGGTCGCTGCTAGAGTTGAGCGAATCCTAAAAGATTCGGGGATTCGGAATTCGGCCCGAATTTTTTGCGGGATTCGTGGGTTCGGGCCGAATCACAAATCCCATTAAAGTCTATGGGAGACCCGAATATTTTTGCAGGGGCCAAAGGTTCTGCACAGTCAAGTTTGCCCCAACATCTGAAAACCTCAGAAAATGATGGAAACACCTTGGAAATGCATAGGAAACACCAGGGGCAGCATGTAGGGATGCCTCTGAGGCTCCCTAATTGCACCATTTTTTCTAAATCTGGCCAATAGTCTGGTGATGACCCCAAGGCAATTTTCAGGGACATGGTAATGGTGACCCACTTAAAAATGCTGCCTGACAACCTGGCGGTGAACCCCTGATTGTCTGTCTTTCAATAAGATTGCAGTGTAAAGCAGGGTGGTGAGCCTCAGTAATGATTGCAGTGTGAAGCATGGTGGTGAGCCTCAGTATGACTTTTTAGATGGAGATTGCATGTGGTCACGTACTCCCTGGAACCCCATAGTCACCCCTTCTCTGATGTGCTACCCCAGAACATTCTCTGCCCCAATTCGCAAGACCTTTTGCAGTCTCCATGTGCTGACAGTGGGGATTTACCAGTGTTGTCTGAGGAGGTGGTGGACAATGGCGAGACACAGGTGTCGGGGGGTGAGGTAGTTGTATGGGAAGCAAGTTACAGTGGGGACTCCTTGGGGGGACTTTCTCATGATGGGACAGATTCAATTGTTTTTAGAAACGCTGATGGGCTTCCGTCAGCACTGTGTGTATAGAACCCCATGGCCTTTCATAAAAATAGTCTGGCGATGACCCCAAGGCAATTTTCAGGGACACGTTAATGGTGACCCACTTAAAAATGCTGCCTGACAACCTGGCGGTGAACCCCTGATTGTCTGTCTTTCAATAAGATTGCAGTGTAAAGCATGGTGGTGAGCCTCAGTAATAAGATTGCAGTGTAAAGCATGGTGGTGAGCCTCAGTATGACTTTTTGGATGGAGATTGCATGTGGTCACGTACTCCCTGGAACCCCATAGTCACCCCTTCTCTGATGTGCTACCCCAGAACATTCTCTGCCCCAATTCACAAGACCTTTTGCAGTCTCCGTGTGCTGACAGTGGGGATTTACCAGTGTTGTCTGAGGAGGTGGTGGACAATGGCGAGACACAGGTGTCGGGGGGTGAGGTAGTTGTATGGGAAGCAAGTTACAGGGGGGACTCCTTGGCGGGACTTTCTCATGATGGGACAGATTCAATTGTGTTTAGAAAGGCTGATGGGCTTCCGTCAGCACTGTGTGTATAGAACCCCATGGCCTTTCATAAAAAATTTGGTTACAAAGCCGCATGACTCCTGAAAAATTGTTTTTAGAAAGCCGGATGACGTTCCTGAAAAATTGTTAATAGAAAGACGGATGACTTTCCTGAAAAATTGTTAGTAGGAAGCCGGATGACTTTCCTGAAAAATTGTTGCATATGCAACTCAGATGAAGAGGAGGAGGAGGAGGAGGAAAGCAAGCAATTTAGGAGGTAGCCTGAGGTGGGGATGAGAACTGGGGGGATATACATGACCTGTTCATCTTGATGAACGTGAGGATGTCGGCGTTGTCGGTGGACAGGCGCGTCCGTTTGTCCGTAATGATACCCCCGGCGGCACTAAAAACCCTTTCAGACAGTACACTTGCAGCAGGGCAGACAAGCACCTCAAGAGCGTACTGCGCAAGTTCTGGCCACCTGTCCAGCTTGGCCAGCCAGTAATTATATGGCGTGGAGTTATCGGTCAGGACGTTGGTCTGGTCCGCGACATACTCCCTCACCATCTTGCGCTACTGTTCCGCCCTGCTCTGCCTGCCCTGTGGCTGTGTCGTACTGTCTTGCTGGGGTTTAAGAAACTTGGCAAAAGCATGGAATAGTGTACCCCTGCCCTTGGCGCCTGCACTGACTTTCCCCCTCCTCTCCTCTCCAACTTCAGCCACTGCAGTCCGCCCCCTGTTGCTCGACTGGTCTGGAAAGGCCTGTAGCAGTTTCTGAACCAGGGCCTTGTGGTAGAAAGTGACTCGGGTGCTCCTTTCCTCCACGGGTATAAGTTGGGCAAAGTTGTCCTTGTAGCGTGGGTCAAGGAGGGTGTACACCCAATAGTCATTGGTGGACAGTATCCTCTTGACCCGGGGATCATGACAAAGACAGCCAAGCATAAAGTCTGCCATGTGCCCTACTGTGCCAACACGCAAGCCTTCAGCCTCCTCACTTAGCGGACTCTCCATCTCCTCCTCCCCCCCTTCCTCCGACCCCAATTCATCATCCTCAGCCCATACCCGCTCAACAGGTAGCATGGAATCACCCCCTGATGCATGGTGCCCAAGAGTTTCTTCCTCCTCCTCAGTTTCGTGCTGCGAAACTGACAACAGGGTGCTCTCAATGTCACTGTCTTCCCCCACCTCCTGTGACACTGCTGAATCCTCAGATCTTAGGTTCCTCAAGGAGTTCTGGATGAGGCACAACAGAGGGATGGTGACACTGATGATGTGTGCATCACCACTGACCATCTCTGTTGCCTCCTCAAAGGGACCTAAGACCTGGCAGATGTCAGCCATCCACGTCCACTCCTCAGCATAGACATGAGGAAGCTGACTGGCCTGACTACCACCTCGGGGGATCAGCTGGCAGTCTACAACTGCCCTGCATTGTTAGTACACCCTGGCTAGCATGTGTAATGTCGAATTCCAACGCGTGGGAAAGTCACACAGCAGCCGGTGAACAGGGAGTTGTAGCCGCCCTTGCACAGTCCTGAGGGTTGCGGCATCGGTGGTGGACTTGCGAAAATGGGCGCATATGCGCCGCACCTTGGTGAGCAACTCACTCAACTGGGGGTAGGTCTTGAGGAACCGCTGGACCACCAAGTTGAGCATGTGGGCCATGCATGGCACGTAAGTCAGCCCACCAAGATGCAGAGCCGCCACCAGGTTACGCCCATTATCGCAGACCACCATTCCTGGCTGAAGGTTCAGCGGCGCCAGCCACACATTGGTCTGCCCCCTGATGCCCTGTAAGAGCTCTTCAGCCGTGTGCCTCTTATACCCCAGGCTCAGCAGTTTCAGGACTGCCTGCTGCCGCTTCCCTACAACAGTGCTGAAACTGCTGGCCATCGAGGAAATGAGACTTGACGATTGGGGCGTCACTGCCACTTTGGAGGAGGAGGAGGTGGAGGAGGAGGTGGAGGCATAATGTGCCGGAGACACACAGACGGAACTATGTCCCGCAATTCGTGGTGTGGGTAGCACATGTGCAGCCCCAAGATCGGTCTCTGCCCCAGCCTCCACCAGATTGACCCAATGTGCCGTGAGGGAGATGTAATTTCCCTGGCCACCGGTACTCGTCCACGTATCTGTGGTCATGTGGACTTTACCACAAACCGCGTTTTTGAGAGCGTGGGTGATGTTCTCAGACACATGCCGGTGCAGGGCGGGGACGGCACATCGGGCAAAATAGTGTCGGCTGGGGACAGAGTAAAAGGGGGGCTGCCGCCTCCATAAGGTTGCGGAAGGATTCTGTCTCCACAAGCCTGTACGGCAACATTTCCAAACTAATCAGCTTGGTGATGTGCACATTTAGAGCTTGTGCATGGGGGTGGGTGGCTGCGTACTTGCGCTTGCGTTCAAATGTCTGCGGTAGAGACAGTTGAACGCCGCACTGGGACACATGAGTGGAGGAGAGGGAGGGAGATGGAGCTGGAGGGGTCCTTTCGGGGCTGGAGGCTGCAACGTCCTGGCTTGAACGAGACACAGTTGCTGGACTAACTGTGTCAACGTCACCAGCTGACAGAAGTGCAAACCATTTGGTGGGGTGTTTTCTCTACAAATGTTTGCGCAGGCTACTAGTGGTCAGGTTGTTGCATTTTGAACCCCTGCTCATTGACGTGTGGTACAGCTTGCACACCGCCAAACGAGGATCGGCCTCATCATCCTTAAAGTACTCCCAAATTAAGGAGTGGCGCATAGTACGGGCTGGAGCGTGACCTCTAGGAGCACTTGGGGAAGTAGTGACTCGGCCCTGGCTTCTCCCTCGTCGCAGCCCTCTGGCTCTCTCAACAGCTTGTGGTCCTTACGTGTTTCCACTGTACCCACAGCAGCCGGCACTGTGTCACCACGCACACCACGGTCATCACCGCTGACCACTGCACCACCATGATTCCCACCTCTCCCTCCACGACCACCTCTTCCACCTCTCCCAGCTCTTCCCCCTCTCCCCCTGACCCTGGGGTTCTCCATGTGCACAGTAGCAGTATTATATTATTATAATTGTAAAGGATCAATACAGTATCTATAGACTCTGAGGTATATAGCAGGCTGATGAAATGTATTCACTAGTCACTGCACCGTGTATTACGGATCAGTGAAATTAAACGGACAATGTAGATAGATATGCAGGTACGATTATTTTCAGACCTATCCAAAAAAAGATGTACGCAGTTTGCGCAAATAAAACGGGAATCCACAGATCAATACGGTATCTATAGACTCTGAGGTATATAGCACGCTGATGAAATGTATTCACTAGTCACTGCACAGTCATGCACAGGAATATATCTGTTTAGATATGTATAGTTTGATCTATGTGGCTGGACAAGGTGTACCAGGCACAGCTCTGCACAGAATGCAGGCTTACAGCATATACTGTATATTTTTCTTCAGATAATCAATTGGTTTTTAAAAGACTATTGTGGCTTCCTATTCCTACACAGAATACAGGCTTACAGTATATACTGTATACTGTTTTTCAGAGTATAAATAGTCTTTAAAAAGACTGTTGAGGCTTCCTATCCTAACTCCTAACTGCTTGCTGCACACACTACACGAGCTAACACTGTCTCTGTCTGTCTCTTCTCCTTCCCAAAAGCACAATGAGGCTGATGCTGCAGGTCCCTTCCTTATGTAAATTTAGGTCACATGTCACTGCCAGCCAATCACTGCTGGGGAGGTATAGGGGATGTTACATCACAGCAGGCGTTCCCACAGGCTTCCCTTTGATGCTGATTGGCTGAAAAAAACGGGCATTTCAAACTGGCAGTGAGGCATGAATCATCACGAGTCCACGCTGGCTCGGGATGCCAAGCCGAGCCAAAGTGGGCAATATTCGTGCGAATCCCGAATATTGCCGCTTCGGCTCGCTCATCACTAGTCGCTGCACATTTAAGTTTTTTGCATTATGAAATCCCTGTATAACATGATTTTTAAGTGTTGGTGTGAGAGATAGCTCATTTCCACATCCAGAAAAGCTGGGTACTTCTACAAAATGTGCAGAATACACAAAACAGCATTGAGTATCTAAAGGAGGGTGCAAAAAGTTGAATTGAACAAAAGGCCTAAACCGGGTGTGGCTTCTCATCAGTACTCCCCACAAGAAGGGGGAAGGAAGATTTTGTGTGTACCTGCCCATTTCCTCGCCCATGGGAGGAGATGAATGTTCAGCCCCTCAAGTGCAACGCCCATAAGAAATAGGATATCCTGAGTTAAATGCTATGTCCTATTATCTATACAATCCTTAGGGACTACCCTCATTGCCTCATAGCAAACAAGTTCCATATTCACTCATGTGTAAGTGTTGTATTACATGTGTAGGAGTAGTAATGTGATGGTAAAGATGGTAATGTAGTTCCTACTCCGCCATCAAGGTGTAAACTTTGAATCTGACTACTCTGCTTCTTCTGGAGGGAGGGAGTAGTAGTATGAGTCCTTCCTGATTTTTAAAAATTCACATGATTGTTTCCAACTAATAATCAAATATTGAGTTTCTTGCAGATGGATCATCTCAGACAGGATATGCTGTTCCTACCCAAATGTTGTCAAGTCAGAACCACTCCCTTCAGCAATGTCAGTGCAGGAGGCAGAGCTGAAGGCGGTCGCTGAGGTTTGTAAGATGGCTGAGGGTAGGACTGCTAACATTCAGGTATGCCTTCAGTATCACTCATTATTATGGTCTAATCTGGTGGTGCAGAGATTTTGGTTGATCCATGGGTAAGCCCATCAATAATCAATGCTGAGTGTATGAAAGATGTTTGATGCCCTGATGCTACCTGAGGAGGTAAAGGCTAAACTATTACCTGAAGCCTATAGTAAGTGGAAGTCTGTGTGATACAGGATGGTTTTGGGCCAGTAGACTTCCAAAAGGTTTGAGTCTTTTCAGATACCGGCTACAGAGGCTGAAGAGAAAAACATCAAAAGAAAAAGGTAGAAGTGATGATTAAGAATGTACTCTGAAGGGTTGGTAAGAAATTGTTCCTTCAGAGGGCACTCTACCTAAAGAGGATGGATTTAGAACATGGACAAATCAAGAGAGAGAAGGTGTGACTGGGTTGTGGATGGCTCCTGGGTTTAACAATGTTTCCACTAGGTGAGTGTTGTAATAATGATGGGAGAACTATGGGAGTTCCAGGAAGGCATATGCTCAGGTCATCTTATCCATTTCAGAGATTGCAGATTGGCTACATTCAGTTAACAAAGGTGGAACAATGTGAATATGTCCCTGTCTGAATTGTTCTCTTTCCAGGATATTTGGAGACCTGGCCTATAGCAAAGGCTACAGCTAAAGATATTGGCTGAGGAGAGAATATCTACTCCTGGGGCTCTTCTAACCAGAAGATAGTTCTGAGTCCTTAGGAAGTACTCTTTGAGAATGCCCCTAGGTTAGATCTCTATTTCCCCAATAGCTCCAGAAGCAGCATAGTAGTGTTTCAAAGTATGTTATCTGTCTCACAAACAGACTGTCTAATGTGTATGTCCAAGTTTTAGTTTGTTTTCCAGATCCAGACTGCATAAGAGACAACTCAATTTTCACAACCAGGAGATTGGGTAGTGGTGAAAAGAGAGGCGTATGGAAAGTCCTAGAGTTTGAGGATCTACATCAAGTCCTGTAAACCACCGAGACGGCTGTTCAATTGGAATGGATCCATGCGTCACATAGCAACCAAGTGCCAGGACTACAGGGGCCATAATGCTTTTACATGTCTTATTGTTTGGTTTATATGGTACCAGAGGGGAAACAGTTTGATCAAATTCCAATGGTATTTTATCAAGATGAGTCAGGAACTGCCAAGTTTGACTTTTGTAGTGTAGTGGACAGATGACAGATAGGACACTTGGCTTTGGTCACATAAGTACATCTGTGTGACAGGTACTGACCCAGTCTATGGAAATTGTGTAGTGTTTAGAGATGGCCATACCAACTGTGGACATTGGAGATAAGCAGGATGGAATACTAGTCCTAAGTATTGGGAAGATAAATCAGTGGAGGCTGTGGACCTCTAGGGTCAGTAAGGATGAGAATTTGTTGCAAAGGATGACTATCCTGAAGGGAATACCACCAGTCGATTGAAAACATAATGAGTGCAATCCTTGGTTCCTGTCTATTAGAAATCCTACAGGATTTGGTAATATATGTTTTAGGAGCATAAATAAGTGGCAAAGACCCCTTAGGCAAATTTAGAATATTGGTAAGGGAAGAAAACCTCAAAGTCCAACTGCATCTGTGGCTCCTACATCCTTATCTATAATTGCCGTTAAATATTTGGCCAATTTAGAGAAATTAAGACAACCTGGCCTTAGAGACAGAATTTTATACAGGAAAGCTCATTGGTGTTTTCCCTCCAGGATATTGTTCTTATATAATCCATCTAAATGAGACAGATAAAGCAACACAATATCTGGTCATGATTAAGAGGGTTTTGTCATACATCCTCTCAAGTATACATTGTTGCCATAGGAGTCCCTAGAAGAGTTTCTGACGAATTTTTAAAGCTAGAAGTCAGGTAGCTGTGGGAGTTGAGTCATTAATTCCAATGATTAGTATTAATAAAATGTAGATTGGATTAACATCTCTATTATCATCAACAGAGATTTGTGAATTAAACCGGTGACGCTGTGATGACTCTGCAGAACCAACTGGTCCTCGACAGCAGAAAAAGGAGGGGTCTACAAGATCTTTGGAAGTTCCAGCTGTACCTACATTCCAAATAACACCCGATGGAAGTATTATCAAGGATCTGAAGAGACTGACGACTATCGAATGAACTGGCTGAAAATTAAAATTGTTTTTTTTAAAAAAAATGTTTAATGTGTCCATGCCCACACCATAGATATGTACTGTGACTCTGTCAAAGATAAGAATGATTACACCTGTATGAAGAATGCAATTTCATCCTGAAGTAAATAAAAAAACCTTGTTGATGGTTGTGGAGTAAATAGGACACGGTGAAGGCAAACCCAAAAGAGAGTTGGGGGGACCTGGTGAAGCAATAAGGAAAGTCCAGCTCTTCGCTGTTTAGGGCGTTGGGAGAGTACCTCACTTTGCCTGTTCACTTTGAGTCTATTTCCCGCAAAAAGGAGGGATTTGTGAGAGATAGGTTTTTATATATATTGTGTAAAGCCTGTACTACTCGTCTTTGACCACTAGATGGCAGCTAGTTAGCTATGTGAGTCACGTGAACACTCTCTTTGTTTTAACACATGATAATTTGCCTCTTTCAAATTAACCAATGAACTTAGTGTTGAAGTTCCTGAACTACACCCTTGTGTCAAAGAACCAATCACTCTGCTTAAGTAACGCCCCTTTTTGTCTATGTCATACCTACTATATAAGTGACTGTCTCTTTAATAAACTCTCTCTTGCTTGGGGGATGTGAAGTATTTTCCATGAAACCAACTTTATGTGTGGTATCATTGTGAAAGTGGTCTGAGCATATGCATACCTATACTTCTAATGATTTGGCACCACACAAAGAAGAAGAGTATCGCTGGAAGTGCGATAACATTGGGTATTAGAACAGCCATGGTCAAAGAAAGCAAAATATGGCAAACAATGGAAAGAGAAAAGCACTCATAGGGTGATATGTCTAAACTCATAAGTGCAACAATTGAATAATTATGATCACCTTTTTGTGTTGTGCAACCATAGACACAACACTTGTGAGGGCGCATGGATATAATTGGTCCATGCAGCCGATGTCGTCATATCCTCACTTTGAGGGGAAGCCAACCCTCCGATGGAGTATATATATGGTAGGCAAGAAAGTTGTTCCGACACCTCCTGGCACAATATCACGACCACAATAGGATAGATGAAATGTCTTTTATTTGATACCAAGATGACAACGCGTTTCTTTTGTCCTGATGTGGAGGGCACTGGAGTGCAGTAAAGTGTAAAGTGGATCTGCTGAGAAGAAAGCTTGGGAGCTGATCTTTAACCACACTTAAATCATTCAGTAAATGCTCTGCTGTTAGTGAGAAGGAGAGAGCAGCCAACAGCTCAGGAGGAGGCTCTAGAGGAGTAGTCTCTCTCCTTTTCTCAGAGCTCTCTTCTCATCATATCCGTCATCACTTTACTGCCCCCCACCGCATCAGGACAAAAGGCTTGAAAAAGTTTTGTAACTCCAAAACGCGTTGTCACCTTCGTATCAAATAAAATACGTTTCATCTATCCTATTGTGGTTGTGATATTGCGCCAAGAGGTGTCGGAACAATGTAGGCTAAAGTTAGCCAACATTCTTTTTTCTTGCCATGGTCAAAGAAAGGGTCTTTATTTGGTCCAAGGGAAGCAGTTAGAATTCAAAGGTCTACATTGCAGGGTGATAACCATGAGCCATATACTGTAGAATGCAAGGCTGTACTGGATTGATCTCCAATATGGCTGACGAAATTTGCATTGTATGGTATTTCAGTTAGCTTTTCAATGATAAGACCTTTATAAAACACTTTGTAATGCAAACAGCATTGGTGACCCCGACCGAATACGTAGGTGTGTCTGAAAAGGGGCACCTGTAATTTTTGTTATTGTTACTTTTATGGGAACTGAATTAGTTTCAGGAAGTGATGGAGTACAACTTCCTTTCTCAAAGATCCAGGACTAACAGGGGAGATGCATTTAAACCCATAACTGTATGTAGAGTGTTGCTATCCTGTCTCCATCAATACTACAGAGCTGCTTCTAATTCACCCACCTAACAATAATGTAGTAACTCTGCATCTGTGTCCCAGACTACACAGAAGAACCATGGACAATAGGAAATGTCAATGGTTACGCAAGTGGTTAATGTGAAAAGTTGAATAGTTAAATAAAAAAATAAATGTTTATCATAAAAATTTAATTTAAAATTTGTCACTTTCTGATTATTGCCTTGATGATTGGACACCTCTATTGAGGCTTGGGAAGTTGGGAATTAAACTTCCATATATATTAAAGATTATTTGAAAATTTGCTATAAAATGAGAAATCATCTCTGGTCAGCTAGATTTCATTACAGTCAGCGTGTAGCTGTTGCTAAAGTACCATGACCACTTCTGCTTAACTCCTCGCTTACCAGTTTCAATACTCCCCCCCCCCTTGCTCCCGTTAACACTTTTTACAATTACTAGAATCTTTAAAATGTCATCTTATTTTTATTTACAATATAAAAATTACATAGATTCTCAAAATTCCATCTGATCTCACACAGCTTTCTACACTGTTAAACATCCTTACTTGCTTAACCATATAATGTCAGTTACCTTCATGAATATAGTAAAAGTTATTGTCTGAAGCTATAACCAATACCAACAGAGTCCTGTAACCGGTTCAGGACCAGGGTCATTTCTGTCTTCAGGACAACACTTTAGCCATTTTCTCACACATTTGTAACAGAACAGATGGGATACAGGTAACCTGTCTAGCAAACTGCACACCTACAGTACCTACAGGCTGCCCGGTTCAGCAAAAAACTGGCAAACATAACCTATGACAAGCCTATAACTACAGAATCCTGCCTACAGCAGAATAGTCATCCCGATAAGGGTGATCTCACTGAAGAACCCAGCTAGTTAACTTGCAGGTAGCAAGACATCCTGTTTTAGGTTCACCAGGTATCTCCTGGCAGGTGAAATAGACAGAGTGAACAGACGTACTAATTGGGGTCAAAAACAGAGCAGCAATATATCACAGCCAAAACAGTATTCAATAGCAATAACAGAAAAAAGCAAATCAAGACCAAGAGAGACAAAGGTACAGAGACAAAGGAAGAAAAATGGTCACTAAACAGTCTGAGGCCAAACACAGTAGCAATCAAGAAGGCAAAGAGTAATCCGGTAAACAAGTCAGGCCCAAAATGCAAGACCACTCACTGGAGCACTAGGACATCTTCAAACAGCTGATAAGTGAGGGTGCCAGGAGTAGGACCTTCACTGATCTAATATTGATGACCATCCAGAGGGAAAGGTCATCTAAATTGTACTCCCAGAAATCCTCTTTAATAGCTATAACATTTTTATTAGTTGGGCCAGTGACATAATTTGTTTCTGCATTACTTTCTGCAATAATTCAGGTTTCGTGTCATATAATTTTATACACACAGGGGGTCATTTATTATCCTGAAATAAGCCTATATTAGGAGTATTTCAGACGCAGATGACGGCACAACAGTTAGTCGCGCTGCTATCTGTGACTTTGCTCCACTCATGCCAGGTCTAAAATTGTGGGAATGGCATGGGCGGGGAAGGGGACGTGCTTGCAGAGGGTGTATGGAAGCTAGTGAGTTTGGAGCCAGTTTATATATTATTGATACCACAAGCATTATTAATTAACCAATTAAAAGCCACCCACTGTATATTACAGTGGTCAGCCAGGTCACACTGTCACTAATGAAAACTGACAGGGACCCTGAATAGCAGACAGAAGCTTCTAACTTCTGTGTTCTCACATCTCTGAGCACTGTGTATAAAATCTATTCACCACAGTGGTCGTGTGTCCCGTCACATTGTTGCTGGGATTCTGTTGCTAGAGGCCTGCTTGTTGGTGGATATAACAGTAAGAATGTGAGTGCATCCCTAGTTATAGTAGAAAAGTGTAAGAAAATCCTACAACGGTTTTTAAAGACCTTTGGGGAACAGAGAATAAAATAAAAATAAGTAAAAAAAAATTAAGTAAAAAATACACAAGCATAAATCACCCCACATTCTTGTACTGCTAGCCAAGATCTGATTACCTGGTATTGGACATGTAATATTTTAAAATCTACAGTATACAGTGACAAATGTAAACAGACATTTTATTTTAGGGGAATATTATGCTATTACCGGAAAAAATTGCTTAAATGTAATATTTTTGCTTATTGTTTTTTCAATCTGTAAGACTAATAAATCTAAAAATGGCATAAATTATGGAGCACATTTATTAAGACAGGCATTTTAGACGGAGGACTCACTGAAGTTATGAAGAGGCACAGGCACAATACAAAATGATGAATGAAATGGGTCCGCCAGCAGCACCATTCACAATAAAAAGAATCCTTGAAACTTCATCCGAATTTGCAAAAATAAAAATTCTATAGATTCTCAAAATTCCATCTGATTTTACAAATAATATATAAACTGTAAAATATTCTTAGTAATTCTTCCTGTTGTTGAGGTTTAGAAAGGTCTGTTGCAATCAGAGTCTTGTCATTGTCTCAATTTCGGACATTTTCTAGGAAGTTTTACGAGAACACATGACTGACACAGGGCA
Organism: Rhinella marina; assembly: GCA_900303285.1. Taxonomy (NCBI): domain Eukaryota; kingdom Metazoa; phylum Chordata; class Amphibia; order Anura; family Bufonidae; genus Rhinella; species Rhinella marina. Next base: position 114,712 of record ONZH01001413.1, on the reverse strand, counting down.
GTATCTTCCAAAAAGTATCTTCATGATTTCCTCAGAAGAAGGCAAAATTCTTTAAACTTTTGTTTTTGAAAGTGATCAGTTAATTTATAGGCATTCATTGTATTTATTTTCCCAACTAAACACTTGTGAACTTAATGGAACAACAAGAAAATATCACAAAAAAAGAGCAGGATAAGGAACTAAGACGAACAATCTATTCACAAAAATGTAAGTAATTAATGCTACTTTATTTGTAAACATACAAGCATATAAACTTGATTTAGGCTTGACATTCTTCCATACTTTTCTAAATTATGTGCATTTTAAAAAATGTATTCCACTAATATAGCATATATTAACAGCATTTTTAATATCAGATCTGTTAAAGTTTTTTTTACACATATTTACGTGTAGTTTATTTTGGATCAACGGAATCATGTAAAATCCAATTATTTTATAAAATGTTATCAATTTCCAACAAGTTGAAATTATCTTAGAAGTTCATTATGTCCTTAAACATCGTGAATATCCTGATTATCAGCATATAATTCTATATTTATGAGGTTCCCAATCTTTTGTAGAATATAAGCTGTTTTCTGTAAAAATCCAAGATTTTTTTTAAATAACTCTGAACAAGATTTTTTTATTTTTTTAAACTCTTTAATAAATGTAAAACTTACAGAACAGAAAATGAACAATATAACACATTTTACAAACAAAAAACAACAACAAAAACAATCGACTCTATCACCAAAGCCGTGCTGCGGGAGAGAAAAGAAAAAGGGGAAAAAAAATTAACATAGGATGCCAACCTGTTGTTGCCAACCAGTAATATCAGTGTGATGAAGTGATATGAAGACATCAGCAGCAGTCACTGTAAACTATAAAACAATTATAATTGCAATCATAATCTGTACAAGCTCCTCAAGTTTAAAAAAAAAATCATAGACACCTGAAGAATTTGTTTTAGGAAACGGAAAAAATGTTCTATTTTTACAGACGGTCCATTAACCAGATATTGCTGTTACACAAACAAGTGGTCCCTCAAGTTACAATTTGAATTGGTTTCGGACAACCATTGCAAGTTGAAACCACTGTAACTCGAGTCGGTATCTCTATGGAAAAATGGTAATTGGTTCCAAAGCCACAAAATGTCATCCCAAGATAATAGAAAATGAAGATTTAAGAAAAATAATCCGATACCTAAGACAGATATACGGATGTGCTGTTTTTTTGTGGACCCATAGAAATAAACTGTTCCAGATCACATGCAAAATGCGGTTGTAAGGGGTTGTAAAGTTAGACTAGACTGTCTAAACGTGAGCCAGATTTATCCTCCAGTCTGAGGCCATGTGATAAATCTGGTGCAGGTGTAGACAGCCTAAGTTTACACTTCTACAGGATTCATAAATCTGGGCCAGTATCTGCAAGCAGATTAAACCCATTGCTCCTAAACTACATTGCTTCTAGTGCTGTCCTACAGTTTGGTTGCGTAAATCCATATAACAACCAAAAGGACAAAATGGAAACCATACATTATTTCCAGGTTAACTGCAGCATTTTTCAAGAATATTTCCAGAACTTCATCAGTTCAGAAAGGTACCTCATATACCAGGTTTTGTGGTATCTTTCCTGGCAGATTTTTTTCCTTTTGGGGACCAAGCCTAAATATACGTTTATATTATTAGTATGCATAAGGTATTTTAAAGGGGGTTTTCCATCTCATGATGTGACTTCTTCATTTTCAAGACTGGTGTAATCCAACTGTCTCCCCCCCTTTCCCCCACCAACCATCAGATGATGACATACTGTACCTTGAGACATGCCGTAGCATTCTGAGACTGGAACACCCCTCTTCACCAAATGCATCTATTTACTGTTTGATTGTCTCTTAGGATGGGTTCACACTGCCTTTTAGTCCTCCATTGGGCTTTCCATCAGGGTATACATAGGTTGAAATACCAAAAAACAGGGTCCTATGAATTTTTCCGTTCTTTTCCATCTTTATTGTCGGACAAAATAACATAGCCTACCACACTGCTCTGTATGGCAAAAGTAACTGAAATGATCTGAACCAAATCAACTTATTGTTTCATGTTTTTTATGCCAGATTAGATCAGATATTCATATGTCAGACATGACTGAAGATGGAGAAATATGTCAGGATTGCGAGCAAAGAAAATATGGTATGTATAAGACGGCATGTGCACGTATAATCATAAGAGGGTACGGATAATGCCATGTATATATTGTGTTTAAAAATGTTTGAAAAAAACATGGCTGCCCCCTGTCGCCAGCAGTGTCCATGGTTTACCTGCTACTGTATGAACTTCATTAATAGACATATGTACTGTAAGATCAGATCAAAGACTATTATCTAAAGAAATGACTTTAGACAATAGAATCAGCATTGAGGTACAGTAATCAAAGCAATCTCTCCAACTCACCATCTTCACAAAGTGGAAATGCTGTTACAGGAGCGGAAGCATGCAGTTTCCGCTTCCAGACTGCTCAGATGCCGTGGTCACATTTGACCACGGTATCTGAAGGGGAAAATGTATGCGATCAGCCTTTTGACTGATAGCATACATGTGCCATGGGGGTCTGCTATTTTAAAAAGCAGAAACCTGGTGGCTATGGCACCCGCTGCACGTGCGAATGGGCGCCATGTTTAAAGACCGGACGTGTACAGCGGAAGTCCTGAAGGGGTTAATGAATTGCTTGAGCCAACTCTAAAGGTCCTTTTACACGGGACGACGATCTAGCAGATTGTTAGGAAGGAAGAGTTCCTTCCCAACAATCTGCTGATCGCTAGCAAAGGAAACCGCTACATTTACATGCAGCGATCTCCTCCAGAGTATGGGGAGGGACGATCACTAATGTCATCACTCTTCCCCATACAGACTTTCCCGGGAGCAGACGGTGTTTACACAGCACGATCTGCCACTGAGAAATGATGATTTCTGGTGCTGCACAAAAGATCCAATTACCCAATGAACAAGCATTTTGCTAGTTCATAAGGTAATTGGCGGTGCTTTCACAACACAAAATTATTGCTAACGAGTGTTACTATAACATACTATATATAATATATAATATATACTAGATTCTGATTTATTGTTGGTCCGTGTAAAGGGCCCTTTAGGGTGTTGTAGAGAAGCAAATAGTGCTTTTGTCTACCTTAAATCTACCGATTGTGCCCATACCCCCTGCTGTTTTTTACAATGTGTCTGCTACATTCTTCTCCTGACTTAGGCTACTTTCACATTAGCGTTTTTAAATTCCGGTATTGAGTTCCGTTATAGGGGCTCAATACCGGAAAAAAAACGCTTCAGTTTTGTCCCCATTCATTGTCAATGGGGACAAAACTGAACTGAAGACAACGGAATGCTCCGTTCCGTCTTCAGACCGGAGAACAAACCGCAGCATGCTGCGGTTTGCTCTCTGGTCCAGGCATCCGCACCAAGACGGATCCGGAATGACCCCCAATGCAAGTAAATGGGGACGGATCCGTTTGGTGTGGACACACCAGTAATCCGGATCTGTCCTCCATTGATTTCCAATGGGGGGTCATTCCGGATCCGGCCACACAGACATACATACAAACAAACATACAGACATACATACAAACATACAGACATACATACATACTCACATACTCCAGGGACGCCGGCAGCATGTCTTCACGCGCCTCCTGCGCGCAGCTATGTATGACGTTTCCCCACTGCGCCCAGCAGAGGGCGCTGTGGGGAATCATCATCACTGCGCGCAGGAGGCGCGTGAAGACGTTCTGCCGGCGTCCCTGGAGTATGTGAGTATGTATGTATGTCTGTATGTTTGTATGTATGTCTGTATGTTTGTATGTATGTCTGTGTCTTGTTTCAATGTGTGTCATGTGTGGGGCATCCACACATGTATAGCGTTAGCACGGATCCGTTGGCACCCTTTAGGTGCCGGATCCGTGCTAACGCTAGTGTGAAAGAGGCCTTAGGGCTACATTTTCAGATGGCTTACTACACACTAGAGATAAGCGAAGCTTATCAAAGAGGTTCAAAGAGGTTGCGTACCTTTTTTACCTGAACGTTCGTTATTAGTGTGCGAATGTTCGCTAAAAGCCATATAATTACGTATATTTTGTACGCAAATTCAACAAATCTATTCGTCGAATATACGAATCTTAGGAAAAGTTCGGCGAATGTTCGGCGAATAAAATTTTGCATGATTCGCTCATCTCTACTACACACATAGATCTTTTGTTATACATACCAACTATTGGTCTGATTGAACAGATATTGGTCAGATAATCTGTTGATGTAATACAGCCCATATTTTGCCTGATGATGATGCAAGACAATTACACTAAAACTGGCTATATGAGATAACTGTTGGCCAAATGTCCTTTTAGACAACACCTATTGTGTCTGATCCTCCCATACATGAGCATGCTTGGATAAAGTCATTGAATAGAGAGAGCGGAGAAAGCCACTGCCAGACTTCTCTGGTAGCTGCTTGTTTCCACATTAATAAAAGGGTCCAGCAACAGAATCCAAAGATCCCAAATCTGATCTCCCATAACAACAGCCTTTAGTAGATGGTCGAGAGTCTAAAGGCCACCATACACATTAGATGGGCGGCTGAAATTGGTGAGCATGGCCCGCTTTAGGTTCAATTGGGCAACTACTACTCCAAAACATGCCCCCAAAGCATACTCAGCTCGTCAATGTGCATGTGTTCTAAATGGGAAGGAGAAAGTAATTTACTACCAGACAAATGTGGCAGAAGCTCAACACTAGAGATGAGCGAATCATCCAAAATTCGCTTCGCCGAATGTTCATTGAATTTTTCAAAATATTCGTACTTCATACGAATCTATTCAGCCGAAGCTGCATACAAATCATACGTTATTATGTAGTGTCTGTAGTGTTCTGAACATTCGCGCACTAATAATGAACATACAATTGTTAAAGGTACGCTACTTATGTGAACACGTACACATGAGCGTACAAATTGCGTACGAATCCTCAGCGTACTATTGTCTAGCGATTGCGTAATACGCAGGCACGCACGACGCTAGGCTTTGCTGGAGCGGAATGGTTTAGCAGGAGGAAAGCTCTGAGTCTGATCCCTGGCTACATGATACTGTATCAACAGATGACAGCAGATCATCTGTTGATTGAGATGAGTGTGCCATCCACTCCACTACCTCATACACTTTCTCCTCCACTACAATTTTGCGCCTTGGTGGGTTAGCCTGGTGGAACAACGGCCAAGTATTGTGAATACTACTAGTAGATGCTCCGACTACAGGTTCTTTGCCACTGCTAGCCTGTGCCACCTTCTCCTTATTTTTGGAGCTCGAGGTCTGGCTGGAACTGGAACCCTTTTGCTTTTCCACGCCAGACATTTTCACTTGACTGTGCAGGTCTTTGTCTCTCTCCCTGTCTCTCTCCCTGCCTGATTAATTACTGACCCTGCACTTGCCCTGCACTGGCCCTCATATGTATTATGGATGCCCAGAACAATGACACCACAATTAAGTTCAGAAACTTCAGAACTTCACAGACAGTGCTTCTGCTCGTCTCAGCAGTTGCAGCACAACTGATGTCACAGGCTTACCGAGCCTATGAGCCAATCAGAGCAAGCCATTCCCACTAGATCAGGTGACCACTTTCTTCCGCCTATTTCCGCACGAATAACGAACTTACAGTAAAAGTTTGCAAATTAACTGAATTAGTACGCATCAGGGTATAAAGCAACTTTTACGTGGCATTAGCGTACAATTCATCGGACAAGTACATAGTGTATGCGTACAAAGCTTTAAGAACATTTTCGAATCGAACAGAGCGAATCTGAAAAAATCTGGATTCGCTTCGGAGTGGAAAATTGCGTAGATTCGTATCGAATCTATGAAGCGGCGAATAGATTCGCTCATCTCTACTCAACACCTTGAGAACCAAAGAGTTACGCATGTGAAAATCCACCTGACCAATCTGTCTTTACAATGAAAATGAAGTTCTATCAGTGAAGTGTGCAGTCTGGTTTAAAGGGGTTGTCTCACTACAGTAAATGGCATTTATCATGTAGACAAAGCTAATACAAGGCACTTACTAATGTATTGTGATTGTCCATATTGCCTCCTTTGCTGGTTGGATTCATTTTTCCATCACATTATACACTTCTCATATCCAGGAGTTATGACCTCTCTGCAATCCAGGAATGGAGGTTGTGCTTGTACATGATAGGTAAAAGGGCCAGCTTCTCGGGTGGCTGGGAGTGAATGTAGGCACACATGCACAGCAGCTCCCATGCCAGGCACCTTGTATCTCCACAGCAGCGGAGGCCATAACCCCTGGAAATGAGCCGTGTATAATGTGATGGAAAAATCACAATACATTTGTAGGCACCTTGTATTAACATTATGTACATGATAAATGCCATTTGCTGAAGTGAGCCAACCCCTTTAAGTGGGATTTAAAGGGAGTTTTTGAGGTTGCCAAAACTGTTGACAACACTATATACTGTAGATCCTGAGGAGAGCAAGGAAAACATAATTAGTTTGATGCTCATACAGGGCGCATGTTAGAGAAATCAAACTTTTAATCTTCCCATCCCCATGATCATGCGTGCTAAGGAGTCCAATCAGGAGACTACTAGAGCTGTTACTGAGAGCAGAGGGGAGGGGCTGGAAAGCGTGCAGCACAAAGATCCCAGTACACTGACCATAAAAAGGACTGGCAGTTATGGGGTTGCACTACCAAGCTCAGCTGTCCATATGGATGAGATGATGTCCCTGGCAATCAGATATTAAAGTCTTATCCTAATGTTCCAAAATGACAGGTCTCTCCCTATTTGTGTATGGGAAGTGACCTGTCAATCATACTTCCTGGACATGACCCAGTATTATAGCTTTGCTTTTCCATGCAGATGTGAAACACTATATGTATATTGGTATGCTGCTGAATATATGATTATTTCCATGAGTAAATAAAAATTATATATATATATATATATATATATATATATATATACCGGTTTTCACTTCACACCAGTGAAGTGAAAACCATTTCAGGTGACTACCTCTTGAAGCTCATCAAGAGAAAGCCAAGAGTGTGCAAAGCAGTAATCAAAGCAAAAGGTAGCTACTTTAACCCTTTCACGACCGAAGGTTTTTTCGGTTTTGCATTTTTGTTTTTTGCTCCTTGCCTTCATACAGCCATAACTTTTTTATTTTTCTGTTCACATAGCTGTATAAGGGCTTGTTTTTTGCGGGACAAGTTGTACTTTCAAACACCACCATTTATTATTGCATATGTTGTAGTGGGAAGCGGGAAAAAAATTCCAAATCGGGTGAAATTGCAAAAAGACCACTATTCCACTACAGTTTTCCGGGTTTTTTATTTACGGCGTTAGCTGTTCATTAAAACTGACTGCTTACTTTCATTCTACAGGTCAGTACGAATCCAGCGGTACCTAACATGTATAGTTTTTCTTGTGTTTTGATAGTGATAAAAAAATTATAAAGTTGTTTTTTTTTTTTTGTTTTTTTTTTGGTCGTCATATCTTGACCCCTATAACTTTTTGGAATTTATGTGTACGGAGCTGTATGGGGGCTCATTTTTTGCAGGGCGATCTGAAGTTTTTATTGATACCATTCTGGGGTGTGTATGACTTTTTGATCGCTTTTTATTTAATTTTTTTTTAGAAAAAAAAAGCGACAAAAAACAGCGAATCGCCATTTTGACGCTTTTTTCCGCTACACAATTCACCATGTTGGAATTTTTTTTTTTTAAAGTACGGGCGTTTTCCGTCACGGTGATACCCATGATGTCTATATTTATTTTTATTTAGGTATTTATTTTTTAATTATATGGAAAGGGGGGTGATTTAAACTTTTATATTTTTTTATTTTTTATATATTTTTTAACATTTTTTTAATTTTTTATATTATTTGAAAGCTCAAATATGAGCTAATATATTGTACTTTTTATTTTTTCACTATGAGCAATCCCTGATTTTTAATCTTGAATTAAAACTCATGATTGCTTATTTCTTATCCTGGCCAGCCATCTAGTGGCCAGAATAAGAATTGCACTTTGAAAGCTATAATCCTCACCAGCGAGGATTACAGCTTTCATAGCGTGTACAGACGGCCCGATTGGCCAATCGGGTCGTCTGTACATCACCCGGAAGCGAACCGCTTCCGGGTTCAGACGCCACCGGAAGACTTCAGAAGGGCCCACAAGAAATAAGAAGCCCATCGGAAGACGCCGCCGATTGCGGTAAGTAGCCGCAAGTCTCTGCTGTTAGAAACAGCAGAGACTTGCCGGCCATGACGCCCGCCGCACGGGCGAGCGGGTGTCATGTCCCCGCACCGCCCGAGCACCGTACATGTACGGCGCCGGTCGGGAAGGGGTTAAAGAACCTAGAATATAAGACATATTTTCAGTTTTTTCAGTTGTTTCACATGTTTTTGTTAAGTATATAATTCCACATGTGTTAATTCATAGTTTTGATGCCTTCAGTGTGAATCTACAATTTTCATAGTCATGAAAATACAGAAAACTCTTTGAATGAGAAGGTGTGTCCAAACTTTTGGTCTGTACTGTATATATACTGTATATATATATATATATATATATATATATATATATATATATAACAGGTAATGTGAGCGGCACTGCGTATGCTGGATTATTCGGTGTGCCAGCGGGTGCGGACTTTGATCCAAAAAATCCAAGACTAAAAAACATGTTGTTTTTATTTTTACATATATATATATATGTACAGTATATATATATATATATATATATATATATATATATATATAGTTCTAATGGTAATATTGTAAATAGCGTTTACTTTTATATCACCATACTCTTCCTAAATTCTACTTAACAATTCAAACTATTTTTAACAGGTGACCTGATTTTCCATCTATTATATTGCTATGATGTCTACATCGTATCGCCTCCTTGCCCACAGAGTCCCAAACAAAATGGAATAGACACCTATCTCAATGAGAGCATTGTCAAGCCTCTTGAAGAGAAAGGATATTATTGCTACCATGGATCCAGAAACATAACTGGGGGTGACTATATTATTCAGGCTATGAGTTACCCTATTACTATAATCCCAACAACCATTGTACCAGTATTCAAAGACAAAAAGTTCTCAAACCTACGAAATTTACTCCTGAGACCAGATTATTTGGAACGGACTGTGTTTCTCTTATTTGATGCCTCGCAAGCTTATCCCGATGCAATATCAAAGAACAGCTACTCATTGTCTGTACATGATCCTTATCTGCTGCCAAAACTGATCCAAACGATTGAACAAAATAGGAAAGAGACTCCTCTGCTGCAAAGGAAAATAAAGTATGAAATGGGACCATACCCCGGTGAGTATAGCAAGACTGTATACAGATTTCCCAGGAAGTTAAAGGGGTTATCCAAGTTCCTTGAAAATGTGGCCTTAAAAGGGGTTGTCCAGCCTTTACTAAGTGATGGCCTATGCTCAGGATGGGGTATTACAAGCTGATCGGTGGAAGTCTGGCACCCCGCACTCTCATAGATTAGCTGTTCGGGGGTATCTTTATCACCAAAAGGTGGTGCTGGAAGTACCATATGTCTTTTTGATAACTTTTTATTAAAAATTTTTTTGGGGTGGTAACGTGACCAAAGAACAACAAATTGGCTATTTTAATTTTTTTATGTTATAGTGTTCACTGTGCATTATAAATATTTGGACATTTTCAGACAAGGTGATACCAATGAGGTTTATTTTTTATTGTTTATTTCTATGTGTGAAATTGGGAAGGGGAACTGATTTAAATTTTGAATACTCTGGAATTTTTTATATTTTTTTAAACTTTTTTTTTGCATTATTCTCTGTACTATATATTTCCCTTAGGGGACTTGTGTATGCAATCTTCTGATGGCTGGAACCATAGATTGCAATTGAATACTATGCAGTCTTTGGGATTTTAACAACTGAAAACAAAGGTGCTTGTACTGAAAGGATTGCTTCAACTGATTTTTAATGATATCACATGAGGGTTCAACATCAGACAGCTCGATCCTTTGATATCATTAAAAATCACTTGAAGCAATCTTTTGAGTGCAGGAGCCTTTGTTTTCAATTGTATTACTTGGCCTGGGAACCGTCTCCTGCCACTCTCCTTAAATCTTAAAGAGTGTGACCCGACTAATCTGAACTTTGGGATTTTAACAGGCTGCCTGTCAGGCCATGCCTCAGGCACAGCTTTTTAGACAGCTTGGAGGCCCCAGGCTGTTACAGCAACCCAGAGACCCATGTTTTCACTGCAGGGGCTCTGATCAGATTAGAAAGTAAGCCCTCTTCTTCTGTCTAACCCCACAGATGCCATTGACACTGACATCTAAGGGTTTAAGTGTCTGGGATCAGAGTCATTTATGAACCTGGTCACTGCTGGTGGGTGCCTGCTGTATTTTACTGCTGCATATGGAGTGAGCTTAGCTTGTGATCCTGCTCCATAAAACCCCTTAACCCATATGACGTACAGGAACATTGTATGTTGTTAGGGGGTTAAAATAGGGCACAATGCTTGAAAGAAAGAAAGAATTTGAAATTAGACTTAAAGTCCTTTGAACAGGTAAGAGAAATTTCATTCCATATTATTTCCCTTTTGTAAACATGCCTAGCAATCAGCTGAGCAAGGCATAAAAATAATGATTTGTTTGCAGCACACCTTCCCATTTTACGTAGTTGAAAAAAGACATAAGTCAATCCAGTTCAACCAAGGGATGGGTGGGGATGTGAATTCCAGAAGGAAGTGAGATTTCTACGCAGTTTCATAAGCATCAATGTCATTTACTTTCAAGAATTCATCTAACCCCTTTTTAAAACTGTCCACTGTTCCTGTTGTGACCACGTCCTGAGGAAGTCTATTCCACAGATTCAGAGTTCTGACAGTAAAGACGCTTCTGGAGACTGAACTTTTTCTTCTCCAGTTGGAGACAGTGCCCCCTTGTCTTTTGAGGGTATTTTAGATGGAACAGTTTTTCACCTTTTTTTTTTTGTTAGATGTCTCTTCTCAAGACTAAATAAATTTAAAGGGAGTCTTTCACCTGATCTGAGTGTCATAGACTGCTCAGATCAGGCTATAGACTACCTTACTCACATTAAACCAGTACGATGTCCCACCCTGAAATCCTCAGAAAAACACTTTTATAACATATGCAAATAACCCCCCCGCAAGTGCCCGGAAGCCTCCTTATACAAGAAGGTGCCCAAGCCCCCGGGCGATTTGAATCGCAAACCCCTCCCTTTTCCATGCTCCGGCCCGCCCTCCTTTATTATAATAAGTCCAGTGCTGTGCCACTCTTCTGGTCCCTGGCGCCTGCGCACTGCTCTGCCCACTGTGGGCAGAGGCGCAGGGGCATTTAGAGCGCATGCGCCGCTGTTCACAGGCTGGACGAAGTAAAAAGCCGCCGCAATGAGCAGGCGACGGGCGCTGGATGAGCGGCGCAGCGCTGGACTTGTGACCAGGAGAAGGAGGAGGGTTTTTTTTGCATATGTTATAAAAGTATTTTTCTGAGGATTTCAGCGTGGGACATCGTTAAGAAAGGTACTGTTTTAATGTGTGTAAGGTAGTCTATAGCCTGATCTGAGCAGTCTATGACGCTCAGATCAGGTGAAAGACTCCCTTTAATTCTTTTAATCTTTCTTCATAACTAAGACCCTCCATACTCCTTATCAGTTTAGTCACTCTCCTTTGTACTTTTTCCAGCTGCAGTGCATCCTTTCTATGGACTGGTGCCCAGAACTGAACTGCATATTCCAGATGAGGCCGCACCAAAGCTTTATAAAGTGGAAATATTACATCCCTGCCCCGCGAGTCCATGCCTCGATTAATGCAGGACAATATCCTGGTAGCTTTAGAAGCAGCTGATTGACATTGTATGCTGTTATTTAATCTAACATCTACAAGGACACCCAAATCCTTCTCTATAAATGACTCGTCCAGTGTTACATCCCCTAGAACATGTGAAGCACAGAGATTATTACTACCAAGATGCATAACTTTACATTTATCCACATTGATCCTCATTAGTCAAGTTGATGCCCAATCACTCAGAGTGTCCAAGTGAGCTTGTAGTTTATGGACATCTTCCATAGACTGTACAGTACTACATAGCTTAGTGTCACCTGCAAACATAGAAATGGTGCTATTAATCCCGTCTTCAATATTATTAATACTGTAAATTAACAGAAATTAACAGAGGACCCAGCACTGAACCTTGGAGTACAAAATTTATAACCCGGGACCATTCTGAAAAGTAATCATTGACCACAACTCTCTGGACACGGTCCTTCAGCCAGTTTTCAATCCAATTACAAACTATACTTTCCAAGCCAATAGACCATACTTCGCCTATTAAAAGTTTATGAGGGACAGTATCAAAAGCCTTTGCAAAATCCAGAAACACTACATCCACAGCCACCCCTCTGTCCACCTCCTCGTAAAAACAAATCAGGTTAGTCTGACAACTTCTGTCTTTGGTAAACCCATGCTGGTTATTATTTATGATATTATTTATAGTCACATAATCTTGTATATAGTCCCTTAAGAGTCCTTCAAACATTTTTCCCACAACATAAGTTAAACTAACTTGTCTATAATTGCCTGTAGAGGACCTACTGTAGATCCTTTTTTGAATATGGGCACCACATTTGCCTTGCGCCAGTCACTTGGCACTGTACCAGTACCTATAGAATCTTTAAAAATTATAAACAAGGGCAAAGCAATGACTGAACCCAGCTCTTTAAGAACTATTGGGTGTAATCCATCTGGACCCAGAGTTTTGTTCACATTTGCCTTATTTAACTTAGCTTGGACCATATCTACAGTTACCCAGTTGAGTATATTACTGGATGTACTAACAGCCCCAGCACCACAGATATCAGTTCTTTTCTCTTCTTTTGTGTATAGCGAGCTAAAAAAAACATTCAGTAACTCTGCCGTTTACTTATCTTCAGTGACTAACCCCCTTTACCATTATTTAGGGGACCTACCTGCTCAGACCTTGTTTTTTTTATAGTATATATATATATATAAAGATTTTTTGGGGATTTGTTTTGCTCTTTTGCCACCTACTGTTCATTTTGTATTTTATGCAGATTTTATCTCCTTTTTACAGATTTTTATTAGGCCCTTTGTTTTGTATTTTATGCAGATTTTATCTCCTTTTTACAGATTTTTATTAGACCCTTTGTAAACTTCAAAAGCAACAACTAACTCTTTAGATTTTTAATTTTTAAATGCCCTTTTTTGTAATTTATTTTAAGAAGCTGTAAGCCATGGGATAAACAGGGGATGTGCTGCTAAGAAGCAAAGTACTGTATGAGAGGAGGGGATTCAATGTTCATTCATTCAAGCCCACCAGTTGTCTTCCTACATCAGGGGTACTCAAGAACTTTTTTTTGTAAAGGTCCACGTACCTGGGTATTCTGTTGGGTGCAGGTCTGAGCCACAAAAAAATAAGGAACAGCTTCAGAGGCATGTAGTATGCTGAGGAAATTTGATTTTTTTTTCTTAAATAACCCATGGCTGTAATCCTCCCCAATGAACCCTATACTCCCCACAAAGTAAATAAACAGTAATGATGCCCTTTAGTGCCGCCCTAGACCGTAATCTTGCCCCTTGAACAATATGATGCCCCTTTAGTGCAGTATGATGCAACAAAGTGCTCACTGTACCTGTGTCCCAAGGGTTTAAACACTGTTGAAAGTGGAATATGCAAAGTTCCAGGCAGCTGACAACCACAGTTCGTATTTGGACTGCGGTCTGCCAGATGCCTACTCCTATCTTACATCATCCATTGGTACGTGTTATGGGCAATTTATCATCCCACTGAATTTACTCATCTTAAAATAGCAATACACATGAGATTATTGTGAGCCAAAATGACAAATTTACACCTATCATCTAATGTGGGTGTATGTGGGTGATCTGATCTTTCCCCTAATGGCAGATGTCGGAAGAAAAAAGGATTGCGCTGTTAGAAATCATTACTGATAAAATCAGTGTTTTTTTATTATTTGTTTCAGCTTCTACAGTATCCTCCATTCCTTCGGAAATGTGCATAGAGAGTGAGTATGTTATTCTTATAATATTTGTAAAATAATGTTATTGCAGTAATAAATTAAAGAGCTCAGATTTTTTATTTCACACTTTAAAGGGTTTTGTATGAGTTGAAAGAAATAGCTGCTTTCTTCCCAACCACTCTTTTTCATGGGCTGGGTCTGGCATTGCAAGCTCAGCTCTATGTAAAGTCAACCTCTATTGATCCACTTATAAAACTGTTATGTGCCTTAGGGTGAATTCACACAACAGTGCCGTGTTTTGCGGATACTGGCCGCATGCGTTCCGCATTTTGCATACCACACATGGCCGGCGCTATACAGAAAATACCTATTCTTGTCCACAAAAATAGGACATGCTCTATATTTCTTGTAGGGCCACAGAACAGAAAAACAGATTGAAATTCATGGCGCCACACCCATTCTGCAAAATTGCAGAACGGATGCAGACCCATTCACACGGTCGTGTGAATGCAACCTTAGTATGTAAATAGGAATTTCTAATCCAGACCTTAAGTTAGTTTTCTGGGAGTGCAATATTGGTGACCTACCGGCAATGCTGCCGAAAACCTGTTTAAAGAGGCAATGGCGCTCCATGAACATGACAGCATGGCAAGCATAGCACTGTACATTGCCTGGCCATGCTTGGTATTGCAGCTCAGGCCTACTCACTTGAACTGGACTGAGCTGCACCAGGGATGTACCACCAATGAGGCGAGGTGAGGTGATTGGCTCAGGCAGCACCAGGTAGGGGCAAGAGGGGGATTATCAGTTTCTGCAGTATAGTATTGGGAAGCACATACAGTATGTGGCACTGTATTATCTTGTATGTTTTGTAGTTCTGTATGTAATATTTTCCAAGTATGTCTTTAACAGTAGGGTTGGAGGGAAGGGGTTAGGTCAAGAAATTGGCATGGGGGGGATGGGGGAACGGCACTATTTCAGCTAGCAGAAAGGCTAGGTGCACTCCTGAACTGAACCTAGGCCATGTGACAAATGAACATACTGTACTGTCACTGGCCTCACTGGAGCGCCACTGAATTTTCAAACAGCTAATCAGTGAGGATGCCCCACAATCTGACTTTGATGGTCTATACTGAGGATAAGTCATCAGTTTTGTACTCCTGGAAAACCCCTTTAATAAATGAATGCCTTATGTTGTTTAGTAACTTTAATCATGTGCAGGCTCCAAGCGTCATTCACAGTAATAGGGTGCTTTCACACACAGCAGATTTTGTGGCAGAAAATTCTGTGACTGAAAATCAGTTCCATTCACCTTAATGGGACCTGCAGAAATCCATGTGTTTGCAGTCCCATTCAAATGAATGGAACTGATTTTCAGTCACAGAATTTTCTGCCAAAAATCTGCCACGTGTGAAGGCACCCTCACAGTGTATCATGGGAAGAAACTAAAATAACTTCCTCCTTGAGGAGAATGAGTTAGCTAGCTATGCAGAGAATGAAGTACAGCTACAGTAAGCATTCCTCATCTAAACAGGGACTAACATGCTACCTGTAGAGGTAATTTTCAGCTAAGGTTGTGTACTTACAGCAGCATCTGCACTCATTCAAGCAGACAATCTCTCTGCAGTGTAAAAGGGGAAGACAAAGAAGGGTAGAGTGTTGAGAGGTAGAAGGCTTGTAGACAGAGTGACCAAGACTGGGCTGCAGCTCTACTGTATATGTAACATGAGGGCAGATAAAATAAATTCCTGTTAGCAAGTTAGGTAAAAGGGGAGATCCACAGTGCAAACAGCTGAGCTTTACAAGAAGACTGTACAGAAGCATCTAAGAGCACTGTCAAATTTTCATTTTTATTCTGGAGCTGAGACCATGGGCAGGAGTAGCGCTGTCTCCTTCAATCTCATTCAACCCCTTTAAACACCCGCAGAATATCTAGAGGTAGTCAGCAAATGCCTGAAAATTATCCTAAAAAATTGATTCTGTTTTGCTTCATGATTTTCTTATAAAAGCTTTTAGTTCATGCTGAACAATTCCGCTTTGTTCATATTTGCTGACTGAAACAAAACACAGCTCCTGTATTTTCACTAAATGGTGTAAAAAAGGGAAAGTACAGCTCTGCAGCTTGTTTTATGTTTTTTTTTTTTTACTGCAGGAAATTCCAGGTCATCTCTCCTTGACATTTTCAAAATAGGTAACTGACTTGCTGATTTTAAATTTAGAACATATAGAAATCTATCTATCTATTATCTATCCATTATCTATCTATCTATCTATCTATCTATCTATCTATCTATCTATCTATCTATCCGTATACATAGAGAGAAAGGTTGCCTGTACCTTGTACGGTCAGGCATTGGAATCTAAATGGCAGTCTGCACTTGTACTTTTTATATGAAACAGTAGCAAGTACAGGAGCAGTGTGGCAAGTACAGGAATGGCCCAGCAATTAGTGATAATCCGCTTGCAGATCCTGTGGCTGAACCGCACAGTGTATGGGCACCCTGATTTGGTCAATGATTGTGAGCCAAAACCTGGATTGGAGGCTACACAGAGATTAGGTATAAGGTAAGGATCTGCACCTGTTCTGTGTTTAGACCCACACATGGTTTGGACTCAATCACTGATGGAAATGACTGACAAAATCACTGAAGTATGAACTAGGCCTAAGAGAGATCTTTAATTTATGTTTTTCATTTCTTTATAAGGGCGCCTCTTTCATGGTAAAGACAGAAGGGATAGCCATGCTTTGCATGAAGAAGGTATGTTTTATACCCTACCTATCTATTTAGACTAGCATAAGAGATGCAATCAGTTGGCAATGAGCCTATTTGCTTGTTTGTTAGCTGATTGCCACCATGTTTACACATTGTAACGATCAGAAACCAACATTCCAATGATCACTCATTTGGCCGATTGTTAGCTTAAATAAAAGGGCTTTTATTCCAAGTGACCTTTTAGGGTTCCTTCAGAGACAGTTTTGGACCCAGAGTTTTTTTTGACCATTTTCTAGGTGTTTTTTCCATATAATTAGTTTTACCGCATTGCTCCCGGTTAGCCCGAATCCTATACCACACTCATGAGGGTCAATACCCCGAAACAGCTGTCTGTGGATGGATAACTGGCTTAGGTCTTCCCCGTCACATCCTTAAGGCTTGTAAAAGAGTGGGATCTTGACATAGGGGCCACTTAATATGGTGGATCTGGTGATCTCTGTAATGGGGACACCCCTTAGCTTGGTTTTCCTTCTCTGGAGAGATTTCTGGCTTTCACTGTGTTTAAGACCCATAACTGGGGCTCCACGGTTATTTTGCATATTACTGTTTCCCAGGGAGCTTTGCATTTTGGATTGCTGTGTTGAGATGAGGCTCCACAGTGTTTTCAGGGAGACCAGCTATTGTTTTGTTTTAGTTTTACCACCTGTTGTCCGGGTTCAGAGCTGAACCCGGACATGTCTCCTTCTTCACCCAAGCAGTCCCTCTGGATGAGCATTGGAGCATTTCATGCTTTGATGGTCTCCCTTGCCCTCCTCTAAATCACGCAGGGCAAGGGCTTTTTCAGCCCATTATTGCCGGCGACGTCACCGGGAACACTGCTAGACAGAAGCCTCCACCTAGCAGTGTAGGTTGTAAACAAAAAAAGCCCTTGCCCTGTGCGATACCAGCAATGGCAGTCTATGGGAGAAAAATAACTGCATGCCACAATTAGAGAAAAACGCCAATGAAACAAAAAAGGTTGAAAATACACCACTACAGAAAAAAAGCCTGTCTATCCTATGTTTAATGTTTCCCATAAAACGCTATGTAACATCTGGAGCTGGTGTTTTAGAGAACGATAAACAACAAAAAAAAAAACACAATAAAAACTACATGTGTGAACACACCCTTATGCTCTTTTATGACTATCAAACCAGAGAGAGAGAGAATAAGGTAAATCTTTATTTTGTTTGTTTCTCTATTAGGACGACTTTTTCATGGTAGAGGCAGAATGGACTGTCCTGACTCAAGAACTTTGCATGAAGAAGGTAAGTTTTCTCTCCTCAACCAACTGGTAGTGGAAAATCATGGTGAACCATTATTAATACTAGAGTGACTACCTTGGCCCCAGGAGCATGTAGGCGACAGTGCCGGTTGCTATGGTACAGCCCAAGCATATTTTTATGCTACAAAACTAATACAAACATTTAAAGACCAAATCATGGGGTGTATTAAAGGGGTTTCCTGGTTTGCACCAACATGCTTTAAAATAATCATTTATAAAGCTGTAAAGTATTTCTTTTACCCCCCTTAGGGCTCATGCACACAAATGTATTTTTTGTCTGTGTCTGTTGTTTTTTTTTTGCCGCCCATATGCGCAACCATTCACTTCAATGGGGCTGCAAAAGAATGTAAATGACTCCATGTGCGTTCTGTGTCTTTATGTCCACATGTCCGCTCCGCATTATGGACAAGGATAGGACTGTTCTCTTATGGGCCAGCCGATCCGTGTTTTGCGGACCTGCAATTTACGGACTGCAAAACAACAGTGGTCATGTGCATGAGCCTTAACTGTGATGTTATGTCCATGGCCATGTCAAAGCAGCAACAGGGTCAGTGATCGGGTAGTGTCTATGTATCTAGCTGGTGGGAGGCGCTATAAACTAGCTGGGTGTTGTTAGGGGCAGTGATAGGGGAGTGTCTATGTAACTAGCTGGCGGGAGGAGCTATAAACTAGCTGGGTGTTGTTAGGGGCAGTGATAGGGGAGTGTCTATGTAACTAGCTGGTGGGAGGAGCTATAAACTAGCTGGGTGTTGTTAGGGGCAGTGATAGGGGAGTGTCTATGTAACTAGCTGGTGGGAGGAGCTATAAACTAGCTGGGTGTTGTTAGGGGCAGTGATAGGGCAGTGTCTATGTAACTAACTGGTGGGAGAAGCTATAAACTAGCTGGGTGTTGTTAAGGGCAGTGATAGGGCAGTGTCTATGTAACTAGCTGGTGGGAGGAGCTATAAATTAGCAGGGTGTTGTTAGGGATGGGGCTGGAGCTGTGGCAGACAAAGAAGAAGTGCTTCATGGGTCTGGTTGGATGTAGCAACAGGAAGTGCCGCAGGGTGTAAAGAAACCAGAATGATTTGTTCAAATTGGAAAAAAACATGGAGAAGATGAGATAAGCAACTACATGAGTATAACTGTAAATCATAGTGATCCCAGAAAACCACATGATTTTACAGATCATGGTTCACACCTACGATGGGATAGTGTTTATCCAGATAATATTTTTATATGTCTTTCTTTTTTAATTTGACAGAAGATCATGAAACTGTATTATCACCACAAATACAAGAGCAACAATCAAGATGTTTTTCAACTGCCTTTAAGACGGGTTTGTAATGTAACTTTCATTTCATTAGAAATATCTATCATGCATATGAGAAGCCATATCTACAAATGAAGGAGGCATCTACGAGTTTTGTACTTGGACTTTGCATGACAGGGCTGTAGTGATTCGGCTTTTTTCGATGATTTGGGAAACATTAAAGAGATTTCTAATAAACAATTCATTTGAGGGGCCCAAGATTGGGAGCCCCACTGATAAAGTGTCTGCATACAGTATGTAGGTAACCTCATTTGGCAATTTCTTCATAATCATCCCCTGTTCTGTGGATTGATGTTGTTCAAACAGTAGGATGGGCCAATAAAATGTCTATGACATATCTGCTATATAGAACCATACATTACCTCCAAATGCCTAAGATTTGAATTCTGTATGAAAAAAGCCTTGTTCCTTAGGTTGCTATGTTGTTTCTTGGGAAGAATATCATAGAGCACTCTGTACTTTGGAGGCCCTCCATGTGCCTCCATTTAGGCTCTGTGCAGCAGACAGAGGCTGTGTGAGAAGTCCAAGAGTCCTGGAACTTTCAGCCGAAATTTATGATAGTAGAAGGGTCTGCCTTTGGGTGTCCATACACCTTATCTGAGAACCAAAGGATCAGACATGTAAAATTCAACATGTCTGACCTTCAGTTAGAGGAGAATTGAGAGACCAATATACATCCTTGGACTTCTGATTATGGCAGGAGAGGCTGACTGTATGTCAGTACCCACCCATCTGTGAGTTCATTAGAAAAAAAAGCACAATAAGAAAAGAAAAGTAAATGTTCTTTATTGTGATAGTGAAGTTCGCATTACTGTAGGTTTCAGAAAGTGCAATATCTCAAATTATAGATGGAGTAATTATATGTCAAAAGTGTACTTCATAATAACTGTGGCTTATTTCATAACATTTTGGTCAATCACGGACATTATTCTCAGTACCACTGAGCACGCTGGATATAAAGTGCTTCCCGAGGCTAGTGAGTGAAACCAGTGGATTCATCTAATGTTAACTAATGCGAATAGTGGCGTGTTACCCATCACTTTTCACTAATGAATGGAGGGGGTGCTGGTTTTGAGAACCTAAGCACCCAAAACGTGCACACCCAATAATACACTTGGTGATCAGATTTATGGAAAGATGGAGGAGTTGGCCCCTCAGCCAATTTATGGAGGAGCATGTGAGCGGACGTACATGCTGTGGGCTTCCTTTCATGGATGGGACTCTCCATACCCCTTGTGTGTTCCAGATGCCAGCTGGCAGCGTGATATAGTGCTCAGTGAGGACTAAGGATGTGGGCTGTGCTTGTATCTTCTGCTTTCTCATAGAACTGGGAGCATTTTGCATCTGCTTGCTCCGCTGTCTGTGATTCCCCCCAAGTAGGGTTGAATAAATTGAAATTAATGAAGTGGACTTCAACCCAAATTTCAGGAAAAATTAGATTCGTCACAAAGCTAAAACTCCTTGCGCCTAGTGGTAGATTTTTCCTGAAATGGTAAAAACTGAAAAAATACATTTTCACCTCATCCATTTGCTCGCAGAAAGGCAGCCACAGCCATCTTGATTGAAGAAAACGTGCCAAATCTTGCCTGTGCTAATACATAATGTCACTATGTCATCACACTGGCTGGGCGAGGTGATGTCATCAGTGATGACATCACTGCACCTGGCCAGCATGATAATGTGATGCCGTCAACATGTGTGAGATTTGGTGCATTCTCTTCAATCAAGATGGCAGCGACGGCCTCTCTGCGAGCAAATGGATGAGGTGAGTATGTATTTTTTTGTTTTAAACCCCTGAAAGGCCTTAAGGTCAGATACCATGATTAGTGTTGAACGTGACATCTGAGGGACTAAGTGATGGGGGGGAGGCGTGATCACCGTTCCCCCATCATTACGCCCACTACATTCAATGGAATGCGATTCGTGACAAAGTAATTCATACTTTTCATACTGAAAAGGTCTAAAAGTTTGTCTTTAATAGGAGCGCCTTCTGCATTATGTGGTGTATTTAATTTTCAATAATATAGCACTACCAAAATTAAAAATAAATGGTTAAAAATGATAAAAAATAACTTTCTACACGTACTGAGTTTAAAAAACGCCCGTCTCTGATGGAAGCATGGCACTAAGCTTTAGAGCTAAACTTAAACAGCACCTGTCAGCCACAGCCTTGTTAAGCCAGTTACCCTGCCTGGTAGAGTTGATCCTGCTTAAAATGATACCCGTCTTGTAGACAATGGTTGTGGTGTTCCTGAGAAAAAAAAAGACTTTTATTGCAAATGATAGCTTCAGTGCACAACGGGTGGGGTCTACCCTCTTTGGTGCACTACTCCCTTTGGTGCACTGAAACCTTTTTTTCTCTGGAACACACCAACCAATTTTCACAAGGCACAAATCATTTTTAATGACTGGTATTAACCATATTAGTCAGTATGCCTGGTTAATAGGTTTGATCTTGCTCACAGGTGCTCTTTAAAATATATAACTCCCTCTAACATTTAAAGGGATTGTGTCACTTCAGCAAATAGAATTTATTGTGCAAAGAAAGTTTATACAAGGCACTTACTAATGTATTGTGATTGTCCATATTGATTCCTTTGCTGGTTGGATTCAGTTTTCCATCACATTATACACTGCACGTTTCCATGGTTATGACCATCCTGCAATACATCAGCGGTGGTCGTGCTTGCACACTATAGGACGGAGCACCAGCCTTTGTGATCCCGGCCACCAGAGAGGCCGAAACTTTTTCCTATAGTATGCAAGCATAACCAACACTGATGGATTGCGGGGTGGTCGTAATCGTGGAAATGAACAGTGTATAATGTGATGGAAAAATTAATCCAGCCAGCAAAGGAAGCAACATGGATAATCAAAATACATTAGTAGGTGGCTTGTATTTACTTTCTCTACATAATAAATTCTATTCTATTTAGTCTATAGGCAGGGTAACGGATCCGTCCTGTCCAGGACAGATCCGTTATTCTGCCCATAGACTTCTATTATGACGGATAAAAATTGAATGCCTCTTAAAGGCTTCTGTTTTGAATTCCCTCTTATGGATTCCATTATTTTCCGTTATAACCATGTTATAATGGAAAACAATAACAGAATCTATAACGGTGATGTGAACTCACCCTTACAGTGAATAACTTCAATCAAGTTATCAATGAAGTGATATATGTGGTACTCTAGGCTACGGAACCTATGACAAGGTACTGATGTATTCACCAGGTCCATTCTTCAGGGGCCTCCTCTCACTAACACTGGGCACGGCATTAGAAACTAGTTGGAATCTCCTGGACTAATGGTTTTTACTTGTAGTAAAATGTTTCTTTATTTTTTTTTAAACAGATAACATTACATACCTTGAAGACCTTAAGTCGACAACTTCTCCAGATGTCCTTTTGAGTCATTGTCACCACCATGATGAGAAGATCAGTCATTTTGCTGCTCGAACATTGACAAAAACAATCCAGAAGCGCATTGACAAGTTTTATAGAAATGTCAGTTTGCTAAGGTTTGAAACTGAGGTGAGAATTCTGCTGGAAAAAGATTTTATGAAGAAATGTGAAATCAACAGCTACTATGAAAAGCTATACTTCTGGATCTTAGCCGCCATTTACATTAGGATCTATAAATGCAATGATAGTGACTTAAAATACCATATGAAGGCCCTGACCCTGAAATGGTTCAAAACCAGCACCAAATCTTTTGAACAACTCTATCAAAACAATTATCTCAAACTTACAATTTCAATGATTGCAAGGATCAAGGCTTGGCCAAGGCGAATGGAAAAACATGAGGCGCATGTGCAAATGCTGGAAAACTGCATTTCTTCGATGGATCAAAATGGTTTTCGAGACGTTAGACGGCCTGACATGAACATAGTGGTTGAATATTTAAGCCAGCTGCCTTGGGATATAAAGCATATTTTTGTTGTTGTTATTACTGAAAAGGTAAGGTGGCACCAGGGGCGTAGCTATAGGGGAAGCAGGGGAAGCAGCTGCTTTGGGGCCCAGACCCACAAGGGGCCCCCTCAGGAGGGAGACTAAAAGATTTTATTGTCAGGGCCCCCTCAACAGTATTATACAATGACATTATATACAGTGACACTATAGGAAACGGATGGAAAGGCTGTCAAGCTGTCAGCTGACTTACATTTAGAAACGGCGGAGGATTCGCCAAAGTTATGAAGAGTCTGGCACCTCTTTATAACTCCAGAGGATCCACCGCCAGTGCAGGGGTTTATTAAGACCAGCGTCTAAAATGCCGGTCTTAATAAACGACTCCCTTTATGTTTTCAAGGATGGTACATGTAGATAAATTATACAATCTATCAATATGCTTTCAGTATGAATTCCAGTTGGAACCTTTAAATGTTTACTCATGGAGCATAAAAATCTGTCCAGCGGGTTCATGACTGATACACATAGATAGATGGGCTCCAGCCACAACTGTCAGAATCAGAAATAACTCTGATCCTAGCAGTCTAACCCCTTAGATTTCTCAGTTAATAGCCACTGAAGCATCAAAGTGGTTAGACAGAGGGAAAATGTTCCCTCCATCAACCTTCCCACCCATCCTACAACATGCAGTTGCGGGATTGCTAACAAAGGCCTCCAGATGCCATCTTTGAAAGCCTACTAAGCCCTATCAAAAACAGTCCACGTCCTTCAGGAGTTGATGCTGCTTGTCTAATGGGGCCATACACGTTAGATTAATATCAGCCAAACCTGCCAATTTCATCAGGACCGAGATGCTGACCATCTAATACATATGTAGTGCATAGTAGCAGATTATTTCACTTCTCCTCATTAAAAACATGTATCTATATGTATGGAGAAGGTGGATGGAATAGCTGTCAGCTGAGTAGTGAGACACAGAATTGTGATAAGAAAGAGTGGGTAACAGCAGATCTCCAGGGGCATTATTTTATATATTTCTCAGTTTTATTTGCAATATCCCAAAAAAAGGATAAAAAGTAGAAGTTTAAGGGACTTTTTTCGAGTGTACACTATATGGACAAAAATATTGGGACATGCCTCTTGAAGGCTATGTACACCTTTGGGGGCAATTTTTTTTTTATTATTGCATTATATTTATTTTGACCTAAAAATCACTTTTTCAATTGGTCTTTATTAACAATATGGAATCCTTTTTTGTGTACAGAACTGAGAAGCTCTACTAGCTGCCTGTGGATTTTTTTCTCAATTCCGTCATCTGAGAAGCAGACGGACAGCTTATCTCTTCTCTCTCACATCATAAACACTCATTAAAGCTCAATCCTTACCTTACTGATAAGAATGTGCCTTAAATAAGTGTTTATGACCTCTTAGTAGTTTATAGATAAGGGTAATTAGATGACCAGCACAAAGTGAAAGTACCAGTCATCCGGCTATACAAACAGCTCAATATTTTTAATAAAGATCAATTGAAAATATGATTTTTAGCCAAAAATAAGTTAAATGCAATCATAAAAAATTCACTCCAAAGGTGTACATGGCGTTTAATAATTGAATTCAGGTTTTTCATTCAGTCCTATTGGCACAGGTGTATAAAATCCAGCCTTTGGCTGTGCAGTCTACCTTGACAAACATCTGTTAAAGAATGGCTCACTGAATTCCAACGTGGTACTGTAATAGGATGCCGCAGTTGCAACAAGTCTATTTGTGAAATTTCTTCCATCCTAGATATTCCACCATCAACTTTGAGTGGTGATATTGTAAAGTGGAAGTGTTTAGGAACCACAACAACTCACTCATGAAGTGTTAGAACATGTAGAGTTACAGAGCAAGGTTGCTGAGTGCTGAGGAGCATAGTGCATAAAAGCCACCAACGCTCTTTTGACTCAGTAACTGCAGAGCTCCACACCTCCTCTTGCATTGACATCACCACAAAAACTGTGCACTGGAAGCTTCATGGCTTTTCATGGCTGAGCAGCTGCCAACTGTTGGATGGAGTGGTGTAAAGTGGTGTAAAGTACAAAGCCACTGGACTCTAGAGCAGTGGAAGCATGTTCTGTGCAGTGATGAATCACACTTCTCTATCTGACAATCTGATGGATGAGTCCGGGTTTGGTGAATACCAGGAGAACGCTATCTGCCTATTTGCCTGACTGCATTGTGACAAGTTTAATGTAGGGATAATGCTGTGGGGTTGCTTTTCATGGGTTAGCCTAGACCCCTTAGTTCCACAGAAAGAAAATCTTAATGTTTTAGTATACCAAGACATTTTTGATAACTGTATGGTACCAACTTTGTTGGAACTGACTGGGGAAAGTGCTTTTCAGTTCCAGCATGACTGTGCCCCAGTGCACAAAGCAAGGTCCATAAAGACATGGTTGGTTGAGTTTGGTGTGAAAGAACTTGACTGGCCACACAGATCCCTGACCTCAACCCCATCAAACACCTTTGGGATGAGCTAGAACAGAGATTGTAAGCCATGACCCCTCATCCAACATGCTCTTCTGGATGAAAAATTCCCATAGACACACTCTAACATCTTGTAGAAAACCTTCCCAGAAGAGTGAAAGATGTTTTGAGCTGCAAAGGTGGAACCAACTCCATATAAATGCCTATAGATTAAGAATGTGATGTCACAAAAGCTGCTGTAGGAGTAATGTGTGGGTGTCCCAATACTTTCTATGTTACTCCTTTCACGCACCATGCTATACATGTACGTTGCTGCAATGCATGCATATGCAGCTCTCTGATGGCTCTAGCTCAGAACCTGTGCCCATGCCATCACTTGCAGGTACCAATTGTATTATGCAGCTGGCATCCTGCTCTGATTGACAGGAGTGGAGATAATTCTGATCCCAGCAGTTTAACCCCTTAGATGTTGTCAGTGATGACCCTGGCATCTCAGTGGTTAGTGAAAGGGAAAGTCTCCCTGTCTCACCCCATCTCACCTCATGATCACTCAGTACTGAGAGGATACCCTGACAGCTGGGTCGCTGAACAATGGCTCCCAGGCCTACCATGGGCATTATATCAGTTATTACTGTAGTTCACATAATACACTGGGATACAGAATTATTCCAGAGTTTTATATCAGCCATCATAAGATCGCAAATAATGTGTTTGGAAAAAAAATCAAGTAAAAAAACAAAAAAAAACACATCCTTTTTTTCCTGAATATACATGAATATACATAACTCTACAAAAGCCCATACAATAAGATTACATTAACATTTTTATTACAGTAATTCCAATCCCAAACATAAAAGCAGGGTCCCAGATGTATGATTCAGGCGACACCATAGGCAATTGCATGGTCCCATCTCCTGACAAAACACCATGTCATTTCTTACAAAAATGTAAGAAACGAGGGCAAATACCTTTTCCTGATAATATAGGTTGTGTACATGAAACATTTTTAATTAATATAATTGTTTGAACCTATTTTTCTAGATCTTTGAAAAAAAATACACAGAGCCATGCATAGTCTTCTTCTATCAAATCTGCGCTTCAGTCAGAGACAAACACCAGGAAACGTATCTTGATGTGGTGGAACGGGTGACTGAGTTTATTCAGGAAAACTACACCAAAGGTAAACCAAACTAAGGGCTCAGGCACATAATTGTATTTTCTTTCCATGTTCGTTTCCTTTTTTTTTAGGACCGTATGCGGAACCATTCATTTCAATGGGTCCGCAAAGAAAACGGAAAACATATCTTGATGTGGTGGAACAGGTGAGTTTATTCAGGAAAACTGCACTAAAGATAAACCAAACTAAGGGCTCAGGCACACAAACGTATTTTCTTTCCATGTTAGTTCGGTTTTTTTTTTAGGACCGTATGCAGAACCATTCATTTTAATGGGTCAGTCTACTTCTACTAGAAATAAAAGAGGAATGGCACAACATACAGACATAAGAACAGATGCTCCAGAATTGTTATTATATGGGGAATGTAAGTCGTTCAGACATATTAGAAGAGGTCCTCTTTAAGGCAGCATTAGATTTTACCCAGGCTATAAGTAGTATGCACTTCTAAGACATAAGCTGCTATGCTTCTGCCCCGAGCAACCTGCAATCTGAGCCTCCTTCACCAATTGTCAGGATTTGTGCATGTGAGAGTACAGTAGGCGATGACGCTTCATGGGTGTAAAATTCCAAGCATAGCTTATCTTGAAGTTTAGCAAAACAGGTGCTTTCCAGTATGCAAGAAACGAGGTCAGAAGGTAGTCATGTAAGGCACCCGAGCCATTCGCAACAATTTAATTCATGAATTTGTTGGGTAGTTAAAGATATAAATGAAAGTCAGGAGGCATATAAAGGGTATTTACATACCAGCTGTATTATCTAAAGGGGTGGTGGTTTACTGTAACCCTTTTTTCCATTTGAGGGGCTACATGTGACAAAGAATGTCCATTGTACTTAAAGGGGTTTTTCCGAGATTTATATCCAGAGGATAGGTCATCAGCATCTGACCGTGGGAATCTGACACACAGGGATACCCTGCCAATTAGCTGTTTGACAAGACAGCGGCACCTGCAGTAGCACCTCAGCTTCTCACATCTTTCCCTAGGCCAGTGACAACATGTTCATCGGTCACTTGACCTTGGTGCAGCTCAGTACCATTCAAGTGAATGGGGCTGAGCTCCGATACCAAGCACAACCGCTATACAGTACTGTGCTGTGTTTGTTGAGCAGAGAGAAGAAGCGCTGATGCCTTCTCAAACAGCTGATCAGCGGGGGTTCTGGGCATTGAACCACCACAGATCAGATAATGATCAGTTTTAAAATCTCGTAAAAAGTCATTCTCATTATAGTCTATAGGAGATGCAGAAATATTGGAGAGAGCTCTCATCTACTGTATATCTGTATCTCCCTATAAATATGCAGTTCAGTTCTGGGCACTGGAATTTATTTAGTCTTGAGAAAAGACGTCTAAGGGGGGACATTAACCATTACAAATATATAAATGGGCCATACAAAAAATACGGAGAAAAACTGTTCCATGTCAAATGCCCTCAAAGGACAAGGGGGCACTGCCTCCAACTGGAGAAGAAAAAGTTCAGTCTCCAGAAACGTCAAAGCTTCTTTACTGTAAGAACTGTGAATCTGTGGAATAGACTTCCTCAGGATGTGGTCACAGCAGGAACAGTGGACAGTTTTAAAAAGAGTTTAGATGAATTCTTAAAAGTAAATGACATTAATGCTTATGAAAACGTGAAGAAATCTGAGTCTCATTTCCTACTGGGATTCGCGTCCCCACCTATCCCTTGGTTGGACTTATGTCTGTTTTCAACCTTATTAACTATGTAATGTATTGGAGGGTGACACAACATGCAACTTTTTCCAATAATCCAATAATTTTATTTCTACTGTACCATTTAAAATGTATGGCAGATCCTAATGATCCTTCACAAATATCTATTAAAGAAAACCCAGTTGGTAATGCTGCTAGTGCCCATAGAAGAAAAACAATGGGATCTGAAGATAATAATGGTTAGCCTCCAGACAGTACTCCGTTCTACACTTGGCAGGGACACAGGATAACAATTCTCAGATGGAAAGGGAGAGCCACTGGGTCGGCAACTGTTGTCATCATAAACCTTCCACCACTGAAATTGACAAGTAAATTAAATTTACTGCACAAATATTCAGTCCTTAAAGGGTTTTCCAGGATTGCTATAGTTTTTAACAGATATGCTCACATAGTTGCTTACCTCATGTACTTGTCCCCCATGCCTTTTCTTTTTCAATTTGGACTCTCCGGACCTGTGACCTGTTTCCATCCTGTATGTGGCACTTCCTGTTGCTGTACCCAACCAAATCCGTGCACTTCTCCTTTCTCTACCACATTTCCAGCCCTGCCCCTAACAACACCCATCTAGTTTATAGCTCCTCCCACCCACTAGTTACATAGCTACTCCCCTATCACTGCCCCTAACAAGGCCCAGCTAGTTTATAGCTCCTCCCACCAGCTAGTTACATAGGCACTATCCTATCACCGCCTCTAACAACACCCAGCTAGTTTATAGCTCCTCCCACCAGCTAGTTACATAGACACTCCCCTATCACTGTCCCTAACAACATCCAGCTAGTTTATAGCTCCTCCCACCAGATAGTTACATAGACACTCGCCTATCAGTGCCCCTAACAACACCCAGCTAGTTTATAGATCCTCCCACCCCACTAGTTACATAGACACCCCACTATCACTGCCCCTAACAACACCCAGCTAGTTTATAGCTCCTCCCACCAGATAGTTACATAGACACTCGCCTATCAGTGCCCCTAACAACACCCAGCTAGTTTATAGATCCTCCCACCCCACTAGTTACATAGACACTCCACTATCACTGCCCCTAACAACACCCAGCTAGTTTATAGCTCCTCCCACCAGATAGTTACATAGACACTCCTCTATCAGTGCCCCTAACAACACCCAGCTAGTTTATAGATTCTCCCACCAGATAGTTACATAGACACTCCTCTATCACTGCCCCAACAACACCCAGCTAGTTTATAGCTCCTCCCATCTGCTAGTTACATAGACACTCCCCTATCACTGCCCCTAACAACACCCAGCTAGTTTATAGCTCCTCCCACAAGCTAGTTACATAGACACTCCCCTATCATTGCTCCACCCATGGACAAATCATCGCAGGAAATAAGAAGGAGCTACATGGTCATGTGACCACAGCACAGAACAGGAGATAGGAGCAACAGAGATAGAAGAAATACATAAAAATATTACAGCGACCTTCATAAGTGATTATTTTAAAGGATTTTGATGCAAACTGGAAAACCCCTTTCAGTAAATCAATCACCAAGTGTATGCTGCCATATCAGAGAGCAGCATGAAGTACAGGCATCTTGATTATTGCAATATTTCAAAATTAACCACTTACTGACTCATCTGAAATTATTTTTTCATAAAATTAGGTGCACGGTGAGGTGGCAGGCTCCCCCTGCTCCCCCAAGGCTGATTGACAACATTTTCTCTATACTCTGCCTAAATTAGTATTGATTGTTAATGGCTTGATTCAATAAATCATATTATATTTCATTTCAGGAGAATTAACATTCAGTATAAAACTACTTGGAATTTTGTGGGACTTTCTCAAAGATGGGAAGAGAAAGGATGAAAAACTGCTGACTATCCTTAAACATTTTTTTAAAAAACTACTTTATCATCCAGTGACTGACGTCAGAAGCTTTGTTGCTCCTCGTCTATTTAGTGAGGATGTGAATAGTATTGATGTGTCTCAGTTGGGCAGTAGCTGTATCATCGTAGATGAAGACCTCTTGGAGATATGTATACGTGAAAAGCTGTCCCTCAACTATCCAGCCATGGTCCTTCGTGGTCAAGTACCGACAACTGCAGAAAATGTCTTGCTGTTTGATGCAACTATGCCAGACGGTGACAGTCTAGTACACGTATTAAGACAGAGGACATTGAATGACATTCTGCAGACAAATTCTACAGATGGTGCTTATGAACGCTTTCAAGAAATATCTAGTGCGCTAGCTACGTGTCAAGGACATAGGAACATAGTGACACTGAAGGAGCTTTCTGCAAATGATGCCTTACCCTTTTTTATGGTTGAACATGGAAAACCCCTTCTACATTTTTTACACAAGAATGAAAATCATCTCACTTGGTCCCAGATGCTTGAAATTCTTACTGATATCACTTCTGCTGTTCAGCATTGCCATCAAAACGACATTATTCTCTGTGACATCACTCCGGCTAGTTTTGTGGTCACTTCTGGGCCAGGTGGCTCCTGTACCACAAAGCTTTCCAATTTTCTATATTCAAAGTGCATTACACATGTGGAGTACTATGATCCTTGTGAGGTGTACATTGAAGAATACAATTCTATCTGTGTTGAAGGTATGATATAAAAATACTACTTCATAAAGGCTTGAATGGGATGAGCAGTTGTAGTTACACTGCTCCACCGCTGCAAGCTAGACAGTTAAACATTGAAGAGGACGCAGCACTCGCACAAGCACCACAACCCCTTCAAATGGCTGATCGGTGGGGTTGGCAGGAGTGGGACCCTGGCCAATCTGATATTGATGACCAATCCTGAAGATAGGTGATCAGTATCATCACACTGCACAACCCCTTTGATCATGTAATGTACTATACATTGTACTAATAAGCTACAGCCATTTAAAATACTTTCATCAAAACAGACCAAGGTCTTTACATTATTTACTCCATTCGTTTGTGGTCATTTAAAGCCCATATTTCTCCCCATAAGAAAAATCTAATAGTAAAAAATTATAATAGTAATCTAATCTGATCGATGCATGCATAGTAACTGACTGAAGAGAGTGTTATTGACACACGGTATCTACAGTATAAGGCTTCATTCACACGACGGTATGTGTTTGCGGTCCGCAAATTTTGGATCCGCAAAAAAAACGGATGACATTCCGTATGGCATCCGTGTTTCGTTTTTTTTTGCGGATCCATTGTAACAATGCCTATCCTTGTCAGCAAAACGGACAAGAATAGGACATGTTCTACCTTTTTTTGCGGAACGGAAATACGGAAACAGAATGCACACGGAGTACCTTCCGTTTTTTTTGCGGACCCATTGAAATGAATGGTTCCGCAGCTGGCCCCTAATAGAACAGTACTATTCTTGTCCGTAACAAGGACAAGAATAGGACATGCTCTATTTTTTTTTGCGGGCCACGGAACGGAGCAACGGATGCGGACAGCACACGGTGTGCTGTCCGCATTTTTTGCGGGCCCATAGAAATGAATAGGTCCGCATTTTTCATGTGAAAAATGCGGATTGGAGCCCGCAAAAAATGCTGTCGTGTGAAAGAGGCCTTAATCTAATCTGCGGTATGGATGGCTTAAAGGGGGTGTCTCATTAAGACAACTGCTAGATTGCCATGGAAACCATGGAAATGAGCAGGGTATAATGTGACGGAATAACAATACATTAGTAAGTGCCTCGTATTAACTCTCTCTACATAATAAATTTTCTTTGCTGAAGTGACACAACCCCTTTAAACACCATGGTTTCCATGTGCTAGTGCAATGTCTACACTTTGCCTCTCGAGAATTGCTACAAAATGCACTTGATATGTCTGCTGGAATGAAGAATTTGACAGGTAACATTTTCATATTGTCCATTGTTCCTAAGGAGAATATAAGCAACCTCTTGCAGCTTACTTCAGCGCCCCTGAAACACTGAAAGGGAACTACTTTTCCAAATCCACAGAAGTATGGATGCTTGCTGCAACGTTTTACTCAATTTTACTTTATGGCAGACAGCCGTTTGAAGAATTGTCTCATCTGCAAACTTCTTGGTTTGTAAGAGAGGTATGTTATAATTTCATTATGCTTCAAGTCGTTAAAGGCAAAGGAAGTCTAATAAGACTATGTGAACGTTTGTAAACAGTGGGAGTCATTTACTAAAGACAGGTATTTCACGTGCTGGTCTTTGTAAAAAACCACGCTGGCAGAAAATCCGACTGATTTATTAAAAGAAGCAGGCCTCTTAATTGAATGGGTTGTCCCATGAAAAATATTTTGCACCTGGATTTAGATACTTTTATAACTGCATGTATTTAAAAATTTAGCATAGCCACTGATTTATTCAATAAAATGTATCTGAATAGCGCCACCTGCTGAGATGGACGCACATGCTCAGTTCCATCATTTAACTACTCCCTGAACTGCAGCAGAAAAGACACTCCCTTTGAGCTTCCAGCTTGAAATAAATCTAGTAGAGCAGTGAATGGTGAGATCTCTGGATTCATGTGAGGTACAGGACTGATTCTAGCTTTGTTGGGAAGAGATTATTATGTACTATCTATCTGATTTTCATTTTTTTACATTAGTCAAGGGATAAGCCCTTTAATTTGTCACATCATCTGTTGTTTGTGCACCAGAATAGAAATCTACCCCATAATGTGTGCCACACATGCTGGTAAATGAGTCGCGCCATGGAGCTACCCCCCCATTGCCTGCCTTCACCCACCCACACCCCGCCAGTGGAGAGAGCGGCAGAAATAGCCACAAAATTCACAAATTTTGTCGCAAAATAGCACTTGGGACAAAATTTGCAACTTTTCTATGCCGAAAAGCTGGCGTAGAATGTTATTACCTGGTCACCAATGTTTTCATCAATTCAACACATCTAAAATATAAAGTGAAGCAGCCGTGCAAAAAGTCGTGACTGTTAACAAATGAAACCTGTTTTATGCTTTCAACTCCAATGCAAACTTGTCCAGTTACACATGACTGCAATTTCAGACTACACCCAAAGTTTCTTTGCCGTCCGTAACTATAGAGATGCATAGTCTGCATAGCCGTCCGCATACACTACTTTCTGCTATCATTTGTTTTTCATTTCCTCAACATTTTCTAGGTATTGGTTTGCTATCTGTGGATAGGAACCTTCTTGATTACATTCAGAGGCTGCAATTTAGGATGTCATTAGTTCTGCAGTCTTTGCCCTTCAGAAATACAGTACCATACTGTTTTGTACAGTCACAGAATTTATAGGATGCGACTTTCCAGTGGGACAATGTTACTCCTTGTAGAATGAATGTTGTTAGTTTTTACGTCTGATGCTGTGTAATAACTTTTTTTTTCTTTTGCATAGATTACTTCATGCCACACACCTCAGATACCTGGCTATTTTCTCCCTGATTTGCAGAGAATTCTAAGTGTTAACTTAGATCATAAAATATGCAACCGCATGTCAATAGAATCAGTACTGGAAGAACTGGATACAATAAAAAGTACATTGGGTGTGTTGAAGGTTCCTTAGATTAACTGTAAAATGTGTATATTCTTTAGCCGGGTTCTCATCGCCATTTATTATTCCGTTCTTCTGAGCCATCAGAAGAGCAGAAGAATAATACAAAACGGATCCTGTATTTTAACATCCATATGCTCAATTATGCACATTCGGCATCCGTTTTAGCTGTTTCCATCTGTTATTTTAGGAGGAAAAAAAGGATGCATTCAGGATCTCAGACTGAAATGGCTAAAACGGATGTTGAATGTGCCTAGTTACATAGTTAATACAGTTGAAAAAAGACATAAGTCCATCAAGTTCAACCAAGGGATAGGTGGGGATGTGAATCCCAGAAGGAAATGAGACTCAGATTTCTACACATTTTCATTATGTCTATTCCACAGATTCACAGTTCTTACAATAAAGAAGCTTTGACGCTTCTGGAAACTGAACTTTTTCTTCTCCAGTCAGAGGCAGTGCCCCCTTGTCCTTTGAGGGCATTTTACATGGAACAGTTTTTCTCCGTATTTTTTGTATGGCCTATTTATATATTTGTAATGGTTAATGTCCCCCCTTAGACGTCTCTTCTCAAGACTAAATAAATTCAATTCTTTTAATCTTCCTTCATAACTATGACCCTCCATACCTTTTATCAGTTTAGTCGCTCTCCTCTGTACTTTTTCCAGCTGCAGAGTGTCCATTCTATGTTTTTCACCGTATTTTTTATATGGCCCCTGTATATATTTGTATAGGTGAATCATGTCCCCCCTTAGACATCTTTTCTGAAGACTAAATAATTTTAATTCTTTTAATCTTTCTTCATAACTAACACCCTACATGCCCCTTATCAGTTTAGTCGCTCTCCTCTGTACTCAGTCCTTTCTATGGACTGGTGGCCAGAACTGAGCTGCATATTCCAGATGAGGCTATACCAATGCTTTGTAAAGTGAGCATAACGGATATTTAAAATAGAGGATCCGTTTTTTTTTATTATTATTCTGTTCTTCTGATGGATCAGAAGAATGGAAAAATATACAGTGATGTGAACCTTATCTAGCGCCACCATATTCTGCAGCGCTGTACACACAGCAGACGGCCATTGTACTGCTTGCCCTCAGTCGGGCTCTGATTTAGACACATACAGCAGGTTAGCCATACAGTAACTAATGGTAACTTATAACAGAACTTCAGATGATGTGGTTGATCAGGTTTGAACCAAGATCTCTATGGTACAGGACACCAGAAAAAAACTCTAAGCCACCACTCTGTGCCTAGTAATGTCTTATGTTTCAATGTCAATCAATGTTTTACTAATACTAGCGTGGATAATACTAGTGTGAACATAGCCTTTTTATAAATTACTATAAGATTATGTATACTAAATGGCATTTTTATTGTGTTTCCAGGAGAAAAAGGTGATGAAATTTACCGTGTAAGATCAGTCTGCCCCTGTATTAATCCAGAAGACATCCAAATGGTATAGTATTACTTACTGTGAAATTAGTGATTTACATTCTACTGGCATACACTGGCAAACATAGAAATAGCTATGGGAAGGATAACCCAGTACTTAACCCCTTTGCACACTTAGGCCCCTTTCAAACGAGCGTCACGGATTAAGTCCGGATGCGTTCAGGAAAACTCGCACCATTTTGCAAGCAAGTTCAGTGAGTTTTGTCTGTGATTGCGTTCAGTTGTTCCATTTTTTCCGCGCGGGTGCAATGCGTTTTGATGCGTTTTTCAAGCGCGTGATAAAAAACTGAATGTTTACAAACAACATCTCTTAGCAACTATTAGTGAAAAACGCATTGCATCCGCACTTGCTTGCGGATGCAATGCGTTTTTCATGCAGCCCCATTCACTTCTATGGGACCAGGGCTAAGTGAAAAACGCAGAATATAGAACATGCTGCGATTTTCACGCAACGCAGAAGTGATGCGTGAAAAAAACGCTCATGTCCACAGACCCATTGAAATGAATGGGTCAGGATTCAGTGCGGGTGCTATGCAGAAAACTTGCTCGTGTGAAAGGGGCGTTAGACGTAACTATATTTGCAAGTTGTGCGACAAGTGTATGGAACCAGCTCACAACCTAAGCCTGCTCCATATTCGGTGAGTGCCAGCTGTGAAATGCAACAGACACACGCATGCAATGACCAGGATGACATTTACACCCTCAGATCCCACCATCAATAGCAACTGCAGCATCTGAGAAGTTAGCCAGATAGAGGGATCTCCCTTTGACCTCCAATCAGAGCTAAAACAGTGAAATCACAGGGTAGTTATCATTGCTATGGCAGTCTGGGGCCTTGTGAAAGCTCTGAGGCCTGCCATAGCAAACCGCCTATTAATCCCTACCTGTGGCAGGGCATAAACTGGTTGTCTACTCCTTTTATATTGATGGCATACCCTCAGCTGTTTGACATCCCGCACGCTTGCTGATCAACTGTTCGGGAGTAGATCTGGCACAGGAACTGTATAGCTCTATCTATTGTGTAGTGGAAGGAGCTGATCACTGCAACTCTGCTCCAGCTGTATAGTTCCCTGCCTGTTTCTGCTACTTCCGAACAGGGTGTAGGCTATTGGACCCCCAATGGACAACCCCTTTAGTAGTAAATATGCAGAATAGCCACAAGTTCTCAAGAGGAAATGTAAACAAATGTTTTTAAAAGTATTAATAAAATTATTAAAAATTCCCACTTTTACATACCGTATTTTTCGCTTTATAAGATGCATTTTTTCCCCCCAAAAGTAGGGGGGAAATTTCTGTGCGTCTTATAAAGCGAATACTAGTGAACCCTTCCATTATGGAAGCGCTCACTAGTATGTATTAGGTACCGGGAGTGGTGAAACATACTTACCCTCCTGCACTGCAGCTCCGCTCCGGGTCCGGTGCTCCTGTGTCTTCTCCTGTTGGAGCTGCACTGTCCTGACCTCATACAACTCCAGGACATAGTGCGCGCACTGTGACCTGACGCTGCACGCAGTCAGGTGACAGCGCAGCGCCGGCAGGAGAAGACAAGGGAGCACCGGACCCAGAGCGAAGCCATGGCGCAGAAGAGGTAAGAGTTTTTTTTCTTTTATTCTTATGGGGCTGATCTGAGGTCTGATGGGGGCTGAGTGGGGGCTGACCTGAGGGCTGAGTGGGCTGATCTGAGGTCTGATGTGATCTGAAAGGGCTGATCTGAGGTCTGATGGGGGTCTGACATGGAGGGCTGATATGGGGGTCTGATGTGATGTCCTGAAATTTATGGGGGTCTGATATGAGGCTCTGATATGGTCTGATGAAAAATATTTTTTCTTATTTTCCTACTCTAAAATCTATGTTTTTTAATACCTACAGTTTTCTCATAGTCCTTAATAACATACTGATCTGTGTTTTATTTTTTCAGGTACACAGGAATCTGAAAGGTAAAATACAAATACTTGTGCTATTATGTACTGGAACAGTTGACACGTTCTATTGTAAATGTACATACGATTTGCTTCTACCATGTGAAAATGTGCTTTAACATCCTCTAGACTGAGCGCCAGGATATAGTAATCCTTAGTATTGCAGAGAGATAGTCCAATCCTGGGTATACTAAAATAGGGAGACGTCATACAGTGGCATCCGTTCACCATAGAGATGCACTGTAACAAAAAAAAAAAAGTAGTGTGGTGTGCTGCGTTTTTTTTCTATCCTTTTATTTCTAGCGTATACATCAAATAGAGGCATAAAACGTGATGTGAACCCATTCTAAGAGGCAGCTGTCAATCACTGATAACACCTCTTCCCTGTACCGATAGCTGTTCACAGGAGGTGGAAAATACAAAAATATAAATGTATAAAATACAAGTTTTACTGAGTCTTTTCCCACAAAACTATATATCAATCTGCTCAGCTCCTCCTGCTCTATAATCTGGTGTTATCAGATTACATTGTATTTTGTGGTGACAGATCCTCTTTAACCCCTTCACGACCGCCATACGGCTATATACGTCCTATCTGCACATGCTCCGTGCAGATAGCACGTATATAGACGTGCAGGCGGCCCTTTAATCCCAGCGCTGATCAGCGCTGGGATTAAAGCTCCTGCTCCTGCAATCTAGCAGGAGCAGGTCGGGTCCCGGCTCACAGACAGAGCGGGGACCCTGAGGAGAAGACAGGGGCGGTTTATTACCGCTTCTGTCTTCTCCTAAGCCGGAGGAGAGACTTACCTCTTCAGCAGCGCAGGCAGGAAAGAAGCGGCAGCGCCGCTTCCTGTGTTAGACCCGGCGGTCACGTGACCGCCGGGTGTCTCGGGGCCAGAGCAGTGCTGCAGGGTCTAAGGAGACCCTGATCAGCTCTGCCTGTGTGTAATGAGCCCCCAGGGGGCTGTTTTCCCCTGTAACTGGGGCTC
Source organism: Rhinella marina (assembly GCA_900303285.1). Classification (NCBI taxonomy): domain Eukaryota; kingdom Metazoa; phylum Chordata; class Amphibia; order Anura; family Bufonidae; genus Rhinella; species Rhinella marina. The sequence goes on along the minus strand of ONZH01001413.1, from coordinate 76,185 downwards.
CTGTGGATGCCCCAGTTACAGTGGAAACAGTGAGAAAAAAAAGTGTAAAAAAAAAAAGAAAAAAAAAAAAAAGTCAGTCCTCCAGAGGTCTTTTAATGACCTCCTGGGGGACATATTAGTTGTCAAAAATAAATTAATATATAAGTAAAAAAATAAATAAAAAACAAACAAAAAAAAGTGTAAAAAAAAAAAAAATTAAACACGCAGTCGCCAATGGAAACAGTCACCATAGTCGCCCCGTCAAATAAAATCTATACATGCTATATATCAAAACGATCGTCATCAAATAGGGAACCCATTGCAATAATTAATTTGTGCGTCAGTTTTAATATTTAAAAAAAAAATCTATAATTAAAAAAAATCCTTTTTTTAATAAGAATTAGTGGTTTTTGTCTAAATTAAACCTAAAAAAATATAAAATATCTTTAAAAAAACCATTCTAATAATAAGTCCTAAGTGTCAAGTAAAAAAAATAGCAAAAATTATTTTCGTATTCAAACGAAAAAAAAAAATTAGGGTCACTAAGCCACCATGTCCCCAAATCACAAAAAATTGCCTGGACATTCAGGCCTTTTATAGGTCCGGTCATGAAAGGGTTAATAACCACAATCGTCAGACCACCACGAGTCAATAAAACTAAGTGTGATACAACAAATAATATCACAGGTACAACCAGCACACAACTTGCAGGTACCTTAAACGTCTGTATGTGAACAATCTCTGGAAACACTATTCCATTGTCATGGGCAACCACAGTCATGCAACGCAGTAAATATTCTCTTTAGGATACAGTTTAACCGTTCTTAAAAGAACCACTGTTAATAACTTGGACTCTTTGAGTTGTAATCCAGTCCTTGTGCTGAGATCATGCTGTTCCTCTCTTGAAATCCATTTCCCTAGTCTGGGGCTGCGATACAGCGTATGCTTTGGCTTTCTCCTTTGACTTTAATGTGCAGCATCCTGCACAGCCCTTCCTCTCTCAGTTCAGCAACTCATCAGCCAGGAATGGATTGGCCATAGATCCTACAGGGAAATTTCCCGGTGGGCGGATGCCTTCGGGGGTCACCCAAGCCCTCCTCACAGCCACCAGCTGGGTACATAACGATCTGATTCTCTCTTATGCACCTGGCATAGGAGTGCCTTCCTTAATTCAACTGTATTGCCATCCTCAGTTGAATACTATGGCATAGGTGGCAGTATTATGTGCTGCACTATGGTATTTGGTTCTGCTGGGGCGGTATAGTGTGCTGCACTATGGTATTGTTGGCTCTGCCCACTTTAGTTGTCCCTGCCTACATATGTTGGCCCTGCCTACTTGTGTTGCCCTGACTTCTGTCAATTTGGACCCACCTACAACATTTGGCCACTTTTAGGTTTTTTCCCGGGCCACTTTAAGGTCCGCCCGTGTCATCTAGTGAAATGGGGTTTGAAACCTCATTCATATGCATTGTCTTTTTTGGTGAAGAATCTGCACCTAAAGTCCTTAGCTTGTATGCTACCGTCTAAATAAATCTCATTTTGCATTTTGTGTGCTGGCTAACCTTCATCTTGAAAAATTTTACCCGAACCCGAATACATAACTCAGAAGGTGGATGTGGGAACCCCAATATTTGCAAACAATTATGTGAGATCCAGCCTGAGAATCCCAATGGTCATCTCACCTACGATGAATACTTAGTGAAGCTATAACTTTTCTACGTATATATTATGAGAGGATGCTTAGGACTATTTTATTTATGGAATTGTGTTACCCTTCCAGGCGACTTTATTGAAGAGAAGGCAGAAAGGTCAACCAGACAAATATATAGGGATTTCTGCAAACGGGTAAGGAGACTATGTGACATTGAAGATCAATCAATCAATCAATCAATCAGTGATTGTAATGGAGTTCCATAGCAGAAAAAGAACCATCATCTGTTAGAGAACCTAATAATGGTCATCAAACTGCTGCAGAACATCTTGGAGAAAGGAAGGCGCAGCTTCATGTCAACAAATGGGGGAACTGAAATTTCCAAGTACTTCTCAAAACAGTACTATACAATAAATGTATTAGCAAGACTTGAGGATGAGGGCCAAATTGGTAGGCAGAGGCAGTAGGTGAGGTAGGACTTTCAGAGAGTCTGGGTGAGCTAACGTTAAGGGTGGAGCTGAAGCTGGGAGTAAAGGACCTCATACACATTAGTGTATAGTTGGCTGAACCTGCAAAGCATGGTGGGTTCAGCCAGCCTAGGGCCCACCAGTAGAATTTATTTAGGGGGATACGGATACATTCAAATATTACCTGCTCACACAGTAGCAGGATGCTACCAGATGATTGAATATGGGGGTCCCTGCAGCAACTTTGAGAAGGTAGGTCCTGGGGAGAAGAGGACACTGGTAGCTTTCCTCTATACCTAGAAGTCATCTCAGCTCTGATCGTGTCTATAATAATAAACTGGGGAGTTTCTTTAATAATCTACCAGTTTTTTTTTCTATGAACACAGGCTGGTTGAGGTGCTGTACATTGAATATATGTATGTAGTGCAGTAACTCTACTGTGTTATGTGCCACTTGTGCAGGGGGTGGGAGACTAGGGGCCCATCTTGCTCAGGGGCCCACTGGGGGATTCACTTGTATCTCTGTGGGGCAGTCCAAGCCTGGATTCAGCTGACAGTATAATGTGCATGGGGAACTCACGCTATCCCCAGATGACGGTTTGGGTACTGTGATTATTTTCCTTCTATCCTTTTGTTCTACATGGAGATAAATCACCAGAACTATCTGGCAGTGCCTTTCTCATCTTTCCCCACTGAATACACATACACTTTTGGCTTAGCCCTTATTGTGGCCTGCAAACAGCTGGTCCGCAATATATGAGCACCATCCGTTTTTGCACCGCATCATGGATGCGGACCCATTCACTTGGGCAGGTCTGCAATCCAGAAGGTGTGCTGTGGAACGGGGGCACGGAACCCCACGGAAGCACTCCGTGGTTTCTGTCCGTGCCTCTGCACCGCAAAAAAGTAGTGCATGCCCAGTTTTTTTGCAGTGCAGACCGTCGGCTGCAGATTGCGGACCCCATTCAAGTGAATGAGTACTGTGTCCTCAGACGGCAGCCCTACGGTCGATGCCCGTGCATTGTGGACCACAATTTACTGTCCACAGCACGTACCCAGCCGGCAGATGGTCGTGTGCATGGGCCCTAAGGCTGAGTTCACACTTCAGTTATTTGGTCTGTTGTTTCCATCAGTTATTGTGAGCAAAAACCGGGAGTGTAGCCTACTCAGAGATCGAATGCAGATCTTTCTCTTATACCTTATCTCTGAAGAGGCTTCACTACGGCTTTTGGCTCAGAATAACTGATGGAAATCACTGATCAAATAACTGAAGTGTGAACTCAGCCTTACCGCAACAGGGGGAGATGGCTGTCTACTGGATGATCGTTCCCTGATTTACCTGTATAATGAGTGTATTCTGATGTCAGAGGGTGACAATTATTATAGCACTAGTTACGTACATATCAACGGAAATTCTTCACTGACCTGTTATTGATATATTGGAATCAATTGTTGAAGAATTACCCAGCTCAAATGCAATTATATGAACTAGAAAACTGAGATAACTTTTTACCATCTAATCTCTGGGTGCAGCATACAGTACTCTAACAAGAAGTGGTATTTTGCAGAAAAATCGACTTTCCGAGCTGGTGTCAGTAAGAATGAGCCAGAAAGCAAGGAAAGCAATAAAGACTTTGAGCCACATAAATATATTAGCAGTTGAAGAAATTACAACAGATTCTTATACCACAAAACTGGTAAGTGACTATTTCCTTGTATCTGACATAAAGGGGCAGATTGGCTAATGCTCTGTAATATTTAGTGTAATAGTTAAAGGAAATCTGTCACATGGATTATCACTATAAGGGTCCATTCACACGTCCGCAACTGTTTTGCAGTCCGCGAATTGCAGATCAGCAAAACACGGACATGACCATGTGTGTTCTGCATTTTGCGGACCTCACGTGGCCGGCACTATAATAGAAATGCCTTTTCTTGTTCGTGGATGAGGACAAGAATAGTACGGAAGTGCGGATGCAGATTGAAAATTGCGACCCATTTTGCGGATGTGTGGATGGACCCTTAAAGTAAAACTATTGCCATGTAGAACAAGTACCTTTCATTTGGAGTTTCTTGTTTTCTATATTACGAAAATCATCTTTATGTGATATGCAAATTAGGCAGTAAAGTGCCCAGAGGGGCGTTATTTTCTTTCAACGGTGCCCAGGAACACCCCCATCCAGAGCCCAGGCCCACCCTCCAGCAGAGCCCAAGCATGCCTCTCCTAGGCTGAGACTCCATGCCCCCATAAGCGCCGTTGCAGCTTCTCCCCCTCCCACTACGTCACTGATGTGAGGTAACGCTGCCCACACTTAGCCTTCTTCAGCTTTGCTGAGAAATATTGCGCAGTACTAATAACTGCCTGCACGCTTTATGTCTTACTGAGGGCAACGGCGCTGATGGGGGAGTGGAGTCTCAGCCTAGGAGAGCCGTGCCTAGGTTCTGCTGGAGGGTGGGCCTGGGCACCGGATGGGGGTGTTTCTGGGCACCATTGAAAGAAAATAATACCCCTGTGGGCATCTTACTGCCTAATTTGCATATCATACAAAGATTTTTGCAAGATAGAAAACAAGAAACTCCAAATGAAAGGTACTTCAGGGAAGGAGGTATTTTGTTCTACATGACAATAGCTTTACTTTAATAGTGATAATCCATGTGACAGATTTCCTTTAAATGATAATGAATCAAGATGTGATTTTTTTTGGTGTCTTTGCTTGGTTTGAAGCGATTATTTTTTGACAAATTTACAAAATGTTACACAAAGTAATTTTTTTGTCCAAAGTCTATCATATTTATTACGAAGGTTCCAGCAGTTTGTACTTCACCAGGGGATTGAAGAGCACCTGCCACTATTTTCAGAAAGTCTCAATGATATATCTGGCTAAAAAAGTACTAAACAGAGAATGGCAGCAGCACTAGATAAGCCATGACACATAAAATGAACATGAGGTGAATGTGTGAAAAGGTAAAAAAGCATAACTGCTATGTAGTAATATGGAAGCTCTTAGCGCATATAAATGATCATAAATATGTCGGGCTCATCCACCAACGATCAAGGTGGCTTCCAATCGGATGAGTCCTACACTAACACTGACCTGCATCCTACACAAACCAGCAGGCCCATATCAGGAGAACATCATACCTGGTCAGAAGCTGCACCAGTGTGAACAGGAGTGCTAAATTCCCAGAGGAGGCCAATCCTCCTCTATATATACATAAGGACAAAGAACGGACAGCACCTCCTACAGGTGAGAGTCAGGTGCTAAAAAAGTAGCTCTGACCACAAAACATCTGACCACCCCTTAGTAAATGCAAACTGTCAAGCATGGAACAAACTATCTGAAAAATTACACAAATACATCATAAAAATGCTTACTCTACCAACAAAACAGACAACATCACTTTTCTGACACAGTAAACTTGATACATTATCCCTTTAGACCAGATGGCCTAATGATGCGCCAAGTTCATTTATTTAATTTAATTTTTTATAAGTGGCTCCTGTTGCATTATAAATTTGGTGCACCTTTGAGCACTTTTGTCTAACTTTCAATCACCCATTTATTAGCAAACATTGGTGCATCTTAAAGTGCATCAGTCAGCAGATTTGTACCTATGATACTGACTGACCATGTGCACTTACATGTGCATTTAGCAGCTGGAAGGCCTCTGTGTTGGTTCCATGTTCATATGTGCCGTGTTTTAATTATGTTTAAATACATGAAAGCTAAATGTGAATTTTGGCTTAAATTGACCAAAGAATCTGGTATACATGCTTTGCACCACATTTAATATGTGTTTTAGACAATATGTGCTCCTTTTCTGACAAAGGGGTGTGGCCCAGCAGGAGCGGATGTGGTTTAATTCATAATAAGTGTGGCTTAAAGGGCATCTGTCAGCAGATTTGTACCTGTGAAACTGGCTGACCTGTTACATGTGCACTTGGCAGCTGGTAGGCCTCTGTATTGGCCCCATATCCATATGTGCCAGCATTACTGAGAAAAAATGTTTTAATTTATGAAAATGAGCCTCTTAGAGCAATGGGGGTGTTGCCATTACACCTAGAGGCTCAACTCTCTCTGCAACTGCCAAACTCTCTCCAGTTTAATTGACAGGACCAGGCGATAAATAAATGCAATCACACCTAACTCTGACTTCAGCAGGATAATGCGCCCCCCATATACAACCAGATTACAACATTTTCTTGGTCTGCCCGGTTGACAGTGGGACCAGCTGGAATGTAAGGTTCAACAACTTATGCAATGGCCAGTTGTGGGGTGGCCCCAACGCTACGCTGGGTCTCCGGTCACCACTTGTTTCTTCTAGCCGGTAGGGATGGTAAGGTGTGGTGCACCCCAATAGGAAATAAGTCCAAAGAGTCAGGGTCTGCAAACCAGTGTGCTTCTTTACTGCAGAATTTCAGGTGCAAAACAATATAGGCAAGGCATTGGGCTGGCTTCTCCAGTCTCCTCCGTGGGAGAAGAAGAGTTTGATGCTGAGGAAAGACCTAAGCTAGTTGTCCCTCTGTCTCTCAGAAGGCTGGTTGCATGGTCAAAGGCTGGAGGTACAAGGTCTGTAGCTCAGTAGTCTGGGTGGCTCCTTGGTCACAGGGCTGGGGACCCATGGTGTGTCCCCATCTCAGCATCTTCTTCTCGTTAATCATGCAAGCTGGCAGAGTCTTCCCTTCCAAGCACTGGTCCCTAACTGCAGAACATTAGGGGCTCTGACTGCTCTCCTTATATACAGTTTCTGGCTAAACTGGAACCTTCTAATGGGAAGGGTAGAGTGGAGAAACACACAGCACAAACAGTTACAAAGTTACAACTCATGTCTGTCATAGACTTACATTAGAGTGTCAGTGATACACAATGGCAATAACACAGCAGTTTTTCCAGACAAAAACAGATTTTCAGACATAATAACTTAGCTAAACCAGACATTGAAGAGGTCAGTGTGTCTGGTTTTGGTGGTAAACAAGTCTAGCTTTTTCCCTCCAAAATATGCTCTTCTTTAAACCCTATGGTAGCTATGGAAAATTACCAGCTTCTCATTAAAAGTCCCAAAAGTCTGTCAGTGTTCATTAACCCTTTTGTACAGTTTTCCCAAATAAACTTATCCGTTCACTCTTAATTTGTAATCACTTACATACAGTATATCATTGTTACATTCACACATAGAAAGTTTCATCCTTCTTGGTGCTTTATTTTTTTGTCAATGAGTATATTATGCACATTAAATTTTAAAACATATCCTATGCATCAGTAAAAACCATGCAGCATGCAAGGTGCATTTTCAACAATATGTTTCACCATTCTTCCAGAATTGTAGCTAGAAATATCTTCACCTTGGACACAGATTCACCCAGCCCTGCACCCAGATACCCTGGCAAAGCAGTGTGGTTTGTTGGCCCCTCCTGGCAGCCAGTACCAGTTCCATCCCAGCTATGTTCCTATGTCCCCCCAGACTTGAGACTTTATGTAAGCTGATGGGCTTGTATTACTTTTATCTTGTAGGTTTCGGTTCCTTTTGATTCACATTTCTGTATCTTAAAGAGAAATGATGGCAATATTAATCTGGACAAGCTCTTGTCATATTTTGAACAGATTGTCACTGCATTGCAGTATTTACATTCCCAAAATATACTGCATTGTGATTTGCGCTGCAGTTATATCTATATTGAACCTATAAAGGTATGTATTGCCATTGCACAAAACTGTTACACGATTCCTTTGAAATTTGATTCAGGTTCATATTGTAGTCCATAAAGTAGTTAGTACTGGCAAAGTAGTAGAAGAAATCAATCTATTTGGCAAAGTTTTGAGGCCAAAAACTAGGGGTGCTTTTTTTTTTACAGGGGAAAATTTCTGTCTGGTAATAAGCACCAGTCAACAATATAGCAAATCTTGGGAACTTCACACGGGCAGATAACTGGATAATTTATGTGGTTGTTCTTTACATTATTGTTGGCATCTCAGGGGTTGATGAAGATAATTCTTATGCTGGCATAACAGATCAGATCAACCAACAATCGAGCAGTTGCTAATTTGTTGACTGCTTGGATGTTCCTCTAAATGGGCCATCGATCAGGAACAAATATTTTTTAGTCAATAATCAGCCCACGTGAAAGCCCCTTAAAAGAGTTTTATTTTTTACAGTAAAAATTATATTTTAACAAGTTCTTGCAGAAGATTCATATGTACCTGCTCCATGCGGCTCTGGTCCTCCTTGCCGCCTCCACTCTCTCCATCTTCCAGTCAGGGCACTGTTTAAAGCCGGTGGTGCATGGGCATGGTCACAGGCCAATGACTGGCTTCAGCACTGACATGCTACTTGTGGCCACATCATCCCTGCAACCAGTCTCTAGATAGGATATGATTAGTATAAAACTGTCTGAAACCCATTTTAAGTGGAGTGTTGGTGATCTGTTTGCTATTGTGAATGGACGCTATCTCAGACCACTTTGCACCCATGGGGAATGGTCTGTGGGTGTGGCGAGATGACAATTCTTGTTTATTGAAAGTGGTAAATAGGCATGACAGTGTGACATCAGTTTTTGAATTCAAAAGTGACAATCAGTATGGCTGCACCTCCTCTTGCCATTTTTGAAACACAAAACGGCATTTTAATTGTAAAGTAGCATAAACTTTGAATATGATCTTATTAACTATGTGCTCATTCATAAAGGGAACTTTAAAGCTTGGACATTTTGGAAGAGCAGTTCTGCTGGAAAAGAATCAATCTTATGTTTTAAAAATGATGCCTCCTGATGCCGTACTCTGGTAAAGTATCTTTTGGTAAACATGTTGTTTTTTCCACTGTCTAAAAGTTCATTTTGGGGGTACAAGGAAAATTTCTTCCTTTTGCTCATGCAGCTTTAAATTGCTGTTGATATAATCCCTAGAGTATCAGAACATGTGTGATGGTCGTGTTGGGCGCCTTGCTATTCATACTGATGGCTACTGCTCTGGGCTTCCTCTCTTCCTGGGTGGAAGTCCCAATCACTGGCATCGTCTGCAGGCTTAAGCCTGTGCTACTAGGCCCCCTGGCCTGTCTCTTAGGGCACACATGCGTTTTCTCTCAGCCATTTAAAGTGCCAATGCGTGCACATCTAAATACTTCGCTTAGTGGTTTCCAGTTATTTAAGGCACCTAGTTCCTTTTAGGTTCCTAGTTTCTAGTTTACCAGCAAAGGATGCATTATTCCATCTAACTTTCTGTGTACCAAACTTCTGCCTGACAACTGACTCTATTATCTGCTCTGAACTTAGCTTGTTTCTCGTATTGACCAATTCCTGCCTTCCCTGACATTGGACTGCCTGACCCTTTGGTCTTTTTCACTGGTGTCTCTGACCCCTGTGGGTCAGCTACCAACTACACCAGGACTATCTCAAGAGGTAGTGGCTTGGTGGCTCCCCTGAATTGAAGACCAGATCCCTGTACAGGGGTTAGGGGGTTAAAACCAGGGGACTACCACTTTATTGTCCTTAGAAGTAGGCAAAAGTCAAACTGATTATTTGGTACAGTGGGTCCACACCCACTGCCCGTAACATGTTGCATAATAAAACACATGGAACATTGCGGAATATGCCAATATATTACTTTGGTTACCATACAGCTGACAAATTAAAGGGAACCTGTCACATTATACATGCGTTTTACCTGAAGGCGTTATGTTATAGAGAAGGAAGAGCTGAGCAGATTGATATATAGCAGGGGTGCACAACCTGTGGCTCCCAACCATTTGGTGACAGACATGTATGTTTACATCTTGTGGCTGCTCACATGTATCTTTCATGTATTCTCCCATTAGAGAATTAGGGAATTAGGGAATACTACAAGTGTAACTAGACATTAACGATATATACTGTGTGTTCAATATTCCATAAATATAGTATTTTAGTTGGTAATAACCACTTAAGTTTTATTTTCAGCCCTTGGAATTGGTTTAGGCTGACAAAGTGTCCCCCAACCAGAAAAGGTTGTACAATCCTGATATATAGTTTTAAGGGGAAGGATTTAGTATAACTTGTAAATTACTCATTTATATTCATGATCATTCAAGACTTTGAAGTCAAGGAGGTGGTCCTATCAATGATTGACAGCCTTCCCTCTATGACTGTGTATACAGAGATAGCTGTCAATCACTGATAGGACTGCCTCCTTGAATACAAAACCCAGAAGGAGCAAGCATTTAAAGCAATAAATCACAAGTTTTACTGAATCTTTTCCTACAAAACTATATATTAATCTGCTCAGCTCATCCTCCTCTATAACATGGTGTCTGCTGATTACTTCACATTTTGATTGTGTCAGGTTTTCTTTAAGAGCAGAAGCGGCGGGTATTTCTTTGTTTTATAAGCATTACATATAGAAAGTACTGATACTATATAACTGTATCATACTGATTTTATGTAGACAGCAACTTTGCAATTTGTATTAGACCAATGCATGTCATCATACTTCAGAATGTTATAAGGTAAATTTGTCACATCCTTGAATCTAACAGGTCAGCAAATGAAGTGAAAACTAACGGGATGTACTCACAGGCATCCGACATCTTTAATTTGGCATCAGTGTTCTGGGAAGCATTGAACACTCAGAACAAAATCCTTCCAGGGTCTCAGGTAAAGTATTTTCTATTTTTTTAACATGTTGGACATATAGGGCATATCCAGTGTCTCTCATGTGGAAGATGAGAATACAAATCTACGGCATATGCTAATCCAGTTGAAATGACTTTATAGCTTCTGCCATTTATGCATTTATATCCAGAGTTCAAAATACTTTCACCATCAGCGTGAAGTTTTCCCAACTTCCCACCATTCCAGGCGAATTTTCACAATAAGCTGTTGTGTCTTTATACTCAAGTAATAACAGTGTTCCTGACCATGATGTCACCATCTCTAATTAGCAGATTTTCCTGAGTTCAGTTCCTGAAGGTCCAGAAGGGTCTACTTGCTATAATGTTCTCCCACACTCACAACATTCTGTACACACTTCTAATGGTTTCTGTCTCTGAAATCTAATATAATTTTATAGCTTGCATGACTTGCCTAGTGAAACTTAGTTAATCAAAGAGAGATATCACTTGGAATGTGGACTTTTGAATTTTTATGTGTACATATGTAAGACCTAATGCGGTTACTGGAAGGTGTGACCTTTCCTTAAATGAAACTACTGAGACTATTGCACAAGAATCTCTAAACCATAAAATATGCCAATAATGTCTTTCAGAATGTTAGTTCAACAATCAATAATCACAGTTACAAGGGGGTTTCCAGCATTTTGATACTGATGGCCTATCCCAGTGATGGCAAACCTTTTATAGACCGGGTGCCCAGACTGAAACTCAAAACCCACTTATTTATCTCAAAGTGCCAACACGGCAATTTAACCTGAATCCTACAATCCAATATAGTATATTTTTCATGTACTTTATCATTTAGCTATAATAGCCTGCCTACATTCAATGCCCTGCTTGTGCTGTTCATAGTGTGCTATGCGCTGATGAATGTCAGGAAACTCAAAGGAATATTGGTACACCATAGATTTTTTCCAGGGTGTGGGTGTCCACAGAGAGGGCTCTGAGTGCCGCCTCTGTCACCCGTGCCACAGATTCGGCACCACTGGCCTATCCTAAGAATAAACCTTAAAGGGGTTGTCCGGTTCAGAACCCGCACATACCCTTAATTTCACCAAGGCAGCCTGCCTGATGTTAGCATCGGAGCATCCTATGGTCCGAGGCCCTCCTGTGCCCTGTGCTAATTAGCGCAGGGCAAAGGCATTTTGCCCGGTTCTGGTGACGAACCGGGCTCTGCCAGGCGGAGGCTTCCGCCCAGCAGTGAGCCCGGTGACGTCACCGGCGCTGATGGGCGAGCTTTAGTGCTGCCCTAGCCAGTTAAACGGCTAGGGCAGCGCTAAAGTAGGCCCATTACAGCCGGAGACGTCACCAAACACACTGCTGGGCGGAAACTTCCGCCTGGCAGTGTGTTATTGTAAATAGAAGAGCCCTTGCCCTGCGAGATCCAGCGCAGGGCAAGGGAGAGCATCGGAGCATGAGATGCTCCAATGCTAACATCAGGCGGGCTGCCTGGGTGAATTTAAGGGTATGTCCTGGTTCAGCTCTGAACCCGGACAACCCCTTTAAATATCATCAGCAGGGGGTCAGATACCCTGTACCCACACCAATCACCTGTTCCAGAAAAGCTCCAGTGCCTACACTGCTCATCAATTGTATAGTGCACGTAGTTGCAGCTCTGTTTCTTAGCATCTCCTTTTCCTTCTACTTCTCTCCAACCCTTCTTGCTCCCTCCAGCCCTGAACTTTATGTCCATACTTTACTCAGCATAAGAGAATTGTGCCTCCTCTGCTGCAGAAACAGGTAAGCTTGCTTTGGAGCTCAAAGCATGCTCAAGTGCTGCTGTGGCAGTCATAGGATATTCCACTGATCTCTCTGTTGCTGTGTGGGCGGACACCCTGACTGAGCTGTGGGGGGTTCAGAAAGTTGGTGGCCATGCAGCTTTATAGTGAATAGAGCAGTTAGGGACCTGGGTTCTGCTACCTCTGCATTCAAGCAAATAGCATTAAACAGCATTGATGTCTAGTGCAGTAAAGGTTATTGTCTACATCCCTGGTGATCTAGGAAAGTGAAGGGGTTAATGTCAGTATTCCTGGTGGTTTAGGACAGTGAAATTGTTGTCCAAGGTTTTAAAGGGGTTGTCCGAGTTTTGAAAAAAAAAATAGTACTGTAAATCTGATGGGCAGCAATATATAACTAAGTTAAGCAAGTTTTAGGCAAAAAAAATCTATATTTCCTTATTTCCCTGGTTCTCCTCTGGCCTTTGTTTATATGCAGTAATAACAATCTCTGCCGCCCGCCCCCCCTTCCTGCTCTGCAAAGGCAGTGAATACAAGTGCTGCCCTGAGTGACATGTCTGCAGGAATACTAAGCAGCATGTTGTATGTGTAAGACTACAAGTCCCAGCTGTACAAGGAAATACAAGAATACAAGGAAAGAGCAGATAGCAGCCCGGCAGAGAAGGGGGGCGTGGCCAGCACAGTGACGTCTCGTGTACAGGCTGTTATCTCTTGGTGCACGAACATAAGATTAGCAGGGAGGCAAGCTGACATCACAGGTCATGTGACCCTGAGTGAAATCTGATAAACCAGCAAGCTTAGAAGCAGAAAGTGTATGGAAAAGCTGTTGTATTTGACTAGTTAAAAACATGCAAAGGACAAAAAAATAACTCGGACAACCCCTTTAAGTAATAGCCTTTCCTCAGGGTAGGCCAACATTAGCTGATCAGTGGGGGTCCAGTACCCTGCACCCCCACTGATCCGCTGGTCTGTTAGGCTTCTCTGAAGCTACACAGGACTGTCAACATTGCCTTCAATGGAAACAGCGCTGTAGTAGTGAGCTCACTCTGCTACAACGTTGGTGGTGATGTGTAGCTCCTGCACTGACTTCTGCTGATGGACTTACACAGACCAGCTGCCCACCTCTGATCAGCTAGTGGTGGCAGATCCTGAGCCATCGCTGGGCAACACTGTTAATGTCTGTTTATCTGATGGTCTATGGCAGTAAAAGTGTTTGAGTCAACATCCCTTGTGATCTAGGGAAGTGAAAGAGTTAATGTCAGAATCCTGTATGACCAAGGGCATTGGAGAGGTTAAAGTCTCTGATGGCCTCTTGCAATGAAGGGGTTATTGTCACTATACCTGGTGTTCTAGTGTATTGAGAGGATTCATTCAAGTATTCTTGCTATTCTAGGGTTGTGCGAGGGTTAAGTCAAGTGTCCACAAGGTGATAAAATAAATCCCATAGAAAAAAGATGCTATAGCCCAATAATGAATGAATGAATTGATAATTCACTTACAAAAATTCTTTATTAATCACTGCTGAAAAAGACAAACATAAAAAGTGGAGGAATCCATATAAAACAAGAGAAAAGCATATAAGGATGGATATCAGACTACTAGAGTACACATGCTTTGGTATAATTCAAACGTATCCACCGTCTATTATCAATAATGATGCACCTAGTGTTGTATAAAATAGCATACAAAGAGTCAACACAGGTTAAATGAAAGAAACTTCCCCTATACCAATGTCCCTCACTCACCCAACACTTTTCACAAATGTGCTTCGTCAGGGGAAAGCAATAGGTTATTTATAGTAAATAGGGATGAGCGAAAGCCGTGGAAGTTCGGGTTCACAAGGTTAAGCCGAACTTCAGGTCAAAGTTTGGTTTCGGGACCCGAACTTGACCCTGAACGCCATTGAAATCAATGGGGACCCGAACTTCACTTTATTATCTTCTATTATAACATGGTTATAGCAGAAAATAATAGCATTCTTAAGACAGAATGCAAAAGAATATGGCAATTTAGGGGTTATAAAAAAGCCTCACCTCATCCACTTGATTGCGCTGACGCAGTGTCTTCTATCTTCCTTCAGAGGACCTGCAAAAGGACCTGCAATGACGTCATTGCAGGTCCTTTTGCAGGTCCTGCTGAAAGAAGATAGAAGACACTGTGGTAGTGCGATCAAGTGGATGAGGTGAGTTGTGTTTGGGTTTTTTTCACCCCTAAATTGCGATACCTGGACTTCAGTGAAAAAAGTCTGGGTTTGGGTCCGGGTACCCGAACTCGCAAAATTGGGTACGAACCCGAACTTTGCAGTTCGGGTTCACTCATCTCATCAGTAAACTCAATTGTAATTGACTATTTACCTCATGCCTTCAGTGCCGGCCAGTCATAGAAGTACACAAAGAAGGAGGGGACTTTCTTTAGTAGTAGTTAAAATAGTTGTTAAAATAAAGTATTTTTACTTTTTCTTTAACAGCGAATGTATGAAAATCTCCTGAAACCTCCTGATTCATGGCAGTACTGTATGAATAAATTAATGGACTGTATGATGGAATGCTGGAACATTAATCCTACAAAAAGACCTACACTTGATTCTATTGGTAAAATTATCAAAGAGTTGAAGCAAGAGGCCCAAAGGTACTGTATATGTTATGTAAATGCCACTTAATAGTGCAAACAGAATTCTTTAAAAACTAGAAAAAGACTTCATGATTTTATTAGCTATCAGCATTCAAAATGTATGGAATTGTCCAGGACCCTGACAAAATGAGCCCGACCAGGCATGGTTTATAAATTAAAAAAAAACAAAAAAAAAAACACTGACACGGCCTGGTTTTCCCAATTCCTGTGGAATGGCTCCTTTCCATTACTTCCAGTCCTTGCTGAGCCAAAGGTTTGATGTGTTGACTCCCTGCATGTTGCTGTTGACAGCCAATCAATGGCCTCAGAGGTAACATGTGCAGGCATGGCAGATCACCACTGAGGGACCGATAGGCTGGCAGCAGGGATATGCAAGGAGTCGGCACGTCATACCTCTGGCCAGAATGGGACCAGAAACAACCATTGTTATAAAATGATCAGTATTGTTCACCTGTCAGTGAGTTCATTGTTACGGCTGGTCGGTTGCATTGTGGGATTTCAGTTGTGCTTTATGTGTCACCACACCAGATTACAAAATAGGCTGTGATATTTACTTTCTTTTTATAGATGACAACTGTCACTCCCAATCAGGCCACTCCGAATTACATAGCACCCTGTGCGAGAAGTCTTTTTGGCGCCTCAGAGTAAAGTGCCCCTTTTGTGTACCCGAACAGTAGTTATGCCCCCTTAGTGCCTCACAATGCAATTATTCCCCATAGTGCCCCCACACAGTATTTACGTCCCCTTAGTGCCCACACACAGTAATTATGCCCACATAGTGCCGTTATACAGTAGTTAAGCCCTTTAAGTATCCTCAAAGAGTAAAATGCCTCCTTAGTGTCCCTACACAGTAAAAAGCCCCTTTGGTGCCCTTGAGTAGTGATGCCCACTTTGTGCTCCCATCTGATAGTGCTGTCCCCTCTGTGGCCCTAATCCAGTAGTTTTGCCCTCTTAGTGCCCTCATCCAGTAGTTCTGCCCCTTAGTGCCCTCACCCAGTAGTTCTGCCCCTTTAGTGTCCCATCCAGTAGTGCTGCCCTTTTAGTGCCCCCTTTCCAGTAGTCCTGCCCCCTTAGTGCCCCATCCAGTAGTGCTGTCCTCTTAGTGACCCCAACCCATTAGTTCTGCCCCCTTAGTACCCCAAAATTCAGTAGGTCTGCATCTTAGTGCCCCCATCCAATAGATTTGCCTCCTTAGTGCCCCTATCCAGTAGTGCTGCCCCCTTAGTGCCCCAATCCAGTAATGTTGACTCTTAGTGCCCCATCTAGTAGTTCTGCCCCCTTAGTGACCTGAGGAGTAGAGTGCCTGAAATCTTTTCTACTATGTTTGTAGGAATATAGTATGCAAAACTCATTTCCTGCTATTGTGGTGCTGACTTCTGTGGTAGTTGCAACCACCTTCCTGCTCAAAGGGTAGAGATCAAGGTACTTTTAGCTGGGAGATCTTTTCTATGCTGTGGTCAATCCTGGCTACAGCATAGAAGAGAGAAAATAAATGGTGGATACTCTTAAAGAGGTTGTCTCATGATGGACAATGGGGGCATATCGCTAGGATATGCCCCCATTGTCTTATAGGTGCGGGTCCCACCCCTGGGACCTGCACCTCTATCCAGAACGGAACCCCGCAAGTTGGTGGCTGGAGGACTCCGGTCCAGCCACCACCAAGCCAGCTCCCCATAGAAATGAATGGGAGTGTACCGCGAATGCGCGGCCCACGCTCCCATTCATTTCTATGGAGCCGAAGGAAATAGCCGAGCCAGAGCTTGGCTATTTTCTCCAGCCCGATAGAAAAAGAATGGAGGATGGCTGTACATGTGCAGTGCGCCTTCCTTCACTTTAGGGACTTCGTTCTTGATATAGGTGCGGGTCCTAGCGATATGCCCCCATTGTCCATCATGAGACAACCCCTTTAAGCATCATAGGAATTCCCTATGACTTGATCTCTGCCCATTTCTTAAATGGGCAAATACCATGTGTTTTATTTTATTATTTCCTGTTGCCCAGTGTGTCTTTCTAGTTGTACTTCTGGTTGTATTTCTAGTTGCTTTTGTATGGTTTCTCTAGTAACTGCATGTATACTTAAAAACACATTCCTGGAATACTTTGTTCTTTGCCCACATTTGTAAACTACTGCACCCACATATATTTCTGCCATTAAGTGGCCAGTACAGTGATTGTCTACACTACTTTCGACCGATGTACCGTACAAATGGTAGGCACAAAAAAAAAAAAACTGGCGTGTTTCTCTAAAATGGGTTTCCAGAAGTTTAATAGTGATAGCCTATCCTCAAGATAGGTCATCAATATCTGATCTGTGGGGGTCTAACTCCTGATACCCTATTACTCACCAGAGTGATGCAACCTCTTTCTAAGAGTGCATTCACATGAACGTATTTTTCATCCGCGTCAACTTTTGCGGACCAGGTGCGGATCCATTCATTTCAATTCCGTTCCGCAGCGCCGCAAAAAATATAGAGCATATCCTATTATTGTCCGCAAGCACGGACCAGAATAGGC
The DNA here is from genome assembly GCA_900303285.1 of Rhinella marina. Classification (NCBI taxonomy): domain Eukaryota; kingdom Metazoa; phylum Chordata; class Amphibia; order Anura; family Bufonidae; genus Rhinella; species Rhinella marina. The sequence goes on along the minus strand of ONZH01001413.1, from coordinate 58,568 downwards.
TGTCTCTATAAAGCGCTGCCCATGTGCGGTCCACAAATTGCAGAACGCACACGGCCGGTATTTGTGTTTTGCGGATCCGCAATTTGCGGACCGCAAAACACTCACGGTCGTGTGAATCAAGGGCGGATTGGCCATAGACCTTACAGGGAAATTTCCCGGTGGGCCGATGCCCAGGGGGCCACCTGGGCCCTCCTCACAGCTGCAGGTGGAAGTTTTTGGGGATATATTTTGTGCTGCTGGCAGTACTTTGTGATGAACTGTGGTATTTGGCTCGGTTGGGGTGGTATAATGTGCCATAATATGGTATTGCTGGCCCTGCCTTCCATCAATTTGGACCCAACTACAAAACAGGGCCAATTTTAGTATTTTTTCCAGGGCCACTTTAAGTTCCCAGTCCGCCCCTGGTGTGAATGCACCCTAAGCCAGTAACATCACATTCATCAGTCACATGGCCTAAGCACAGATCATCTCCATTTAGATGAATATGCCTGGGCTGCAATTCCAAGCACAGTCACTGTGTATTTTTGACCTTGCTTTTGCTCTCTCCCCTGGTTTTGACGTGACTTGCTGGTATGACTTTTGGCTTGCTGACCCTCCGATATTGTGTTTGTGTTCTGTCTTTGTTTGTTGTATTTTCCTCTTGTTCCCCTTCCCTTTACGCCCCAGCACTTATTCAGGCTAGGGATTGTTACGCGCCGTTACATAGGATGAGCCGTGTAAGTAGGCAGGGACAGAGGTTGGGGCTCAAGTTAAGGCTCACTATCCCCCATTTCGTGACAGCATGTTTGACCAGAAAGTTTCCATAACAGTGTCCCTCACAGCAGCAAAGTCTGAATGGTGGTAGCTGCAGGTTACTTTCCTGACTCCTATGTGTGGCCATGCAGATTTTAAGTTCTCCTATTTCGCTCTCTTTCTGTTGATCTTGCACAGATCTGTAAGTCTTCTTTCACACATGCAGCAGGCTGTTCCAGCAGAGAACAGCGTGCTGGAGTTCTCCAAGTTTGGCACAGATGGTTTGCGCCGTGTGCCCACTGGACCCCAGAGACTATAATGGGATCCGGCAGGAATTCGGCCATTCCCTAGTATTTACGTAGGGATTTGGCCAGACAAATATTGCTGCGTGCCACGGTTTTTTGCTTGGTCAGATCCCAGCATAACTGTCTGTCTAGGGTGTATCTGGAGAACTCTGGCAGGCAGATGAAGAGTCTGTCCCCATGTGTAAAACTAACTTTAGTCTCTGAAGCTTTCTTGGGCCTGAGAAGTAGGAGCACAAGGCATTGCTTCCTTCCTCTCTAAACTATCCCTAAGACTGACTAACTGAGCTGGGGGTGTATCTTGGATGCCCACCCAACCTCCTGCAAAAAGTGGCATTAGGACTGTTAACTATGGCAGTTCTGTCAATAAATGGCTATACTGGGCATAATCCATAACATGAAAATACATAGCGTAACATTACATAACGTTAAGAAACATACCATTTGCAGATACCCCCTGCTCTGGGGTACTGCAGTGCTTGGTTTTAGGACTCCAGGGATCAGATATTGATCACTTAGAATGTCATCAATATTTTCCTCTCAGAAATTCCTAAGGTAGATTATTGCAAAGCAAAACAAAAAAATGGGATAAGGAACAAAACAATTTCAAAATATTTTCACATAAATAACAGTCCTCTATACAGATCTGCTGGAGTACAGCATTTCGCTTGTTCATCAAGTAATCTTCGGCACCTTTAGATGGGCAGAACAAGCGTAAGCAGGATATATACAGGTGGGCTGGGTTTGTAGGGGTTATCAGCTTTTTGTATGACAATACTGAATACAATTTTCATATTCCTCAGCTCAGCATCATGGCCTCAGTGCTATGCTGTCTTCAAATAACAGGGTAGCTTAGAAGACATGACAGATCTATAATAGGTATAATGGGCGTATTTCTGGTGCAGATTGTGGCACAAAGGTTCTTTTCGTTGCAGTCTGCGACTTTTCTCTGCTCATGCGAGGTTTAAAAAAAGTGGGAGTGGTTTAGGCGGGGAAGGGGACGGGCTGGTAGGCCCATCTCATTTACCATTTTCTATGCCTTTTTTAGGCATAGAAAATGGTCTAAATGTGAGACAGCTAGGAAGCTGTCTTACAATTAGAAGTGGCGGTGGATCTGCCGAAGTAATGTAGAGGCCGACCTCTACATAACTGTGGCAGATCCGCCACCAATTCATGGCTTTATTAAGACTGGTGTCTAAAAGGCCAGTCTTAATAAATGTGCCCCAATATTTTGGAGCAATATTGGTTTTTTTATTGTTTTATATAATTGAGGCAACCCTATGTATACTGTATAATCCTGTCATTATCATTTCAGGTGGACAGATGAGAAAACATGTGCAAAGTGCTCGTACCATGCAGAAAATGAAGGAGAAACCTATGAAGATGTAACCCCGAGTTCTCACAATACTGATTCGACCATCGATTACGTATGGAAAAGTGTTGTTTATGAACTGGAATCAGGAATGGAAATGAATACACCATTGCTCTATGACACATATGAAAACACAAAAACCGTCTGCACCAAAGCTAGAAAACATAGAGGCATCATTTTGTAGACATAATCCTAAAATTGGGTTGTTCATCTTAGAAAAATGATGGGTTAGAGAATATCATCTTTATACATACAAGGTCAAGATTAAACAGGCTCTTCATGGAGTGCTAAGTTCCCAAGATGTAGTAATGGCAAATTCAAAAAAGAACCAGACATTTGTCATTTAATGACTTCTACAGTTATCATTAAGATAGCAATTAAAGCGACCCTTCAAGAAAAAGAAATTCACAGGAACTGAGGAACCAGCAGTTACATGGTGATCTCCCTTTCATCTTTTCAGCTTCAGATCTGCCAATTCCTATACCCATCTTCTGCCATCCAAGATGGCCACATAACTTCTAGGACTACGTGACAGATCGGCAGCTGTAAAGATGAAAAGGAGAACACATGTAAGTGTTCTGTTCGTTTCCCAGTTAATGTGATTTTTTTTTTTACCTTGAACCAGAAGGTCGCTTGAATGATGTTCAGTTCCTCCAGGGAAATCATTCGACATATGGTGTGTGGAAGGAAATTTTGGTTCACTGTGAATAAGGTGGATTGATGGACGTGTTTTTATTCACCATAGGTTACTATGTAATTATGAATATAAATGTATCAGTTTGTGTACATGAACTGTTACTGGAATTCAGAATATTTCTACTATTGTTATCATTGCTTCTTGTCATTATTTTGCTGACAGACATTGAAATACTCAGACAATGCGGAGGTTAATATGGGGAATGTGGCAAAGGGGCAATTTGTAGAATCATTCATATATATATATATATATATATATATATATATATATATATATATATAGTCAAATTAGTGTTTCTGCATCAGAACTTAATATGAAATCACAAAAATCTACACCACAAAGCAATTACATTCATTTCCTGGACTACAGGAGTCAATTATTTTCAGTAACACCATAAGGAAGTAATAGGAATCTAGTATGAATAACAGCCACCATAAATGGGTTGTTTTTTAGGTGGAGTTGTGATGCATGTCCATCATCATTTTTATAACGTAATGCTCCTTGTTATTATCAATAAGTTTTATTGCACATTTCAGAGGATAAGGGAGCCTTGTATGTTGTTTTATCCAGATGCCATTACCACAGGTGCAGGGCAGTTAACACTTGGAGAGCCTGCTATAACTGCATTAAGTCCCCTGACAAAGGTTAAACATGTTGGGACGTAGAAGTCCTCACAGAGAATTCATAGAGGTAAGCCATCATTGAGTGGTGCGCTCTTGTTTGGGTGATCGCTCCACGGTCAGGGGTAGGGAGAATGAAGTTTATGGCTGACGGTCCATGGATTTCAACAACTTCTCCTGGATTATTAAAACACAGTGAGTTGGATTTGCAGCCATCATTGGATCAGCAAGCCACATCATAATGATCAAGTGATGTCCCTGGCCTAGAAGTATACCTGCAATAAAAAGATCTCCAAGAAAAGTGTGAGTGATTTACTCTAGTTTTCTATACCATTTTTAATATGTTAGGCACCCGTACTGATTATCTCTTTAGCCTAAGTGCATCTTTCAGGTTTTAAGGATATATATATACAGTATATATAATAAAAGTTATATTTTAGGTGTCTTTTGTGCCTGCAATGATAAACTGCATTAAAGAGGTTCTCCATAGCTTTGATATTCATGGCTTATCCCACAATGGGGTATCCATACAATGAAGGACTATTGGGGATGTAGGTGGACCATTATCTGCAGTCAATAAAACTTAATTTGATCAATTGTGTCTGTGACACTAAACATGTCCTTAATATGCTTGGTAATATTACATGGCAAAAAGGTTATTTCTCAGCTACATGTGATGTAGTAGGCCTTTACTCCTCAATTCCCCATGATCTGGGATTAGACTCATTAGCTCATCATCTTGATATACAGATATACAGGATATAGACTTATAGTAGGGAGCTAAACGTTTGAAATGTCTCTATTTTTTGAAAAGTTAATGACCATAATCTTAAATTGCCTGCCAACATGGGAGGAGAGTCTATTATACAATATCTTTAGACATTAGTCAGATGGAGTGAGAAAAAGAAATCAGCAGGTTACATGACACTGTTGGCAACATTGTTCCATTCCAGACACATTAGTAATTTATTTGGTGTCGTGCTAGCTTAAGAAAACATTATATGGGGTGTTGAAGACCATCAATAACCATAATCAACCCTTAAACCATGGTGGGCAGGGTTGATCATACTGAGTTCGATACAGCCTTCCTTTCTGAAATCTGATGTTTTGTTGCAGAGAAATCTTAACATTTATTAACATTCTAATGATGTCTTTAGAGCACCAAGGGGTTGGCCTAGCACCTCAGAGAATCTCTTCACCTCCTCCTCTCCTCTGTCACCACTCGCATTATCCTGGAAATCCCCTGGTTTACACCCATTAACCCCTATGCAGGGATCTGATCTTCACTGCAGGGGAGCCACTAGACCTCTAACATATGAAATGGTCCAGGTAGTTGGCAGCTTAGACACTGGTGCAGAGCACAAAGGGGATAATGTTCAAACATATCCGAAAAACAAGTCTCTGATTTCTTAAGGTCAGGACAGACAACAATACGGGAAACGGGCTAACGTCAGGGCAGGTGGTCAGGAATCAGAAATTTTGCGGAATAGATGCGGCCCGTTCACTTCAATGAGAGTGGGCAGCCATGGCTCTGTGCCGCTGCTCTGCAAAAAAAAAAAATAGAACATGTTTTATTCTTGTCGGCAGTAGCGGACAAGAATAGGCATTTTGAATGGGATGCCTGGCCGTGTGTTCCACAAATTGCGGAACACACACTGGTCAGCATCCTTAGTATTGAGGATGTGCATTTTTGCGGATCCACAATACCACGGCCATCTGAATGGCCCCTAAAGCTCATACACATAGGGAAGGTGCCCTATGTACACAGGGGTGGCTAGCCATAGGCTGGGGAAGAATTTGAGTGTGCACATGCTGGCCCTTTAAGAGTTCAGGAACGAGTGTGCGCACACTGTATAGGAAAGGCTACAAGGCCTACACAGGGAATTCAGGCTTAAGCCTGCAGAAGACACAAGAGGTGTTGGAGGTCGGGACCACCACTGGCTGGAGAGGAGGCCGACCAAACCTGGACAATCGGCTGCCTGAAAAAACCCACTGGGTGAGTAGTGCTGCGGCCTTGCCTGAAAGAAGGAGCAGGGTAGTGGCGGGAATGTGGTACTTTAAAGGTTTTTTTACTTATTATACTCATTATCTATCCTCAGGATAGGTGATCTGTATCTGATCAGCGGTGGTCCAACACCCAGGGTCCTCCTCTGATCAGCTGTTTGAGGACACCACTGCATTTCGGTAAGCGCTGATGCCTCCTCACAGCATACCAAGCACAGCACTGTACATTATATAGTGACTGTGCTTGGTATCACTGCTCAAGCCCATTCACTTGAATGGGCCTAGGCCACATGACCAGCGAACGTGACGTTCCAACCCTAGGGTAAGCTGCAAGAAGGCAGTGGTGCTCACCGGAGCGTCGTGGTCTCCTCAAACAGCTGATCGACCAGGGTCCTGAGGATAGGTCATCAGTACAAAAACGTCGGAAAACCCCTTTAATCTTGTTGCATTCACTTTCATCTTGAGAATACCTTACCTATTATTCTGGGTAAACACAAAGCTGTATGCAAAGGTCATTACCTGAGCTACAAGGAAGTGCATGCCAGTGTTACATTCACATAAATACATTTTTACTTGTACACTCCATTTCAAAGTCTACAGGCAAGGCGCACACAGATGTAGTCAAATGAGTGTAAGTATAAGAACTTCTTTTTTACCATTTTAACATGATATATGTATAGATTTAGAATGGATGGACAATATTTTCTAAAAAAAATACTAAATGAAATAAAACAAGAGTAAAAGAATAGAACTGCTAGCTATGAGGTAGATAGATAGATAGATAGATAGATAGATAGATAGATAGATAGATAGATAGATAGATAGAGCAGCTGCATGCAAGTCTTATATCACCAAGCACAATGTCAGTATCAGATGGAGTGGTGTAATGCACATGCCACTGGACTCCTGTTCTGTAGAGTGACAAATTATGTTTAATGCTTTACCATACAATTTTGGACAATTGCATGCTTCCAATTTTGAGGGAGCAGTTTGGAGAAGGGTCTTTTCTGTTCCAGCATGACTGTGCCCCAGAGCACAAAGCAAGGTCCATAAAGGCATGGTTGGGTGAATATGGTGCTGAAGAACTTTAATGGCCACACAGATCCCTGACCTCAGAGCCCTGCTGGGGGGCTGTACCTGTCAGGTGGGGGGCTTAGCAGCTGGGGTGCTATTGGGCTGCTTTATTGGCCACTCCACTGCAGGATCTGTGTTGTGAGAGTCACCATACTGCTCTATGCCAAATTATTGTAAGAACCCACTTGAAAGAGGGCATCGAGAAGTTAGCGAGTGGATATGTACACTTAGATCAAAATGTGTACTAAGAATCTCATATTCATGTTTAGACAGTTTGCTTGGCATGAATAGATCAATGTATATTATGTAGATGTGTTTGTTTTATATTTAAAGTTATTGCTATATATAAGGTAGATAGATAGATAGATAGATAGATAGATAAAAAAGAAAAAAGAGGCAGCACTCTCCAGTAAAAAAGTGAAAGAAAAGAAAGTCTTTATTTACCCATGTGGGATTGCGACGTTTCAGCCCAGACTGAGCCTTTCTGGCTTGAGAAAGGCTCAGTCTGGGCCGAAACGTCGCAATTCCACATGGGTAAATAAAGACTTTCATTTTTTTCACTTTTTTACTGGAGAGTGCTGCCTCTTTTTTCTTTTTTATATGCTGGGACCTTGGTCTGGTCTGTTTGGCGTGCACCTCGTTTTTCCTCATTCAGTGCTGCTGAGACTTGTTTTTTGCTTTAGATAGATAGATAGATAGATAGATAGATAGATAGATAGATAGATACTTCTCCTTGATTTCACATTTGCATGCAGCCACCCTTTCTTCAGGTAGCATTCCAATGACGATAAATGGGTGATGGACCCACTTTAATAACCCCTTCTTCTTATTCAGATAGATAGAGAGCGACCTCTCCTTGGTTTCATATTTGCATGCAGCCACCCCTCCTTGATTTTACTCCTTGAGAAAAGAAACTGTCTCTCAAGTGCCACCTGCAGGTACTTATACTGTTCAACTCCTTGAAGACTCTTGAAAAACTAAAACTTATTATTATGTAGAGAGCACTGTTTCAAATTTATTTTTACTCATCAGAATAAAGAAGGTCTGGTTGACTGAGATGCCATGTGAGGAGCCATTAAGAAATCTTTAAAGAAAGGACCAGTATCCCTGATGAAGGAGACTGAGAGGATTTTCTTCTGGTTCCCAGAGGCTGCCATACATGTGTGACGTCACACCAACACTTCGGGAAGCCCGTTCTGACTTCTAGGACACAAGCAAACACCACCGGCCGGGGCGTCGCCACGTGCAGAAGCCAAAGATGCAAGCAAGCAGGATTAAGCGGCAGAGCTCATTGGCAGGACTAAAGTACAGGGTTGCTACAAATATAAATACAAACAAGGCAAGTGACTGGAGTAGACTATATTTGAGCACTTTGGAACATTGTACTAAATTGTATCTATCGGAATAAGGCACAAAAGTTTCTTTGTAGGAGTCTTTATTTCTATTGCAGTTGGCGCAATAGGTATCAGTGGGTTTGGAATATTAATATTAAGACTAGCATCCAACTGATATCAGCATCAATACCCCACAAGAAGTGATGCTTAGCAGTAAGCGCGGGTTGACTGCTATTTATTGTTGTATATTCACCACATCAAGTACGGGCAAGTTACTTTTATTACAAACCCAGCAGCTACACAGAGGCCAATAGGAAAATTAGATTTATATATAAAAGAATCTATACTGATAGGATATTTGCTACAGTACACTCAAAATATTAAGGAGCGCAGCAGTGGAACGTTATTTAAATCTTTAAAGTTGTCCAAATAAATAAATGTATACGTATTGATTCACTCATATTGATCATATAAACAAGTTTTCAATTTAAAGCATTTTGTTTTTAAATTCTGCTTTCTAGATATTGCTTCTCTCTCTGGCTCTTGTGCTAGAACATATTTATGATGGTATTCCAATTTCCCCACTTAAAACTATGTTTATTAGCAATAGCTCCTGAGGTTAGTTCTAAATTCTCCTAGCCTACTCTACTTCCCCAAAGTAGATACCAGTCAGGTTGTTCTTCCTTAACTTTTTGCCATGTGATAAGCAAACTGGTCCTGTGCCTTTCCATTGCCCAGAGGAAGGCTTCATGAAGAAGCCTATCGCTGTATCTCCTATTTTATGCTCAAATGATCATCTCTTTTTCTAATGAGCTACTATGTCTAATCTGCAGATAGCTAAGGCTTTATGGTGATCACTGTACCAAGAAAGCAGAGAGTTAGCAGATGTTGGCTTGTGGTAGATGTCTGTATCAAGAGTGCCTGTACTTGTACTTACTTAATCATTATATCCAAAAAAGGTTGATGTCTTTAGTAATCTTAAAAGTAAATCTAAGCCAAACAGTACTTGATCTTCATTAAAGAAGAACTCCCGCAAAATTTTTTATTCTCTGACCTGTTAGAAAGGTGCATGATATAATCTGTAGTGAATGTCATTTTCTTATCAGTAACTGTTTCTGTGAGTAAAAACCTATCTTCTTATTGTAGCTGGGTCATGTGACCAACTCCCTGACCTCCAACTGACCCAGGACAGAAAGCCAGTCACTGCTCTATTCATTCCTATGGGAGCCTCACTTTCAGTCTCATAGGAATACATAGAGAATTAGACTTCCTGTCCACACATAAGTCTATGTGTGAGTTGGTGGGTCCAATTGCTGGTCACATGACAGAGATAAGAAACTTCAGGATGATATAAGTCAAAAATTCAGACACTGGTAAGAAAATGACATTCACTACAGATTATATCATGTACCTTTCTAGCAGGACATGGAATATAATTTTTGTCGGGAGTTCTTCTTTAAGGCTCTCATGTGTGTACCATGCCCATATAGTAATGCATGATGTCTGTAGGGATCTCTGTTCATCAAAGGGTTTGTGTCATCATGGGCAATGGGGGCAAATCGCTAGGATATGGCCCCATTGTCTTATATGTGCAGGTCCCAGAAAGGAGCCCCGAAAGTGAAGGAGGGCGCACTGCGCAGCCACCCTCCATTCATTTTCTACGGGGCTGCTGAAAATAGCCGAGTGCTGGCTCGGCTATTTCCTTCAGCTCTTAAGAAATTAATGGGAGTGTGGGCAGCGCATGTGCGGTACGCTCCCATTCATTTCTATGGGTAGCTGGCTTGTTGGTGGCCAGACCGGAGTCCTTCAGCCACCACCTTGTAGGGCTCTGTTCTGGATAGAGGTGCGGGTCCCAGCGGTGGGACCCACATCTATAAGACAATGGGGGCATATCCTAGCAATATGCCCCCATTGTCCATCATGAGACAACTCCTTTAAGGACCAGGATTTTCTCCCACCAGTCTAGGAAGAGTTTGGCACATGAAAAGGCACTCCAAATTGACATTATCCTGAGCTGGAGTTGTAGAATTTCTTAGAAGAAGAAATGCTTTACGTTCAATGTGAAATGTAGCTTATCCCTAACAAACTCATTGGACGGCCTCTACTGTGTAACAAAACCTCCATTACTGCCCTAATTGTGTAAAATCCTGTAGAGGGTCTTCATATCTATGCTCATCAACAAGGATTCAAATTTTCTGAAAAAAATAAAAAGCAATTCTTACATATTTTTATGTCATTTATCTAGCCTGTTGGTTAGGCTCATAACCCCCTTTAAATGCAAGTATCTTTATTTCCTACCACCAAGAATTCCTGCGCCTAAGTACTGGGACTAGTGACATGACTGTGTCCATGCAGTGATGATACTTAATGTAAAGTGCTCAACTTAAGAGTCCATCTCTGTGTAATGGGTTTGTGCGTCCTCTTAGTGGCTGGACCTGTTTACATGCCTAACTACTCTGTCCTCAACTACTGTCCATTTATATACTATTGCATTAATAATGTTCTGCTTTTATTATATTCTTTATAGAGGTATGCTGCATGATAAAAGGACATCATGGAGCGTTGCCCAGACTGTGGAGAGATTCCTTGTGGTGAGTATAAAATATTGGATAAGCTACCTTAAAGAGGCTCTGTCACTAGGTTTTAACCTATGTATTTAAATACATAGGTTAAAACCCCTTGACTTCTACAGTTAGAACATACCTTTATTGCAGAGTACAGCGCAGCGGTTGTGCTGAAAAAAGACCTTTAATCTTTATGTTAATGAGCCTTCGGAGCACCGGGGGGCGGGCTCTTTCTCCCGGGTCCCGAGGCTCTCTCCGATGCCGACGTCCACGCCACTCTGAAAATTGATTGACAGCGCTAGGCCGTTTGGCCTAGCGCTGAAATCCCGCCGGCGCATGCGCAGAAGCGCTTGCAGTGCCGAACACCGCAAGCGCTTCCATCCTTGTGCGCACGCGCCGTCACTTCCGGGTTCAGCGAAGTGACGGCGCGTGCGCACAAGGATGGAAGCGCTTGCGGTGTTCGGCACTGCAAGCGCTTCTGCGCATGCGCCGGCGGGATTTCAGTGCTAGGCCAAACGGCCTAGCGCTGTCAATCAATTTTCAGAGGGGCGTGGACGTCGGCATCGGAGAGAGCCTCGGGACCCGGGGGGCGGTGAAGAAGCGGTGCTCAGGAAGAAAGAGCCCGCCCCCCGGTGCTCCGAAGGCTCATTAACATAAAGATTAAAGGTCTTTTTTCAGCACAACCGCTGCGCTGTACTCTGCAATAAAGGTATGTTCTAACTGTAGAAGTCAAGGGGTTTTAACCTATGTATTTAAATACATAGGTTAAAACCTAGTGATAGAGCCTCTTTAAGCTATATTATGGCATGTGATATTATATTTATACTATTGACTGGGTTAATGGCGGTCTAATTACTTAACAGGGTCACTGCTTAATGCTGACAACAGATAGTACGTCTTAGATACAGACTGTACTGGATTCAGTTTGAAGGGTTATTCTCATCTTATACAATGGGGGCATATCGCTAGGATATGCCCCATTGTCTTATAGGTGCGGGTCCCACCGCTAGGACCCACACCTATATAGAGAACGGAGCCCCCAAAGTGAAGGAGGGCGCACTGTGAATGCTCAGCCGCCCTCCATTCATTTCTATGGGGCCGGCGAAAATAGCCGAGCCAGTGCTCAGGTATTTCCGTCGGCTACATAGAAATGAATGGGAGCGGTGGCCGTGCATGCACAGTGCGCTCCTATTCATTTCTATGGGAGCAGCGGGGGAGCTGCACCTGGTGGCCGGACCCCGGGAAACTTGGGGTCCTCCAGGCGCAACGCTCCCCCCTCCGATCTCGATATAGGTGTGGGCTGGGCCGGCTCCAGGTTCAGGTGGGCCCTTGGGCGATAAAGTCTCAGTGGGCCCCCTTACAGAGTGATAACTCTCTGAGTACAGATACTATAGTAGATATTACCTGCAGTGCTATGTAACAGCAGAGATAACACAGTGATGGCTATCTGTATCTGAGTATAGAAAATGTAGTAGTGTTACCTGCAGTCCTATATAAAACCACAGATAACACTAGTGCTGATAAAGTGGTAGTGTTACCCGCAGTCCTATATAAAACCACAGATAACACTAGTGTAGATCATGTGGTAATGTTACCTGCAGTTCTATGTAAAACCACAGATAACACTAGTGTAAATCGTGTGGTAGTGTTACCTGCATCCTCAGTGTGCCTCCCTGTGCCTCTCCCATGGACTCCATGCTGGCGGCGCTGCCTCCTCTTCTGTCTTCTTCTTGACCCCACAGAACGTCCTGATGCAGCTGCGTCAAGACATAGGAACACTGTGGGCATGGTGATGGTGACACACACAGGGACAGGGACACACAGGGGGACAGACACACAGGGACACAGGGATACACAGGGGGACAGACACACAAAGAGACACACAATGGGGGACAAATACCTTCAAAAAGACCTTATTTGGGCAGGGGTTCAACTAATAGTTTAACACATTACGCCGCCATTCCTGGCTAAATACCCTGCTTGACCCAGATAACTAATAAAATATAACTTTTAATGATGTCCTTAAAACAATAAAGAAAAATAAACAAAATGTGAGCTATCCTATCTTTTAAAATTACTGTTGTCTGTGTATGCTCAGTACATCAAAATCACACCATCATGCACATTTCTGTTAAATGACAGCCAAGGAATGTCATTTAACTATGAATAACTCTGTTGGTAGTTCACTAGGTAATGTCCGATCTGGTTTTTGAGTGGAGGCACATTAGAAGTCCCGTCCTTAGATGGATGATGCAGCTGAAAAGAGATAGGCTGAACAGGGGGTCAACCTTTGTTGACAACCTATTTGTAGGGGATCATTAAGCGTCATGGTCAAGTCTGCCCAATACCCCTGAAGAAGCCAGGCTAGCTGGCGAAACATGTTGGGGGGCAGTGTTAGGTTTTAGCGTTTGTTGTGTGCTTTAGCTCAGTTTAGCATTACCAGTAACTCATTTGAGAATAGATGCTGTAGAGAGTGATAACAGCAAATCAACGGTGTATGATATTACATACTTAGTGTTTGTCACAGTGATGGGGAAATGTGCACACCCCCATTACCAAACAAGCATGATGGTGTGATTTCGATGTACTGAGCATACACAGACAACAGTAATTTTAAAAGATAGGATAGCTCACATTTTGTTTATTTATCTTCATTATTTTAAGGACATCATTAAAAGTTATATTTTATTAGTTATCTGGGTCAAGCAGGGTACAATGGGGGACAGACACACACACAGGGGGACACACAGACACACACAGGGGGACAGACACACACACAGGGGGACAGACACACACACAGGGGGACAGACACACACACAGGGGACCAACACACACACAGGGGGACCGACACACACACAGGGGGACCAACACACACACACAGGGGGACAAACACACACACACAGGGGGACAGACACACACACACAGGGGGACAGACACACACACACACACACACAGGGGGACAGACACACACACACACACACACAGGGGGACAGACACACACACACACACACAGGGGGACAGACACACACACACAGGGGGACAGACACACACACACAGGGGGACAGACACACACACACACAGGGGGACAGACACACACACACACAGGGGGACAGACACACACACACACAGGGGGACAGACACACACACACACAGGGGGACAGAACACACACACACACAGGGGGACAGACACACACACACAGGGGGACAGACACACACACACAGGGGGACAGACACACACACACAGGGGGACAGACACACACACAGGGGGACAGACACACACACAGGGGGACAGACACACACACAGGGGACAGACACACACACAGGGGGACAGACACACACACACACACACAGGGGGACAGACACACACACACACACAGGGGGACAGACACACACACACAGGGGGACAGACACACACACACAGGGGGACAGACACACACACAGAGGGACAGACACACACACACAGGGGGACAGACACACACACACAGGGGGACAGACACACACACACAGAGGGACAGACACACACACACACAGGGGACAAACACACACAGGGACACACACACACACACACAGGGGACACACACACACACACAGGGGGACAGACACACACACACAGGGGGACAGACACACACACACAGGGGGACAGACACACACACAGGGGGACAGACACACACACACACAGGGGGACAGACACACACACACACAGGGGGACAGACACACACACACACAGGGGGACAGACACACACACACACACAGGGGGACAGACACACACACACACACAGGGGGACAGACACACACACACACAGGGGGACAGACACACACAGGGGGACAGACACACACACACACACACACAGGGGGACAGACACACACACACACACAGGGGGACAGACACACACACACACAGGGGGACAGACACACACACACAGAGGGACAGACACACACACACAGAGGGACAGACACACACACACACAGAGGGACAGACACACACACACAGAGGGACAGACACACACACACAGAGGGACTGACACACACACAGGGGGACTGACACACACACAGAGGGACTGACACACACACAGAGGGACTGACACACACACAGAGGGACAGACACACACACAGGGGGACAGACAGATATAGACACACACACACACAGGGACAGCCACACAGTTAGGTCTCACCACACTCCAGCCAGGCTCCTCTCCGTACTGGAACACAGCTCTTGGCTCCTCCCCCACTGGTCACATGGTCGATTGCATCAGGAAGGTCCTTTAGTCCGGTAGGAAACATCACCTACTCTGTTCTGAGTCCTGGGGCCGCTCACCCCAACAGTACACTTCGCAAAAATTGCCTGCACTGCTGGGGTAAGCTGCCCTAGAATCCAGAACAGACATTAATCAAGACCAGGAAAGCGGCTGCAGGATTAAGTCGGCACAGTGGGCCCCCTCAGGAGCAGTGGGCCCCGGCACTTACCCGGGTGTGCCGGGTGCTGACGCCGGCCCTGGGTGTGGGTCCCAGCGGTGGGACCCGCACCTATAAGACAAAGGGGGCATATCCTAGCGATATGCCCCCATTGTCTAAGATGAGAATACCCCTTTAATGTGAATGCTAAAATTTTTGCAAAATGAGAAGTAAGCAGTGGAGTAGACTCCGATAAAATGTTGGGACTGTTTCATTCAGGGGCGTTGCTAGGGTCTGAAAACATCCGGGGCACAAGCCCACTGTGTTGAAATGTGCATAGACGTCTATTATGATGGAATGCATCCCCCATACAATCCCACACAGTCACCCCCCCATACAATCCCACATAGTCGCCCCCTCATCATACAATCCCCCACAGTTGTCCACCCAGCATACCATCCCACACAGTCGTCCCCCCAGCATACAATCCCACCCAGTCGCCCCCCCAGCATACAATCCCACAGTCGCCCCCTCAGCATACAATCCCCCACAGTCGCCCCCCAGCATACAATCCCCCACAGTCGCCCCTTCATCATACAATCCCCCACAGTCACCCCCCAGCATACAATCCCCCACAGTCACCCCCCCCCAGCATACAATCCCCCACAGTTACCCCCCCAGCATACAATCCCCCACAGTTGCACCCCAGCATACAATCCCACACAGTCGCCCCCAGCATACAATCCCACACAGTCGCCCCCCCAGCATACAATCCCCCACAGTCGCCCCTTCATCATACAATCCCCCACAGTCGCCCCCCCAGCATACAATCCCCCACAGTCACCCCTTCATCATACAATCCCCCACAGTCGCCCCCCAGCATACAATCCCCCACAGTTGCCCCCCCAGCATACAATCCCCCACAGTTGCCCCCCCAGCATACAATCCCCCACAGTTGCCCCCCCAGCATACAATCCCCCACAGTTGCCCCCCCCAGCATACAATCCCACACAGTCGCCCCCAGCATACAATCCCCCACAGTTGCCCCCCCAGTATATAATCCCCCACAGTTGCCCCCCAGCATACAATCCCCCACAGTTGTCCCCACAGCATACAATGCCCCACAGTTGTCCCCCCAGCATACAATCCCCCACAGTTGCCCCCCCAAGCATACAATCCCCCACAGTCGCCCCCCCCCAGCATACAATCCCCACAGTCGCCCCCCCCCAGCATACAATCCCCCACAGTTGTTCCCCCAGCATACAATCCCCCACAGTTGCCCCCTCATCATACAATTCCTCCATCATACAATCCCACCTCATAGAATTGTCTGCCCCTGCACAGGATTCACATCTACCTCTCAGGCAGACAGATCCTCTCTCCCTTCTCACTGCTAAAAAGGCTGCTGAGCAGCCATCCATAACCTTCCTACTGCAGAGCGCGCCGGCTGCCGACCCATGTGACCTAGATATGTCACATGATAGTGTGACGTCCGGAGGTCCTTCCCCAGCGAGTGAAGTGAACTAAGCTGAGCCAGCCCAGGAGAATCAATGTAACATAAGCTCAGCTCATGCTTGATAGAGGTAATATCGCAGTGCAGCACTGCGCAGCTGCCAGCCAGTCTCCACCAGTCCCGAGGTTCGGGCCAGTGGCAGTTTAAATCAGGGCCCTAGCCCCAGATAAAATGCCCTAGCGACGCCCCTGGTTTCATTATTTGTTTCCAGCATAAGATGACTCAAGTGAGAACACATAGGTGTAGGGATGCTGTGCTCCTCGCCTGGGCCATTCACTACTTTGTAAAAAGGATTGTCCTTGCCACCATCTGGAAGCTTTGTTGGTTGTAGTCTCTGCAATCCTGTGACAAGGAGGGTTCTGTTGCAGGGGTGCAGCATAGGAAGATACCATGAGGGTGTGTGGGCATCTGGTGCACACAGCCTGCTTAGCCATTGTCCATGTTGGTCCGTGTAGTAACACCGGCCACACTGTGATTAACACAGTAGGTAGTGGTGACCACTTGTCCTACAAACAGGACTTAGAGGGGGCTCTGCTAAGACACTGTCATTACTTCAACAGGTCTTAGGGAAACTCTAACATAAGGCCACCAACAGCTAAATACCCTTGAATAAGGGGTACACCTTTTGCAGTTCTGTAAGCTGGACTGTGTAATGATATAAGAGCTGTGCGTGTCATCTAAGACAAAACTGTCGCATTGATGCTATCCACCATGGCATGAGCACGCCTCCCAATTTGGTCACTGGATTTACCCAGTACTCTTCAGTAAATTTGACAGCTATTGCACAGACACCTACAGTACAGCTTGTTCATCAGGTGATCAGCGGCACATTTACATGGGCAGATTGTCGGGAACGAGCGATCACAGGGATGCAGGGTCGTTCCCGATAATAAACCTGATAATTGGCTTTTCTAAATCCACCTTTACATGGACTTTACACAGGACTCTGAGCAGGAGAAGGGGAAGGGGAACATAGCTGATATTCTGGGACATACAGAGAAGATGTCTTCATACTGTATGTTCATAGTTTTAATTGTAATATGAACCAAAGTTGATGACTGCTTACAATAGTGACATAAGCTTTTACAGAACACTATTCAATGTTTCAGTACTTTTTGCACAACTTGCTGTTCTCTAACAAGAAGATTATTGTCAAAATTCACAACAGTTGTTTGATCCATGAATCACCCAAAAACTATCCTAGTTCAAACAGATTTGAGTCCCCCTAATCATGCTGTTCATATTTTGACATCATTAAAACAAGACAACACCTAACAATTGATCAACAGTACCTCGCCATTGCGAGGCTTTAAAGGGAATTTGTCATAAAAAAATGACCCATTGTTTAAATCAAGTTTTTATGTTAAACATATGTCTTTGTAATGTTTGGCGATGTTTTTTCTAATTTTCCATGTTCCTATCTATATTTTAAAATCATCTTAAAATCTTGCAGTTTTCCTTCTGGCCACTAGGCTATAATCTCAGCTGAGATATCCTGTTTGTCAGTGTGTCAGCTGTAAAGTAATGCTGCTACCGTAAACAGTGTAATTGGAGACCAACTCACATCACAGACAATAGAATCTCCCTGTAGAATAAACAAAAACTTCAAAGGAAAAAGCCTCTCAATGCATTCTCAATAGGACTGGAGCTGTCTATTGCTGCCTATGGTCCATGGGGCTTGCTGTAAAGCATATCACTAAATGCTGTTTAGAACAGCTCAGCCAAGATGGCAGCCCCCGTAAAAATGTTCTAGTAATGAAATTTCAAAAACTACAATCAGAAAATACAAACAGATTAGAGAAAAAGAACATGTTTTATTATCTCTTTTTAATCAATAAAGAAAATTTTAGGTGACAAAATCCCTTTAAGCAGGAAGTTATCAGACGAAAGTGGCCACTGAGCTTAGAGTGTCATAGATTGTCATCAGCAGGTTGCAACAGAGTTACAAAAAGACTGGCAGAGTCACAGAAAGGCATAGAAGTGGATATCCTTTTGCCTTATCTAACACTGATGGACGCTTTATTGTGAACAATGCAGTGTGGAACCGGATGATAAATGCCACACAACTCCAGGCATATTTAAGGGAAGTGAGAGGCACTCAGGTGTCACATCAGACCATTTGAAACCGTTTACATCAGCGTGCACTGCATGCTAGACGATCTGAAAGGGTACCTGACTGCAGGTGTCATTGTCTTGCATAGGCCAGGCAGCATCTAGGCCAGACGAGGGACCAGTAGGCCTCAGTGTTCACTGATGAAAGTTGATTCATGCTGAGAAGAAATGATGGCCGCCAACTATGCTGGAGACATCAAGGAGAGCGCTATGCATCAGCCACTGTTGTAACCAGATGAGCCTTTAGTGGTGGTGGTGGTGTTATAGTGTGGGCAGGTGTCTCTAGTCAATACATAACTGCCCTACACTTTGTAAATGGTACAGTGACAAGCCCATACTACCTGAATAGCATAATTAATCCAGTTATTATGCCTCTGCATGAACAAAACAGGCCTAATTTTTTCTTTATGGACAACAATGCGCCAGCTCATTAAGGTTGGACCATTAGAGAACAGCTGCTGGAGACTAGGGTACCTCAAATGGAGTGGCCTGCACTTTCTTCAGACCTGAATCCCATTGAAAACCTATGGGATCAGCTGAGTCACCATATAGAGAGAGGGATGCCATGCCTCAGCAGACAATAGTCGACTTATGAACAGCATGACACATCGTTTTTAGAGATGAGCGAATCTTCCAAGATTCGCTTTGGCGAATATTCACCTAATTTTTTACAAGATTCGACTTGGATAAGATTCGATTTGGTTCAAGTTGCGTTAAAAAAAATTTGTGTTCTGCAAACATGCCAGCGAATACATATGCATGAGTATACAGAGTGCGTATGAATCTTTAGTTTATTATTGTCTAGGCCCACAAAAATAAGAAACATACAGTAAAAGTACTCTACTTAAGTGAATACCTATGCATTAGCGTACAAATTATTAGATACGTAGCATTAGCATACAAATTATATTATGCGTACGTAGCGTTAGAGTACAAAGATTTAAGAAGAATCTTCAGAAGCGGATCTTCGGTGTATCGAATCTACGAAGCGGCTAATAGATTCGCTCATTTCTAATATATATATATATATATATATATATATATATATATATATATATTTATACAGTATATATAATCATGAGCAAAAGGATAACAATGTTTTGAACGTTTGACTTTCAGGCTCCATATCTCACCATCCACTACAGCTTCGAACTTGACACTATCATCATTTTATAGACAATCATTTTGTCTATCTTATACATAAATTGGACTTGCAACTATTTAGCTTATGATTAGTTATGCAGATTATTGTCATGTAACCGCATTGTTACTGTTTTGCTCCTAAAGTTCAAAATATTTTTTTTTTATTATTTTGTTAGTATTTTGTAAATCCACATTTGGCTTTCAATACTGCCTGAAATCTTCTTGGCATGCTCTCGATCGGATTCAAGCATGTCTTGACCGAAATCTGTTTTCAGGTCTTGTCTACATGTTCCCAATGTAGCTGCATAATGGTCAACTACGAATACAGCTTTTTCTTCAACTCTACCCACAAGTGTTCAATTGGGTTGAGGTTTGGGGACTGTGGGGGCCAATCCAACACCTCTTCATTGTCATTGAACCATTTCTTTACAAATCTTGACATATGCTTTGGGTCATTGTCCTGCTGGAACATTATGTCGTCAGGTTTCCTCATCAGGTTGTAATTTGTATCAAAAAGAAAAAGATTGTTCCACCACCAGGAGTAAAACAGTAACAATGCAGTTACATGACAAGAATCTGCATAACTAATCATATGCTAAATAGTTTGAAGTGCAATTTTTGTATGAGAGAGCCAAGATGATTGTCTATAAAATGATGGTAGTCACACATTCAAAGCTGTAGTGGATGGTGGGATATGGAGCCTAAAAGCCAAAAGTTCTAAACATTCTCAACCTTTTGCTCATCTGTATATATATCTACAAGGATAATAGTAGAACGTTTCTAATTAATGTACAGGGGCATCTCAATAAATTAAAATATCATGAAAAAGTGAATTTGTTTCAGTAAATAAATTCAGAAAGTGAAACTCCTATATTATATAGATTCATTACAAACATAGTAACCTATTTCAAGAGTTTATGTTGAAATGTTGATGATTTTGCTAAAACCCAAAAGTTAGTATCTCAGAAAATTTGAATATTGAGAAAAACTTCAATATTGTAGCCTCATGGTGTAACACTGTAATCAGTTAATCAATACAAAACACCTGCAAAGGTTTCCTAAGCCAAACGGTAGCTCAGTCTGGTTCAGTAGGCAGGGCCGGCGTTGGGGGGCCCCCTGCTGTCTGAAAGTTTGAAAGTTAAGTGGGCGACAGCAGGAGTCTGTTTTCCTTCCCCCGCTGCCTGACTGGCTCTCTGCTGCAGCGCTCCGCTGCAGCGCTCCGCTGCTCCCGGCATATTTTCTCCCCCTCTCACCTGACCTCCCAGACTGCACTGTCTGTATTAGAATCCTGCTGCCACAGACATCGGACGTTCGGTGTGGGTGGAGCTAACATAGCTCCACCCCCACCCTTTTCCTGGACTTGCTCCAGGCTGGAGTCCCAAACCAGACTGGGATGACTGGGCCTTCTGCTGGCTGTGTCCTCAGCTCCTGGACTGCTGGCTGCTCCCAGGACCCTCTCTAATGAAAGCACCGGGCTTGTTCTCTCTCTCTGGCTGGTAAGTCCATCATGCAGCACTGTCAGTGGAGGAGGGGGGTGCAGGGCTGCTGGGGGTCACACCTTCATTGTAACAGCCCTGCCCTGTCCTCATCTACTGATGGTCTCTGACCTGTGAGTGTCCTGCGCCCCCCGTGTATGCGTCCTGCGCCGCCCTGTGTGAGCGTCCTGCACCGCCCTGTGTGAGCATCCTGCGCCCCCCTGTGTGAGCGTCCTGGGCCCCCCTTTGTGAACGTCCTGGGCCCCCCTTTGTGAACGTCCTGGGCCCCCTGTGTGAGCTTTCTGGGCCCCCCTGTGTGAGCTTCCTGCGCCCCCCTGTGTGAGCGTCCTGCCACCCCCCTTTGTGAGCGTCCTGCACCGCCCTGTGTGTGAGCATCCTGCGCCCCCTTGTGTGAGCTTCCTGGGCCCCCCTGTGTGAGCTTCCTGGGCCCCCCTGTGTGAGCTTCCTGGGCCCCCCTGTGGCTGTCCTGGGTCCCCCTGTGTGAGCGTCCTGCACCCCACAGTGTGAGCGTCCTGCACCCCACAGTGTGAGCGTCCTGCGCCCCCCTGTGTGAGCGTCCTGCGCCCCCTGTGTGGGCACCCTGCGCCCCCTGTGTGGGCACCCTGCGCCCCCTGTGTGGGCACCCTGCGCCCCTTGTGTGAGCATCCTGCTCCCCCTGTGTGAACGTCCTGCGCCCCCTGTGTGAACGTCCTGGGCCCCCCTGTGTGAGCGTCCTGCGCTGCCCTGTGTTAGCGTCCTGCGCTGCCCTGTGTTAGCGTCCTGCGCCGCCCTGTGTGTGAGCGTTCTGCGCCCCCCTGTGTGAGCTTCCTGCGCCCCCCTGTGTGAGCTTCCTGGGCCCCCCTGTGTGAGCGTCCTGCACCCCGCTGTGTGAGCGTCCTGCGCCCCCTTGTGTGAGCGTCCTGCGCCCCCTGTGTGGGCACCCTGCGCCCCTTGTGTGAGAATCCTGCTCCCCCTGTGTGAGCGCCCTGCGCCCCCCTGTGTTTTTTTCAGTACTGGGGGGGGGAGACCAGGGCTAAAGCTATGTCACACATTGTGGCCGTATCGCAGCGACATCCCTCATAACAGTGTCATCCACAGATCCCCATAACAGTATCATCCACAGAACCCCCATGACAGTGTCATCCACAGATTCCCGATTACAGGGTCCACCACAGATCATCCATTACAGGGTCCTCCACAGATCCCCCATTACAGGCGTCATCCAAAGATCCCCATTACAGTGTCTTCCACAGCACAGATTCCCCATAACAGTGTCATCCACAGATCCTCCATAACAGTGTCATCCACAGATCCCACCCTTAACAGTGTCATCCACAGATCCCACCCTTAACCGTGTCATCCACAGATCCCCCATAACAGAGTCATCCAACGATCCCCCATAACAGTGTCATCCACATATCCTCCATAACAGTGTCATCCACATATCCCCCATAACAGTGTCATCCACATATCCCCCATTACAGGGACCTCCACAGATCCCCCATTATAGTGTCATCCACAGATCCCCTATTACAGTGTCATCCACAGATCCCCCATTACAGTGTCATCCACAGAGCCCCCCATAACAGTGTCATCCACAGATCCTCCATAACAGTGTGATCCACAGATCCCCCATAACAGTGTCATCCACAGATCCCCCCATAACAGTGTCATCTACAGATCCCTCATAGCAGTGTCATCCACAGATCCCCCATTACAGGGTCCTCCACAGATCCCCCATTACAGGGTCCTCCACAGATCCCCCATTACAGGGTCCTCCACAGATCCCCCATTACAGGGTCCTCCACAGATCCCCCATTTACAGTGTCATCCACAGATCTCCCATTACAGTAAAATCCATAGATCCCCTATTACAGGGTCCTCCACAGATCCCCCATTACAGGGTCATCCACAGATCCCCCATGACATTGTCATCCACAGATCCCCCATGACATTGTCATCCACAGATCCCCATAACAGTGTCATCCACAGATCCCCCCATAACAGTGTCATCCACAGATCCCCCCATAACAGTGTCATCCACAGATCCCCCCATAACAGTGTCATCCACAGATCCCCCCATAACAGTGTCATCCACAGATCCCCCATAACAGTGTCATCCACAGATCCCCCATAACAGTGTCATCCACAGATACCCCATAACAGTGTCATCTACAGATCCCCCATAAGTGTCATCTACAGATACCCCATAACAGTGTCATCTACAGATCCCCCTTAACAGTTTCATCCACAGATCCTCCATAACAGTGTCATCCACAGATCCTCCATAACAGTGTCATCCACAGATCCTCCATAACAGTGTCATCCACAGATCCTCAATAACAGTGTCATCTACAGGGTCCTCCACAGATCCCCCATAACAGTGTCATCCACAGATCCCCCATTACAGGGTACTCCACAGATCCCCCATTACAGTGTGCATGCGCAGCACCACTGCTATGGAATTGCCAGTGATTGGCTATTTTCAGAACACTCATAGTATAATGGAGGATGACCATGCATGCACACTGTGCTCTCTCTTCACTTCAGGGGCCCAGATGGGATGACACATTTTTTCAGCTTGGGGTTTTATAAACTGCACCATGAAAAAAGCGAAGTGCCCCGTCCATTCTTCATGCGGGTTCCAAGTACAGAATTCCCTTTGAAAAAGGGGATTAATCCTTAACTAGAGAAATGTAAGAGACGTATGCGTTCGTAAGTAATTGGTTCAGAATATAAACGCTAGAATGGAACAAAACAAAAAATGCTTTATTAGAAGATAAATAAGGTGGAAATAAATGGGGGAACAACCCATAAAACCAATCCCTAAGTGCATCAGGTAGGAGCCTGTTGGAACAACACTGATCATATGTAGATCCAACTATTGGTGTGTGCTCCACCGATACTGTGAAATGGACATGTGTGTGCACACAATAATAAATAACGTGACACCTTTCTCTAATAGAGAGTATGTGTACCAATTCGTTATATATGTCCAGAGATCGCAGATAGCATATCCGAAGCATCAAAAGCCGCAAGGCATATGCATGCTTCATGATATGTGTGGAGAGGACACATAGTGCAACGCCGGCAATTGCGTATGGCAGTTAGCAATAAATTGATATGTCCGTGGGCGGGCGGTGGTAACATACAAGTGGGACAAGTGGTGATTGGACATGCATATATTAAAGTGCATATGTATGCCAAATAAGAGGCTAACTGCCATACGCAATTGCCGGTGTAGCACTATATGTCCTCTCCACACATATCATGAAGCATGCATATGCCTTGCGGCTTTTCATGCTTTTTGTTTTGTTCCATTTTAGCGTTCTTTACTATTATATTCTGAATGGGCATTAATCCCATTAAATCCATGCCAAAACTGAGTTATAAAATGTATCAGAAAAAGACACATCTAAAAAAAACCTGGTTTTTTTAATCACAGAAAATACTGTGAACAAACCCATAGAGGCTGCAGGATCAGCAGTTTACAGTAAAAAGGCTAAAGAGCTATAATATGGCAGTCTACAATCAGCTGCAGTGGTTGCAACCGCTGGCTGTGCCTACAGAGTCCTGTCAGACTTCTGGTCCAATATTTCATGATTTGGGGCCCCACTTTCAATTTTGCCCAGGGCCCCACTTTGTCTAAAACCGACCCTGTCAGTAGGTGACACATTCATGGGGAAGACTGCTGACTTGAAAGTTGTCTAGAAGACAGTCATTGACACACTCCACAAGGAGGGTAAGCCACAAAAGGTCAATGCTAAAGAAGCTGGCTGTTCACAGGGTTCTGTATCCAAGCATATTAATGGAAAGTTGAGTGGATATAAAAGGCGCAGAAGCAACAGGGATAACCACAGCCTTGAAAGGATTATCAAAAAGGCCATTCAGAAATTTGGGGGATATTCACAAGGAGTGGATTGTGGCTGGAGTCAGTATTTCAAGAGCCACCACACACAGACGTATCCAGGACATGGGCTACAACTGTTACATTCCTGGTGTCATTACACTCATGACCCAGAGGCAACCTAGGCTAAGGAGAAAAAGGACTGGCCTGTTGCTCAGTGGTCCAAAGTCCTGTTTTCAGATTAAAGTACATTTTGCATTTCATTTGGAAATCAAGGTCACAGAGTCTGGAGGAAGAGTGGAGAGGCACACAGTCCAAGTTACTTGAGGTCCAGTGTGAAGTTTCCATAGTCAGTGATGGTTTGGGTAGCCATGTCATCTGGTGGTGTTGGTCCACAATGTTATATCAAGACCAAAGTCAGCACAGCCGTCTACTAGGAAATTATATAGCACTTCATGCTTCCCTCTGCTAACAAGCTTTATGGAGATTTAATTTCATTTTCCTGCAGGACTTGGCACTTACCCAAACTTCCAAAAGTACCAACACCTAATTTAATCACTGTATTACTGGCCTTGATTGGCCACCAAACTCACCTGACCTAGTGTAAACCTCATAGAAAATCTATGGGGTATTGTCAAGAGGAAGATGAGAGACACCAGACCCAACAAGGCAGATGAACTGAAGGCTGCTATCAAAGAAACCTGGGCTTCCATAACACCTTAGCAGTAACCCAGGCTTATCATCTAAAAGCCTTGATACAGTAATTTATGCAAAAGGAGCCCCGACCAAGTGCATATACTGTACATGCATTTCAGTAGGCCAACATTTCTGTATTAAAAATCCTTTTTTTAATTGGTCTTACATAATAATCTAATTTTCTGAGATACTAAATAATTGGGGTTTTCATTATTTGTAAGCTATAATCATCAACATTAATGGAAATAAACACTTGCAATAGATCACTCTGTGTGTATGATTCTATGTAATATATGTCACTTTTAAATGATATTCTAATTTATTGAGATGCACCTGTACAGGTTTAACAATGTCTGAAGTTCCGATATTTAGATAATGAAAAAGTTTTCCTATTTATATTTTTTTCTATTTCTTACCAAACAGCTGGATACATTTTCCATCACCTATACTGTTATGATGTATATATTATATCAGCACCAGTTCAGACCAAAAATCAAACACGGATTGATGACTTAATGAGAGAAAAAATTGTTCAGCCACTCGAGGAAGAAGGAATTAAGTGCTATCATGGCTGCAGAGACATAATAGGAGGACAATTTGTCACAGATGCCATGAGTAAACCAATTACTATAGTGCCTACTACCATTGTGCCTGTCTACAAGGACAAGTCATTCGGACCATATCGCAAACTACTGTTAAATCCACAATACTTACACAAAATGATATTTCTCTGCTTCGATTCAAGTAATGTACTTCCAGCTGCAGTTGCCAAAACTTGTTCGTATCTCAATTTTGAAGATAAACTCACATTGTCAAAACTGATTTGCATTATTAGAAGAAATAGCTACCAAGTTCCAGTGCGTGTGCGAAAAAGAAATTGGGAACATGGAAGTGATATTGGTAAGTAATATATTTACTTCTACTCATTGTGTATCTTCATATGGCTTGAATAGAGGAAATACAGTGAAACCTCTCTAAAAACTCTCCTTGAGAAAAATAGCCCCTTATCCAAATCCTATTTCCCGTGACAGGCTTTAAAGGGGTTATCCCATTTTTGACAATGGGGGCATATCGCTAGGATATGCCCCATTGTCTTATAGGTGCGGGACCCGCACCTATATTGAGAACGAAGCGGGGGAGCCCTGAGCCTGGAGGACCCCGGGTTTCCCGAGGTCCGACCACCGCCAGGCGCAGTCCCCCCCCCCGCCTTCCCCTGCTGCACTAATAGAAATGAATGGGAGTGAACCGCGCATGCGCGGCCTGGCTCCTATTCATTTCTATTGAGCCGACGGAAATAGCTGAGCCAGCGTTCTTATTCGTTTCTATTAGCGCAGTGGGGGAAGGCGGGGGCCGTGGTACAAGATGGGATAACCCCTTTAAGTTCCACCATAGTTTATGCATACTGGCTGTATAGGAAGGAAGAATACCCTCGAGAAGACCACTTTTGAATGCAATTTTGTTCAGTAAATTATTCTGCAGAACTGATTGCCCAGTATTGTGACCAGATCTAAGAGCCTGGGTCTGTAACAGTTGAGTCCTACAGTATCTAGAAGAGTGTTGCCTGGTGGACTGGCTGACATTGTCTCAGGCTGTAAGATGCCCTGACAAGTGTGGAAAACACATGGAGAACCACCAACAATTCATCAGCTGCAATGTTGGTTTTGCTGCTAGATTATTAAGACTGTACCACTCCCTGTGAGACAACTGTCTAGTTGAACATTGGGACACTGTTTACTTGACTAATCTAGATTGTGTCTCTGTCCAATTTACGGTAAAAGTCTCTCATGTTGCATCTCCAGTGTGTGGTATCATCATTATATCTTCAACATGCTCAACCATGGATCTTATAGGCTGTCCACTTCTAACCTGTCTGGAAATTGAGAAACTATATATCCCCATTAGCCTTCTGCTAAAGGTGATGCCAGCACCATCTACTTTCCATTAAAGGGAATCTGTCACCAGTGACCTCCCTCTTCATCTGCATAGAAACATAGCTGTGATTCACCTGATTAAAACTCTGTTTTTCATTTGTTGATCAGAGGGTAGTTATGATACTTTTTCTTAATATGCAAATTAGATATTTGTTGCAATGAGGGTGTCTCCTTTCTGTGGTCAGCGCCTCCTTTGCTACTTTCCTCCCTGGCAAAACAGTCATGGAGTGCCACAGTAAGCAGTGGAGCTTGGATGCAACAAGAGCAATGGTGACACTGGTTTCATGTCAAACTCCCTGGTTCTTGAAAATTAAAGGTAATTCTTTACACCTCTCCATGCTTCTTGTCAGGTCCATCTGACCTTTTATTATAAAATTCATGTTTTGGACGAAATGGTGATTAAAATGGTCAATTTGTCTGACAGAGACATGGTCATAGAGGGTGGTATGTTGTTCTCTTCCAGTCAGACTTTTTTTTAAGATGTACGTGTACGTTCAAGAAAGGTTTGATATATCATAGTAATATATCAAAGGTTTTGAATAGCGAGGCTCTGAGTGCTGAGACCCTGGCTGATTGCCAGAATGAGAAGTGCTCATACAGAGTCCTGTCTCTGTACTGAGCCTGTCTTCAGCAGCAAGTAGAGACAATACTCTGTGTGAGTGCATCTATCTCCTCATTCTCCTCATTAGCAGGGATCTCAACACTCAGACCCCTACAATCAAAAGATTTTATATGTGTTTATGACAAGTTTTTTTTGTTTTGTTTTTAAGTAAAGTTACACTTTATAGATGGAAAGAACTGTTGATGTGAAATGGCCCTAAAAGAGGTTACATTTGTCAGGTTATCTCACAAAACAGTTGCACATGGGGCACTGAAAATCCCTTTCCCATTCACCAAAAACCACTCCATGATCAAAAAGTCAGTGTATGATCCACAATGTCGGTTGCTCATCATAGGCCCCATTTTCTTTGCCACCACTGTGAACACCCATGCGTACCTGAACATTATTGAACAGATCGAGAATTAAGTGGCTGATCATGAGTTAACGGGAAGTTACAGCATGTCCAGCAAGATGGAGCAACGTGTCACACATCGGCAAGGAGCATACCAGAAACTGAGTCCTTTTCTGGCAACAAAGTAATTTCAAAGGGGATTTGGCCGACACAACTTTCTTCCTTTGGGATATGCTCAAAGGAAAAGTTTACGGGGACAAGTCTAGTAACTGTGGAAAATTGGAAGGAAAACATCCAACATGAAATTGCTGCTGGTCCACCTGATCAGACAGTGACAAGTGACAAGTGGGGGCGGCAGGGCATATGGAGATGAGCACTTCCATTGTGGAAGTGCTCATCTCTATATTTATCTGTATAGCCGTCCTTAGGACAGCGATACAGATGAATGGTGTGGCGGGGAAGGGAGAGGAGTCTCTCTTTCCTGTTCCTCTGAAAGGCTGCAGGCACTAGGCCTGTAGCCTATCATAGGTCGGTGCAGGCGACACATAGACGTCATCGCGCTGCCTGAGGCGTACAGGGCAGGACACAGGCCGGAAGAGGCCTGCATCACGTCTCTGCCAGCTTCATGGAGATAAGTACAGTATAAGTGTTTATTTATTTTTTTTATCTGGCACAATGCAGCAGAGGAGCACTATGAGGGGCATCTATGGGGACACTTCTTACTGGCACATTATTGGGGGGCACTATGGGGTCATCTATAGGGGCACTTCTTACTGACACATTATTGGGGGCAGTTTCAATTTTCACCTCAGGCAGCAGAAAGGCTAGGTGCACCCCTGCCCCTGATATGCTTGCCAATACTTTCAGGAACATGAAGCAAGGCGTTGAAATGTGTCTGGCAGAAGACAGAGATCACTTCCACCATTGCATGTAATGCGAGGGATTACACATACGTTAAGGTATGCAGCACATTTTTTTAGTTCAGTTAGCGTTATCCTAATGGGAGTTAGAACAGAATATTCAGGGCCTCTTTCGAGTGAATCTCCCTGTACCACTCTCCAGACTTTTGACAAACAAACTGCCTTCTGCTGCAGTAAAATATTTAAAATTTCGACTCATCAGTCCAGAACACCTACTGCCACTGTGCTGTACATTCATGTGCCCACTGCAACCAATCACTGACCTCTGCGGTCACATGACATTTATGCTAGCATCACCACTGAGGCCAGCTAATCTTGGCTCTGGAGCATTTGCACTGGAGGCAAATTTAACAGGTGAGCAAGTCTTTTTTTTTTTCTTTTTGGTGAAGGAAATTATTTCATTTCCTGAAGCTATGTCAATTTCCTAAACTCTGGTACAACACTTTTAATGCACTCTTTAGCTTGCTTTGTTACTTGATAATATCCAAGATATATACAGCACCCAATGTTTTAACATATATCTCTTTTCATGATGTTTCAGACTCAACATCTTCTACTTCATCTGAAACAAACAGTATAACCAGTAAGTCCTTTTCAGCCATTTTTTTTATTTTAGCAATGGGCCTGTGTAACTGCAAATAACTAATTAATTTCTGAACCAACCTACATATATTTGATATTATTTTTTATGGGACATTTTAGACCTTTCTATTGTGCCATTATATGACAGATAAAATATTTAAAAAAATATTTAAGGAAAAACTGTGAACATTATGAAAAATGTATATTTTTATAATTTTCTAACTGTTATAAAACAAAACATTTCTAAAACCATGACCATATGTTTGTACTGTGGAAATGGACTCTATTTGTGTAATTGGTCTCCTGGCTGGGTCCACCATAAGACTTCAAAGGACTAGAGCACATTTTGGATTTTGGCAACCTATTCTTCTATTGCTCATTCTATTAATATGTGATTATGATACATAAATTTTCTTTAAAAAAAAGTACAGTTACTTAATAGATGGAAAGAACTGTTGATAGTTGTGAAATGGCCCTAAAAGAGGTTTTCTGAGAATTGGACACCACATGGGTCCATTTGTCAGGTTATGTTTACTCACAAAACACTTGTACATAGGCCCCTGAAAATCCCTTTCCCATTCACCAAAAACCACTTCATGATCAAAAAGTCAGTATACGCTCCAGAATGTTGGTTGCGCAACATAGGCCCCATTTTCTTTGCCAGCACTGTGACCACCCATGTATACCTGAACATTTTTGAACAGTTCGTGAATCAACTAGATAATCCTGAGTTAACGGAAGGTTACGTCCAGCAACATGTAGCAACGTGTCACACATCGGCAAGGCGCATGGTAGAAATTGAGTCCTTTTCTGGCAACAAAGTAATTTTAAAGGGGCTTTGGCTGACACAACTTTCTTCCTTTGGGGTATGCCCAAAGGAAAAGTTTATCGGAACAAGTCAAGTAACTGTGGAAGATTTAATGGAAAACATCAGATGTGAAATTTCTGTTCTGCCCCCCTGATATGCTTGCCAATACATTCAGGAACATAGAGCAAGGCATCGAAATGTGTCTGGCAGAAGAGAGAGGTCACTTCCACCATTGCATGTAATGCAATTGATCACTCATACATTAAGGTATGCAGTATATATTTTTTAGTTCCGGTAGCTTTATCCTAATGGGAGTTACAACAAAACATTCAAGGCCTCTTTCGAGTGAATCTCCCTGTACCACTCTCTAGCCTTTTTATGAATAAACTGCCTTCTGCTACAGTCAAATATTTCAAATTTCGACTCATCTGTCACGACAGGGGAACAAGGGGTAGTGAGCCCTGTCTGTAAACCCGACCACTGTCCCTGCCTACTTACAGAATAAGCCCTAATTGGCAGATCCGTAACTGGACGACAGTCCCTGACCTGTATACGTGCACAGGGTTGGGAAGGGGAACACAGGAAGACAAACACTGACAGAACAAACACAATAGAGAATAGTCAATCAAGCCAAATTCGTATCAGGAGATAACGTCAAAAACCAAGGGAGAGAGCAAAGCGAAGTCCGAAGTCCGTAGCCAAAGATCCAAAATACCCTAGTCAAATCACAAGGGTCAAACACACAGCACTGCTTTCAGACACTAATCACAGGCAACCTGTGACCAGCAGGCTGCCTGCTTAAATAGGCCCAGAAGATGGGTCATGTGACGTGGCCAGCGTCACGTGACCCAACTCACAAACTTAAAACACATAAGCCCTGACTAATGGGCGTCGACGCTCAGCTCCCCTGCTGCTTGTTGTCCAGGGGATGGAGGAAGCTGGCAGTGCTAATGAAGCACACGTCACTGGGTCCTCCAGTACCCTGGTTTCTAGGGGAAACGACCTGTCCAGAGCTAGACACGGGAGACCGGTGGCGCAGCAAGGATGAGGCACATTGCTGGCTCGCTGTGACACATCAGTCCAGAACACCTTCTGCCACTGTGCTGTACATTCATGTGCCCACTGCCACCAATCGCTGACCTCTGCGGTCACATGACATATATGCTAGCATCACCACTGAGGCCAGCTAATCTTGGCTCTGGAGCATTTGCACTGGAGGCAGATTTAACAGGTGAGCAAGGTTTTTTTTTTTTTTTGGTGAAGGAGATTATATCATTTCCTGAAGCTAGTTCAATTTCCTAAACTCTTATACACCACTTTTAATGCACTCTTTCGCTTGCTTTGTTACTTGATAATATCCAAGATATATACAGCATCCAATGTTTTAACATATATCTCTTTTCATGATGTTTCAGACTCAACATCCTTTACTTCATCTGAAACAAACAGTATAACCAGTAAGTCCTTTTCAGCCATTTTTTTTTGTTTTAGCAATGGGCCGGTGTAACTGCAAATAACTAATTAATTTCTGAACCAACCTACATATATTTGATATTATTTTTCATGGGACATTTTAGACCTTTCTATTGTGCCATTATATGACATATAAAATATTTTAAAAAATATTTAAGGAAAAGCTGTGAACATTATGAAAAATTAATATTTTTCCTTTCTTATAATTTTCTAACTGTTATAAAACAAAACAATTCTAAAACCAGGATCATATGTTTGTACTGTGGAAATGGACTCTATTTGTGTAATTGGTCTACTGGCTGGATCCACCATAAGACTTCAAAGGACTAGAGCACATTTTGGATTTAGGCAACCTATTCTTCTATTGCTCATTCTATTGATATGTGATTATGATACAAAAACTTTCTTTAAAAAATTACAGTTATACTTAATAGATAGAAAGAACTGTTGATAGATGTGAAATGGCCCTAAAAGAGGTTTTCTGATAATTGGACACCACATGGGTCCATTTGTCAGGTTATGTTTACTCACAAAACACTTGTACATAGGCCCCTGAAAATCCCTTTCCCATTCACCAAAAACCACTTCATGATCAAAAAGTCAGTGTATGCTCCAGAATGTTGGTTGTGCAACATAGGCCCCATTTTCTTTGCCAGCACTATGACCACCCATGTGTACCTGAACATTTTTGAACAGTTTGTGAATCAACTAGATAATCCTGGGTTAACTGAAGGTTACGTCCAGCAACATGTAGCAACGTGTCACATATCGGCAAGGAGCATGGTAGAAATTGAGTCCTTTTCTGGCAACAGAGTAATTTCAAAGGGGCTTTGGCTGACACAACTTTCTTCCTTTGGGGTATGCCCAAAGGAAATGTTTATCGGAACAAGTCAAGTAACTGTGGAAGATTTAATGGAAAACATCAGATGTGAAATTTCTGTTGGTCCCCCTGATATGCTTGCCAATACATTCAGGAACATAGAGCAAGGCATCGAAATGTGTCTGGCAGAAGAGAGAGGTCACTTCCACCATTGCATGTAATGCAATTGATCACTCATACATTAAGGTATGCAGCATATATTTTTTAGTTCAGGTAGCTTTATCCTAATGGGAGTTACAACAAAACATTTAAGGCCTCTTTCGAGTGAATCTCCCTGTACCACTCTCTAGCCTTTTCATGAATAAACTGCCTTATGCTACAGTCAAATATTTCAAATTTCGACTCATCAGTCCAGAACACCTTCTGCCACTGTGCTGTACATTCATGTGCCCACTGCCACCAATCACTGACCTCTGCGGTCACATGACATATATGCTAGCATCACCACTGAGGCCAGCTAATCTTGGCTCTGGAGCATTTGCACTGGAGGTAGATTTAACAGGTGAGCAAGGTTTTTTTTTTTTGTTTGTTTATTTTTTTTTGGTGAAGGAGATTATATCATTTCCAGAAGCTAGTTCAATTTCCTAAACTCTGGTACAACACTTTTAATGCACTCTTTAGCTTGCTTTGTTACTTGATAATATCCAAGATATATACAGCACCCAATGGTTTAACATATATCTCTTTTCATGATGTTTCAGACTCAACATCTTCTACTTCATCTGAAACAAACAGTATAACCAGTAAGTCCTTTTCAGCCATTTTTTTTGTTTTGTTTTAGCAATGGGCCGGTGTAACTGCAAATAACTAATTAATTTCTGAACCAACCTACATATATTTGATATTATTTTTCATGGGACATTTTAGACCTTTCTATTGTGCCATTATATGACAGATAAAATATTTTAAAAAATATTTAAGGAAAAACTGTGAACATTATGAAAAATTTATATTTTTCCTTTCTTATAATTTTCTAACTGTTATAAAACAAAACATTTCTAAAACCATTACCATATGTTTGTACTGTGGAAATGGACTCTATTTGTGTAATTGGTCTACTGGCTGGGTCCACCATAAGACTACAAAGAACTAGAGCGCATTTTGGATTTTGGCAACCTATTCTTCAATTGCTCATTCTATTGATATGTGATTATGATACAAAAACTTTCTTTAAAAAATTACAGTTATACTTAATAGATGGAAAGAACTGTTGATAGATGTGAAATGGCCCTAAGAGAGGTTTTCTGAGAAATGGACACCACATGGGTCCATTTCTCAGGTTATGTTTACTCACAAAACACTTGTACATAGGCCCCTAAAAATCCCTTTCCCATTCACCAAAAACCACTTCATGATCAAAAAATCAGTGTATGCTCCAGAATGTTGGTTGCACTGTGACCATCCATGTATACCTGATTTTTGAACAGTTTGTGAATCAACTAGATAATCCTGAGTTAACGGAAGGTTACGTCCAGCAACATGTAGCAACGTGTCACACATCGGCAAGGAGCATGGTAGAAATTGAGTCCTTTTCTGGCAACAGAGTAATTTCCAAGGGGCTTTGGCCGACCCAACTTTCTTCCTTTGGGTATGCCCAAAGGGAAAGTTTATCGGAACAAGTCAAGTAACTGTGGAAGATTTAATGGAAAACATCCGATGTGAAATTTTTGTTGGTCCCCTTGATATGCTTGCCAATACATTTAAGAACATAGAGCAAGGCATTGAAATGTGTCTGGCAGAAGAGAGATGTAATGCAATTGATCACTCATACATTAAGGTATGCAGCATATATTTTTTAGTTCAGGTAACTTTATCCTAATGGGAGTTACAACAAAACATTCAGGGCCTCTTTCGAGTGAATCTCCCAGTTCCACTCTCTAGTCTTTTTTATGAATAAACTGCCTTCTGCTACAGTCAAATATTTCAAATTTCGACTCATCAGTCCAGAACACCTTCTGCCACTGTGCTGTACAGTCATGGCCAAAAGTTTTGAGAATGATACAAATATTAATTTTTACAAAGTCTGCTGCTTCAGTTTTTATAATGGCAATTTGCATATACTCCAGAATGTTATAAAGAGTGATCAGCTTAACAGCAATTACTTGCAAAGTCAATATTTGCCTAGAAAATGAACTTTATCCCCCAAAACACATTTCAACATCATTGCAGCCCTGCCTTAAAAGGACCAGCTAACATCGTTTCAGTGATTGCTCCATTAACACAGGTGTGGGTGTTGATGAGGACAGGGCTGGAGATCAATCTGTCATGATTAAGTAAGAATGACACCACTAGACACTTTAAAAGGAGGCTGGTGCTTGGCATCATTGTTTCTTGTTCTGTTAACCATGGTTATCTCTAAAGAAACACGTGCAGTCATCATTGCACTGCACAAAAATGGCTTAACAGGGAAGAGTATCGCAGCTAGAAAGATTGCACCTCAGTCAACAAATTATCGCATCATCAAGAACTTCAAGGAGAGAGGTTCCATTGTTGCCAAAAAGGCTCCAGGGCGCCCAAGAAAGACCAGCAAGCGCCAGGACCGTCTCTTAAAAGTGTTTCAGCTGCGGGATCGGGCTACCAGCAGTGAAGAGCTTGCTCAGGAATGGCAGCAGGCAGGTGTGAGTGCATCTGCATGCACTGTGAGGCGGAGACTCTTGGAGCAAGGCCTGGTCTCAAGGAGGGCAGCAAAGAAGCCACTTCTCTCCAGAAAAAACATCAGGGACAGACTGATATTCTGCAAAAGGTACAGGGAGTGGACTGCTGAGGACTGGGGGAAAGTCATTTTCTCTGATGAATCCCCTTTTCGATTGTTTGGGACATCTGGAAAACAGCTTATTCGGAGAAGACGAGGTGAGCGCTACCACCAGTCTTGTCTCATGCCAACTGTAAAGCATCCTGAAACCATTCATGTGTGGGGTTGCTTCTCAGCCAAGGGAATTGGCTCTCTCACAGTCTTGCCTAAAAACACAGCCATGAATAAAGAATGGTACCAGAATGTCCTCCGAGAGCAACTTCTCCCAACCGTCCAGGAGCAGTTTGGCGATCAACAATGCCTTTTCCAGCATGATGGAGCACCTTGCCATAAAGCAAAGGTGATAACTAAATGGCTCAGGGAACAAAACATAGAGATTTTGGGTCCATGGCCCGGAAACTCCCCAGATCTTAATCCCATTGAGAACTTGTGGTCAATCATCAAGAGACGGGTGGACAAACAAAAACCTACACATTCTGACAAAATGCAAGCATTGATTGTGCAAGAATCGACTGCTATCAGTCAGGATTTGGTCCAGAAGTTGATTGAGAGCATGCCAGGGAGAATTGCAGAGGTCCTGAAGAAGAAGGGTCAACACTGCAAATATTGACTTGCTGCATTAACTCATTCTAACTGTCAATATAAGCTTTTGTTACTCATAATATGATTGCAATTCTATTTCTGTATGTGATAAAAACATCTGACAAACACACATAAAAACCAGAGGGCAGCAGATCATGTGAAAATAGAAGATTTGTGTCATTCTCAAAACTTTTGGCCATGACTGTACATTCATGTGCCCACGGCCACCAATCACTGACCTCTGCAGTCACATATATGCTAGCATCACTGCTGAGGCCGGCTCATCTTGGTTCTGGAGCATTTGCACTGGAGGGAGATATAACAGGTGAGCAAGGTTTTTTTATGGTGAAGGAGATTAAATCATTTCCGGAAGTTACTGTAGTTCAATTATCTAAACTCTCGTCCAACACTTTTAATGCACTATTTAGCTTGCTTTTTTACTTGATAATATCCAAGATATATACAGCACCCAATGTTTTAACATATATCTCTTTTAATATATCTCTTTTAATGATGTTTCAGACTCAACATCCTCTACTTTATCTGAAACAGACAGCATAACCAGTAAGTTTTATTTTTCACAACTTCATTACCAGAGTGTTTACCCCCTCCCCCTTTCCAGGGCCGGTTTTAGACAAAGTGTGGCCCTGGGCAAAATTGAAAGTGGGGCCCCAAATCATGAAATATTGGACCAGATGTCTGACAGGACTTTGTAGGCACAGACAGCGGTTGCAACCACATCAGCTGATTGTAGACTGCCACATTATAGCTCTTTAGCCTTTTTACTGTAAGCTGCTGATCCTGCAGCCTCTTTGGGTTTGTTCACAGTATTTTATGTGCTTAAAAAACCTAATGCAGAATCTGTGTCAGGTTTTTTTTAGACACAGTGTTATGGGGGATCTGTGGATGACACTGTTATGGGGATCTGTGGATGACACTGTTATGGGGGATCTGTGGATGACACTGTTATGGGGGGATCTGTGGATGACACTGTTATGGGGGATCTGTGGATGACACTGTTATGGGGGGATCTGTGGATGACACTGTTATGGGGGATCTGTGGTTGACACTGTTATTGGGAACTGTGGTTGACACTGTTACGAGGGATCTGTGGTTGACACTGTTACGGGGGATCTGTGGATGACACTGTTACGGGGGATCTGTGGATGACACTGTTACGGGGGATCTGTGGATGACACTGTTATGGGGGGATCTGTGGAGGACACTGTTATGGGGGATCTGTGGATGACACTGTTATGGGGGATCTGTGGATGACACTGTTACGGGGATCTGTGGATGACACTGTTACGGGGGATCTGTGGATGACACTGTTTTTACTGTAAGCTGCTGATCCTGCAGCCTCTTTGGGTTTGTTCACAGTATTTTCTGTGCTTAAAAAACCTAATGCAGAATCTGTGTCAGGTTTTTTTTAGACACAGTGTTATGGGGGATCTGTGGATGACACTGTTATGGGGGATCTGTGGATGACACTGTTATGGGGGATCTGTGGATGACACTGTTATGGGGGGATCTGTGGATGACACTGTTATGGGGGATCTGTGGATGACACTGTTACGGGGGATCTGTGGTTGACACTGTTACGGGGGATCTGTGGATGACACTGTTATGGGGGATCTGTGGATGACACTGTTACGGGGGATCTGTGGATGACACTGTTATATGGGATCTGTGGATGACACTGTTATGGGGGATCTGTGGATGACACTGTTTATGGGGGATCTGTGGTTGACACTGTTACGGGGGATCTGTGGATGACACTGTTACGGGGGATCTGTGGATGACACTGTTATGGGGGGATCTGTGGAGGACACTGTTATGGGGGGATCTGTGGAGGACACTGTTATGGGGGGATCTGTGGATGACACTGTTATGGGGGATCTGTGGATGACACTGTTACGGGGGATCTGTGGATGACACTGTTACGGGGGATCTGTGGATGACACTGTTACGGGGGATCTGTGGATGACACTGTTATGGGGATCTGTGGATGACACTGTTATGGGGGATCTGTGGATGACACTGTTATGGGGGGATCTGTGGAGGACACTGTTATGGGGGATCTGTGGATGACACTGTTATGGGGGATCTGTGGATGACACTGTTATGGGGGATCTGTGGATGACACTGTTATGGGGGATCTGTGGATGACACTGTTATGGAGGATCTGTGGATGACACTGTTATGGGGGATCTGTGGATGACACTGTTATGAGGGATCTGTGGATGACACTGTTATGAGGGATCTGTGGATGACACTGTTATGGGGGATCTGTGGATGACACTTATGGAGGATCTGTGGATGACACTGTTAAACATTGTTCTGGGGATCTATGGATGATGCTGTTATTGCGGATGTCGCTGTGATATGGCCACAATGTGTGACATAGCTTTACAGATGCCCTGGTCTGCCCCCCCCTCCCCCCAAAGCACTGAAAAAAAAGACACTGCTAATTTGGACCTCAGGTTCTTAATCTATACCCCCCCCCCCCATTAACACTGCGGACCACCTAAACAATGCTGTCTTCAATAGTTTAACTAGAGCCCTCTATGGCCCAGACAGCTTGCGGTAACTGAACGAAGCACGGCCACGTCACAAGCACGCTGTTTGGTGGTGTCCTAAAAGTGCTGCAGACCTAGCTCATACTGGAGTTACAGGGAGCTCAGACACCGCTCACAGAGGGGGCACACACTGGGAGCACAGAGGCACAGGGAGCGCACAGCAGGACGCTCACACAGAAGGGGGCACAGGGAGCGCACAGAGGGGGCGCAGGACGCTCACACAGAAGGGGGCACATGGAGTGCACAGAGGGGGCGCAGGACGCTCACACAGAAGGGGGCGCAGGACGCTCACACAGAAGGGGGCGCAGGACGCTCACACAGAGGGGGCGCAGGACGCTCACACAGAAGGGGGCACATGGAGCGCACAGAGGGGTAGCAGGATGCTCACACAGAAGGGGGCACATGGAGCGCACAGAGGGTGCGCAGGACGCTCACACAGAAGGGGGCACATGGAGCGCACAGAGGGGTAGCAGGATGCTCACACAGAAGGGGGCACATGGAGCGCACAGAGGGGGCACAGGACGCTCACACAGAAGGGGGCGCAGGACGCTCACACAGAAGGGGCGCAGGACGCTCACACAGAGGGGGCGCAGGACGCTCACACAGAGGGGGCGCAGGACGCTCACACAGAGGGGGCGCAGGACGCTCACACAGAGGGGGCGCAGGACGCTCACACAGAGGGGGCGCAGGACGCTCACACAGAGGGGGCGCAGGACGCTCACACAGAGGGGGCGCAGGACGCTCACACAGAAGGGGCGCAGGACGCTCACACAGAGAGGGCGCAGGACGCTCACACAGAGGGGGTCGCAGGACGCTCACACGGGGGGGTGTCGCAGGACGCTCACACGGGGGGGTCGCAGGACGCTCACACGGGGGGTCGCAGGACGTTCCCTCACGGGGCGCAGGGAGCTCACAGGTGACCATCAATACTTGAGGGACAGGGCAGGGCTGTTACAATGAATGTGCGACCCCCAGCAGCACTGCAACCCCCTCCTCCACAGACACTGCTGCATGCCTTTTAATGAATGGACTTACCAGCCAAAGAGAGAACAGGCTGGATGCTTTCATTGGACAGGGTCCTGGGAGCAGTCCAGCAGCAGCAGAAGGCCCAGTCATCCCAGTCTGGTTTGGGCCTCCAGCCTGGAGAAAGTGCATGCAAAGGATGGGGTGGAGCTATGTTAGCTTCGCCCACACCGAACATCCGATGTCTGTGGCAGCAGGATGCTAACAGGGACACTGCAGTCTTGGAGGTCCGGTGAGACGGGGATACTGTGGGTGGTTGACAGCAGGGGAGCTCTGCAGCAGAGAGCCAGGCAGGGAGCCGTGGAGGAAAAAAGGCTACCACTGTCTCTCACTGAACTTTCAGACAGCAGGGAGCCCCTTTTGGAGAGGGGGCCCTGGGCAATTGCCCTGTTTGCCCCCCCCTAACGCCGGCCCTGCCCCTTTCTTACCGGGCCATTTTTTTTAGTTTTAGCTACTGTATGGGCCTATCTAATTGCAAATAGCTAATTAATTTCTGAGCCAACCTACATGTATTTGATATTATTTTTCACTGGACACATGAATGATGACATATATTTTTCCTTTGTTATCATTTTTTTTCTAACTGTTATAAAACAAAACATTTCTAAACTACCACCGTATGTTTGTACTATGGAAATGGACTCTATTTTTGCAATTGATCTACTGGCTGGGTCCACCACAAGAGTTCAAAGGACTTGAGTGCATTTTGGATTTCGGAAACCTATTGTTCTATTGCTCATACTTTTGCATCCTACAGTACAGATGTTGTACTGAGCCAAAACATTAGAAACACCTTCAAAGTGACTTAAAATATCCATTTTGTGAAAATGTGGACATTTTAAACTTTTCACATTTTTTTTACATTTTTTAAAATAAATTAAATAAACATATGTATGTTTGCATATTATATGCACAACCCCACCCCTTGCTATACTATATATCGCTAAAGTGAATACCTATATTTTTACACTTTTTTATGAAACCAAAAAGCTAAAAATGTGTGTATGGTACATTTGTATATTTTAAACTGCTATACTATTGCTAAAACTATATATATTTTATGAATCAAGAATGGGGGAGAATGTATGTATGGATGTGTACATATTCTGCTGTTTTATTGCTAAAACTAGTAACTATAGCTATATTTTTTTATTTTCTTTATTTCATATTTTCATTATTTAATTAATATTTTTTTTAATTGAATTTGTTTTTTTTAATGAAAATAATGAATTAACCCCTTCCTGCCTCAGTCGTATAGTATATAGTATATAGTCAGCAGCGGTAAGCAAAAGGTTAAGAAATAATGCTATTTTTTTTGTCAGATTATCTCACTTCACTTCAATATTTCTAACAATATTCACTTTGCAGCTGAATTTAGAAGATCAGACCCACTTAGAAGATCCTACAGGCCACCTTCTGTCAGAATGTCAGAAATACTTAAAGGTATACCTAGAACTGCTTTTTTAGCATTAAGAAAATCCTAGTAATCCATTCTTTTTTTGTGAAGACAGTAGCTGTTAGCTTCACACAATGTATAATCTTCCATACTGTTTCTCTTCCTCCGCTGTACATTTGGGATCCATTTTTATTTGAAGAGGTAGCTATTGTAAGCTGCATTCCAACTTCTCATGTGTAATCTGTAAGAAATTCTATTCAACAATGCAATATTTAACGGCAGACACTATTTTTACTTATCAATTAATAATTAGGGGTATTCTGGGTTCACAATATTCACAATAAGACCTACCCTCCCATCACCTTCAATATCAAATTGGTGGGGTCCATGGTGTTCATGCACCAACTGGTGATACCTAGTTGTCATGGGTTTATCATTTCTAGATGTAATAGCCGAGGTCATCACTTTATATTCTTCTTATCCTCAGGCAACAAATTATTCATACCAAGTGTAAGACAAGCAGAATCTCTGGCTATTCTTCTGAATCAGTGCTGTGCACAGAATGAAAACACCAGTTGTTATGCAGCAAAGAAACTGGCGAAAATAAATCTAGAAGTCTTTATAGACATTTCTAAGACTGAAAGCTTAGAAAGGTTTGAAAGTGTGATCAGGAACCAAATGGAAAATCGACATGCAAACATCTGCGAAATGGGCCCCTATTTTACAAAACTGTATTTCCGGATCTTGGCTGCTATATTTATTCTAATATACAAATACAATAATAAGAACTTGAAGTTGTACATAAAGACTGTGTCCTTAAAAAAGTGCAAAATAAGCTCACATCCAGCTGTGCAACTTTGTGAAGACAAAGCATTTGACACTGTACCACATAAAAGGTTAGTATATAAGATGAGAATGCTTGGCCTGGGAGAAAATGTCTGTATCTGGGTAAGTAACTGGCTCAGTGATAGAAAACAGAGGGTGGTTATTAATGGCACATACTCAGATTGGGTCACTGTAACTAGTGGGGTACCACAGGGGTCAGTATTGGGCCCTATTCTCTTCAATATATTTATTAATGATCTTGTAGAAGGCTTGCACAGTAAAATATCAATTTTTGCAGATGACACTAAACTGTGTAAAGTAATTAACACAGAAGAGGACAGTACACTGCTACAGATGGATCTGGATAGACTGGAGGCTTGGGCAGAGAAGTGGCAGATGAGGTTTAACACTGACAAATGTAAAGTTATGCATATGGGAAGGAATAATGCAAGTCACCAGTACATACTAAATGGTAAAATATTGGGTAACTCTGACATAGAAAAGGACCTAGGAATTTTAGTGAACAGAAATCTAAGCTGCAGAAACCAATGTCAGACAGCTGCTGCCAAGGCCAATAAGATAATGGGCTGCATCAAAAGAGGCATAGATGCCCGTGATGAGAACATAGTCCTGCCACTTTACAAATCACTAGTCAGACCACACATGGAGTACTGTGTACAGTTCTGGGCTCCTGTGAACAAGGCAGACATAGCAGAGCTGGAGAGGGTTCAGAGGAGGGCAACTAAAGTAATAACTGGAATGGGTGGACTACAGTACCCAGAAAGATTATCAAAATTAGGGTTATTCACTTTAGAAAAAAGACGACTGAGGGGAGATCTAATAACTATGTATAAATATATCAGAGGTCAGTACAGAGATCTCTCCCACGATCTATTTATCCCCAGGACTGTGACTGTGACGAGGGGCCATCCTCTGCGTCTGGAGGAAAGAAGGTTTGTACACAAACATAGAAGAGGATTCTTTACGGTAAGAGCAGTGAGACTATGGAACTCTCTGCCTGAGGAGGTGGTGATGGTAAGTTCACTAAAAGAGTTCAAGAGGGGCCTGGATGTATTTTTGGAGGGTAATAATCTTACAGGTTATAGTTACTAGAGAGGGGTCGTTGATCCAGGGAGTTATTCTGATTGCCTGATTGGAGTCGGGAAGGAATTTTTTTCCCTAGTGGGGAAAACTGGCTTCTACCTCACAGGGTTTTTTTGCCTTCCTCTGGATCAACTTGTAGGAAAACAGGCCGAACTGGATGGACAGATGTCTTTTTTCGGCCTTATAAACTATGTTACTATGTTACTATGTTACTATGTACCATAAACTTATACTGTCTTTGCATGCAAGAATCAAGACATGGCCAAATCAATTTGACGTAAACCCTCAATATGTAAAGAAAATGGATAAGTGCCTTAACTTGGTAGGGACAAAGTCATTCATTAACCAGGAAGCTGGAACCACAGATATGTTGAAGAAATACATAACCAGTCTCCCTTCAGATGTAAGGCACATATGTATATTGGCCATAACTGAAAAGGTAATGTATTTAGAATTATGTATATGTGAGTTGATAAATGAACACAAATCATTGAGGCTATTAAAAAAACTACCTATGTTGAATACCATAACCATTTCACAGACAGGGCTGGATTACAGCATTGGAAAAAATGGGCAGTTGTCCTAGAGCTGTGATGGCTAACCTCTGGCACTCCAGCTGTGATAAAACAGCTCCCAAGATGCACACTTTCTTGGCT
This sequence comes from Rhinella marina, assembly GCA_900303285.1. Classification (NCBI taxonomy): domain Eukaryota; kingdom Metazoa; phylum Chordata; class Amphibia; order Anura; family Bufonidae; genus Rhinella; species Rhinella marina. The sequence continues at coordinate 14,227 of ONZH01001413.1, read as the reverse complement.
GTTCTCAAAACTCCATAGAAATGAATGGAGCATGCTGGGAGTCATAGTTTCACCACAGCTGGAGTTTAGCCATCACTGGCCTAGGGCCTCCATCATTTAGAATTTCCCACTATCACTACTTTATTAATTATAATCTAAAGAATATCCAAAATCAATCTCAAATTTAGATCAAAGTTTTAGCTACCAGTTCATTTAGAGGCTATGTACACCTTTGGAGACAATGTTTTTAAATTATTGCATTATACTTATTTTGAGCTAAAAAAAAATCATTTTTTCAATTGGTTTTTATTAACAATATGGAATCTTTTTTTGTGTACAGCACTGAGATGCTCTACTAGCTGTCTGTGGATTTTTTGTCTTTTCCATCATCTGAGGAGCAGGCGAACTCCTTATCTCTGCTCTCTCACATTATAAACACTCATTAAAGCTCAATACTTATCTTACTGATAAGAATGTGGCTTAAATAAGTGTTTTTGACCTCTCAGTAGTTTACAGATAAAGGTAATTAGAGCACAAAGTAAATATGAAAGTACCAGTCACACAGCTAGAAAAACAGTTAACCCTTTGTGACTGAACAGCTCAATATTTTTTTTAATAAAGGACAATTAAAATATGATTTTTAGCCAAAAATAAGTTAAATGCAATCATAAAAATATTGACTCCAAAGGTGTACATAGCCTTTAAGTACTCTATGCCTACTGTTTTTGCTGCTCTCTCTCCCCTACACAATTCACCCAAATCAAATTATGAAAAATTTAGATGCAACTCTTTACAAAAATTTTATTTGTTTCTAACTGATTCACTATTCATAGCTATTTATGTAAAACATGCTACCTCTCTGTGTAGAACTAAATCATTTCAATGGTCATTGTGCTTTTACATAATTTAACATAAATCAATAGTACAGGCAAATATGTTAAAAAATATATATCTTATATATATATATATATCTTATAAAAGAAAATGTCTAGTTGGACACTACATGTCATTCACCTTAGCTTGGAACTCGCAGCTTTGTGTATTATCAACATATCATCTTGTGCAATGGTCAAACAGCGACATAACCTTGTTTATTTGTAGGCTTCCATTTGACTGCTTATATTTGGCATTGAACATACTCCTTGATTTACTGTATCTTTGCTTATTTGATAATAACTGTACTGTTATCTCTTATATAAAACCCAAACAAAAATGTCTTGTTCCTATGGTGCCCCCTGTAGTAACAAAACCCACCATAGTGTCCTGTATTTGTAAAATTAATGCCCCCCAGTGCAATCAGTTATACTATAGCTCACCATAGTGAGGGCTCGTTCACATCTCCGTTAGGGCTTCCGTTCAGGCTTTCCGTTATAACATCGTTATAACGGAAAGAAACGGAATCCCTAGGACGGACATCAAAACGGACACCTTTAAGAGGCATTCCGTTTTGATCCGTCATAATAGTAGCCTATGGCCCTGCATAACGGATCCGTCTGGATGCCGTTATGCTGGACGGAAAACAAAGTCCTGTCGACAGGACTTTGTTTTCCGTCCAGCATAACGGCATCCAGACGGATCCGTTATGCAGGGCCATAGGCTTCTATTATGACGGATCAAAACGGAATGCCTCTTAAAGGTGTCCGTTTTGATGTCCGTCCTAGGGATTCCGTTTCTTTCCGTTATAACGATGTTATAACGGAAAGCCTGAACGGAATCCCTAACGGTGATGTGAATGCACCCTAACCCAGAGTAGTAATAAAACCTCATATAGAATGTGGAGTGGGTTCCCATCAGTTCCCGAAAAATTGCAGGATGTCATGGCAGTCTTTCATAAAATCTCTCAATGTGGAGTGTACCTCCTAGGGTATGATTGCTGCAGGATAAGAAACACCATTTTCTATCACTCCAAGTGCTTTACTCACATCACTACTGCTCAGTATATAATATCATATATGCTGATTCTGGTTGAGCAAGAAGTTAGCAGAATCTGCTGTCCCTATGTGTATTCTGTACTGCTCTAGTCTGCATGCTCCATCACAGAGACAACTGAGAATTAGAGATGCTGAAAAAAATCAACTTCTCTCACATGTCTATACACATATGGCAGCTTATTCTAAAAAGTTAGCTGAAACAACAAGTAGAAGCATTAAAAGGATTGTCCAGCTTTCACACCCTATTGGGCAGTACCCCTCACCCACACTAGATATGTGGAGGGCAGCATACTTATCTGCTCCCTGCCATTCAGTTCCATCTTCTTTGGTTTGCTGCACTCTGCTTGTCAACTTCCAGAGTGGATTGTGGTGGTAGTCACATGTGCCACTGCAGCCAGTGAATGGCCATAGTGGAGATGTGTCAGCTTTGAAAGAAGACAAAAGGCAGTGGGGAGCAGGTATGTATGCTTACCTTTACAGGTCTGGCTGGGAGGGGGTGGGGGCTTCCCAAAAGGGCTTGAAAGCTGGATAACCCACTTAAATAATTAAAGTTGTAATCACATAGTATTATACTTATCGTTAATATTTCAACTAATAATTAAATAATAATTATTTAATATTGTATTATTACCAATGTGTTTAGATCCTTCAAACTAAGCGTATGGAGTCAATAGTGTTCCTTTTTTCTGAAATCTATTCTTCCATTGCGAGAATACATAAGGAGGTTTTTCTTCATGTGGTTGAGGAAGCACTTGAATTTGTCCAGAAAAACAATACATCAGGTAAACATTATTTTTGACTATACTTTTTTGGTTAAACAAGTCCTTAAAAGTAATAGTTGTAAAAAGTGAATACAATCTAAGGCTATTTTATGGTATTGAGATCCATCATAGGGTCTCAATACTGGAAAAAAACGCTTCTGTTTTGTCCCCATTCATTGTCAATAGGGACAAAACGGAAATTAATAGAACTCCAAAATGCATTCTGTTCCATTTGGTTGTGTACTCATACCGGAGAGCAAACTGCAGCATGTGTCACAATCTGACACAGTAGAAAACTGATCCGTCCCCCACTGACTTTCAATGGAGGTCATGACGGATCCGTCTTGGCTATGTTAACGATAATACAACTGGATCCGTTCATAACGGATGCAGATGGTTGTAATATCAGTAATGGAAGCGTTTTTGCTGAACACTGCCGGGTCCAGCAAAAACGCTAGTATGCAGTAGCCTTAGAGAAATATATTGTGTTGAGCTTTTAAATACAGTATCACATTCATACTTAAGGAAAGGAGTAAAAATGCCAGTGCATCTCAAAAGACAAATGAAACAGCTTTGCAAATAAACCCTGCATGGTCTGATGCTGCAGTCATAACCTTTTATTTATTCCTGTTGCTGATATAGCACCGACATTCTGCAGCACATAACAGACAGCCATCATAATCTAAATTCAGTGTGTCTTTTGGTGTGTGGGGAAGCTGAAGTAAACCCATACAAACACAGGAAGAACATACAAACTGTGACTGTACACCATGTATGTAGAAGTTGCCCCTAGTCAGATTTGAACCTAGGACCCCAGTGCCACAAGGCACCAATGACAGCCACTGTGCTGCTATCTGTAACCTATGTCTTTCTAAGTCAGAGATCAGCAACCTCTGGTGCTACAGCTGTTCTCAAACTACAACTCCCAGAATCCTCTTTTAACTTCCATGGCAGTTACAAGAACAGCCGAGGAAGTGTGTATGCTGGGAGTTGTAGTTTCACAGCAAATAGAGAGCCAAAGGTTGCTGATCCCTGTTCTAACATATATTTAGTGGATTAAGAAGAACTAGGGGACATTAGAGAGAAGTTGGTTGATGGTTGAACAAGGGTTGAAGAAACAATTACCTGGTGAACAACAGTTTGGCAGACATGGCCATACACATTTTACTCTATAATGTTCTACTACCGTTTTTCAAACTGTCCATACATTTTCAGTGAAACTGTGAGATGCCCCCCCCCCATTACCAAAAAAAAAGCTTTTACAAAAATGCAAATTGGGCTGGTGCTGAAAAGAGCCTAAGGGGCTGTACATATGCATTATGTAGCTCAGCCATGCCCAGGGGCGTAGCTAAAGGCTCATGGGCCCTGGTGCAAGAGTTCAGCTTGGGCCCCCCCCCTCCCTCAGCGCTGGTGCACCTAGCTTTTCTGCCGGCCAAGTCAAAAATTGAACACCCCATGCCAAATTCTCTCTCTAACCTTTTCCCTCCTAACATTACGTATATCACTACAGAACATACAGGGTAAAGCTACATTCACACGTGTTGTTTTTGCAGCCTCCGATCTGCATATTTTGCGGCTCAGATGCGGACCCATTCACTTAAAGAGGACCTTTCACCACTCCTGACATGCCTGTTTTAATAGCTTCATGCATTCCCCATGTAATAACAAGTCTGGAACATCTATTCTTATGGCTCTATGTTGTGCCATTCCTTTATTATTTGCACTAGAAGTTATGAATGAATTGCTATTTGTCTTTAGTAAAGGAACAGAGAGGAGGTGACCAGTTGGGGGTGTGTACCTGCACAGACTGATTCTATCCAATCAGTGCTGCCATGTTCAGACTGTGCAGGTACACCCCCCCAACTTGTTACCTCCCCTCTGTACCCTTACTGAAGACAAATAGCAATTCATTCATAACTTCTAGTGCAAATAATAAAAGAATGGCACAACATACAGACATAAGAATAGATGTTCCAGAATTGTTATTACATGGGGAATGCATGAAGCTATTAAAACAGGCATGTCAGGAGTGGTGAAAGGTCCTCTTTAAATGAACACTGTGTGCTGTCCGCATCTGTATGTCCATTCCTATTGTTGTCCGTTTTTGCGGACAAGGATAGGCATTGTTACAGTGGATCTGCAAAAAAAATGATGCCATACGGAACATCATCCTGTTTTGCGGATCCGCAATTTGCAGACCGCAAAACACAACGTTCGTGTGAATGTAGCCTAATACAGCGCCCCATACCTCGTACATCCAGTGACGTCTCCTCTGATCTAGATCTTCTCTTTCCTCATCTTCTCCTTTCAGACCAGATGCCATTTTTCAGCCATTTCTCATATCTGCAGTTTGACAGAAAAAATTCTTAGTTTACTACTTTTCCATCATCCTCCCGTCTTCTGGACAAATCATCCTACCATTCCCAGTACTGTGCCACTAGTACCACACAGATAGTGCCCTTCAATAATTATCGGCACACAATGTCCTAAAATAACTGCTCCCAGCAAATAGTGTCCCTGACAGTAATAGTGTACACATAACGTCCCCCAGAAATAACTGTGCTATGCTGATACTGTGCCAGGGTGCCCCCCACAGTAATAGTGCCCCCCAAAGTCCCAACTAATACTTCTCTACCAGAGTGCACTTGTTAGTAATAGTGCCCCCAACAGTACTAATGTCCCCACTGTGCCCCAGAAGTAATAATGCTTCCAATGTGCCAGTAAGAAGTGCCCCCATAGTGCCCCCCAATAATGTGCCAGTATGAAGTGCCCCAATGTGCCAGAAGTGCCCCAAAATTTCACCCCAATAATGTGCCAGTAAGAAGTGCTCCCCACACATAGATGCCCCCCAAATTATGTGCCAGTAAGAAACACCCCAATAATGCACCAGAAGGCCCCCACCATTGACTCCCCCCAAATCATGTGCCAGTAAAAAGTGTCCCACCCCATAGATGCCCCCAAATTATGTGCCAGTAAGAAATGCCCCCCAAATTATGTGCCAGTAAGAAATGCCCCCAGTGTCTCCATATGCCAGTAACAAATGCCCCCAGTGCCCGATGTGTCAGTAAAAATGCCCCCAATGCCCCCATATGCCAGTAAGAAATGCCCCCAGTGCCAGTAAAATGCCCCAGTTCTCCCGTGCCATTAAGAAATGCCCCCAAGTGCCAGTAAGAAATGCCTCCAGTGCCACTAAGAAATGCCCCCCAGTGCCCCCATGTGCCAGTAAGAAATGCCCCCAGTGCCAGTAAAAATGCCCCCAGTGCCCCCATGTTCCAGTAAAAATGCCCCCAGTGCCAGTAAAAATGCCTCCAGTGCCCCCAATAGAGCTCGCAACAATAAAAAAAAATAAACACTAATACTTACCTCCATGGAGCTGGCAGCGATGCGATGCAGGCCTCTTCCGGCCTGTGTCCCGCGCTGTACGGCTCAGCTCAGCCTAAGCCGGCCTCTGATAGGCTGCAGGCCTAGTGCCTGCAGCCTATCAGAGGAAAGGGCAGGGGAGACGCCTCTCCCTCCACCGCCCCACAGTACAGGCTTCTGTATCACCGTCCTGAGGAAGCGCTCATCTCCCTCTGCCCTGCCGCCGCCCCCAACTGTCTGCAGGGCCACGCCGCACCTTGCCTAAGGGGCATAGGGGCCCGGTCGCAACTGCGACCGCTGCGACCCCTATACCTACGCCACTGGCCGTGCCCATCAACAGTGAGCCCTGCTCCTCCCTCCTCTTCATCTGTCCTCCTAGCTGCAGAGATGTCATCATGCTACTGCTGTAAAATCTTGCGCATATGCATCTTGCCTTTATGTGTTTGCCTGTCCGCAGCCTCATATCTGAGAGGCAGCTGAATGACATCGTGGCAGCTAGGAGGAGAGAAGAAGAGAATGAGAGGAAAGGGGCTCAATGCTGATGTTCACAGTTGGGCTCCACAATGGATAAGTACAATACAGGCTTTTGGACTCTTTTCACCCTAATTTGCATATAAAAAAGAATTTGGGGGGTTCACAGAAAACATAAAAGTATATTTAGAAATGACAAGCAGTTGAAAATTCTGTAGGGTAATGACACATTCCCTTTAAGGAAGTATAACTGCAGAATTGGACTGCATAAAGTTAGTTTATCTATTTCCATGTAGGTGAGAAGCAAATATCAGGCTTATGGCAACTGGCTTACACTGCGCCCTGAGCCTATGACCATAGGCTATGACTATGACACGTACTTTATAGTGCTTAAATAATGTTCCTAGAAAAGGGTAAAAGCGATTTACTGCTGTTACTGGTAGAAATCATATATTCAGGTAACAGTAGACAATACATTGCATCATCATTGTGCCATCTTAACAATAACTTGTATCCACAGATTTAAGCACTTCAAATCTATTATATATATTTCACGTACAATTATAATATGATAGTTATGTAAGCAGGTTACTTAGTCATCTACTTTGTTGTGACTAATCATTATTCTATATTTCTATCCATATCTTTATTTAGGTACTTTAAAGACCAGTTCACAACTTCTTAAAAAGATTAGCTCTTTCCTAAAAACAAGTAAAGAAAAAGAAACGATTCTGAAACACTTCCTTAGGAAACTTGTATACCATTCATTAAATGAAATAAGGCAATTGGTTGTACCTTTAGTATTTAATGAAGATTTGAATGAAATAGCCATTTCCCAGTTGGGCAACTGTTTCATCAAAGTTGACGAAGATTTGGTAGAGGACTGTATTCGGGAACACCTGTCTGATAAATACCCAGAAATGATAGTTAATGACCGAGTTAAAACAACATCTCCTCATTCCTTCACATTTAAAGCAGAAACTCCAGAAGGCGATGCACTGTTATACGTCCTGAAACAAACTACAATCAATGATGTTCTCCAGACAAACCTTACAGATGAAAATTACAAAAATTTCCAAGAAATAATGTCAGCGGTGAAGATTTGTCAGAATCACGAGAACATTGTAACCTTGCGAATAATATCCAGTTATCATGCGCTTCCATTTTATGTAGTTGAGCATGGCAAATCACTACTGCAGTTACTGCATGAGAAGGAAAACCAGCTTACCTGGTCACAAATGCTTCAAATATTGATTGATATCACCAAAGCGGTAAAACAGTGTCATGACAATGATGTACTTATCCGTGACGTCACGCCACACAACTTTATTGTTCGTACTAATCCAAATGGATCCTTTACAGTAAAGATGGCTAGTTTCAATTATGCCAAGAGCAATCTACAGGAGGAATTGAATAATATCTCATATCAGTATGTACCAGATGGCCACTCGCTATGCTTTCAAGGTAAGGGCAAAAGTTCTAAATTATAGACAAAGCATCAGAAAAATGCACATTTTATTATTTTCCATTACGTATCCACATCTGTTTCACTGCTAAAGAATATACATAGTCAAGTCACATTATTATGACCACTTCCTACTTTTGACTTTGGCAGCACGTAGCTCATGAAGAAAGTCACGTGTGGTGAGCTGACTTGGTGGGTGTATAAGGTGTGTGATAAGCTCTCTGCATACATATCCCTCGTTGCTGTCACGGGTAAAAGGGGCCAATTATGAGAGTTGCAAAATGGGATGATTATTGACTTTTAGTCCAAGGGTGGCAACATTTCTGAAACACGCAGTTTGTGAACTTTACTCATGCTGTCATGGTGAAAGTGTACTGTGAGTGGACAAATGGCAGCATTGCAAATAAGCCACGTGGAAACTGCCCAGTACCACACGCCACTGATGTGACAGGTGAATGTCGGCTACGAAGGTGCATGAGGGCAGACCAACATGCTACAGTGGAGCAGCTCACAGCCAGAATGAACCAGGGGCTACCAGATATGTGTCTAAAACAACAGTTCAGCGAACCCTACTGCGTTTGGGGCTCTGAAGCAGACAGATGGTCACTGCACCTCTGTTAGCAAAGCTTCTGCAGAAACAGCTTCAATTTTCATAGCAGTATTGAAATTGGACCTCCACTGATTGGCAAAGGGTTGCCTTCTCTGATGAGTCACGTTTCCTGCTTCATCGAACGGATGGATGTTGGCGTGTCACAGGAGAAATATCATAGAACAAACACCCTGCAGCCATTGCTGGAAGAACACAAGCTGGTGGTGGCAGCGTTATTTTCTGGAGAATGTTTTTATTGCATTCTCTGGGCCCACTTATCAATGCAGAAGTTACTCTTAACAGATTTGGGTATGAATCCATCCTTGCAGATCACAATAACCCATAGATGCGGATTGTCTTCCCTGGGGCACATGTGATCTTCCAGCAAGACAATGCAGTATGTCGCACAGCTAGAAATGTCCGACATTGGTTGGATGAACATAACCAAGACTTCCAAGTACTACCCTGGCCCTTTAATTCCCCAGACTTGAACCCAATTAAACATCTGTGGGACCACCTCTATCGTTGTGTTTGTTCTATGGATCTTTTCCCATGCACCCTTCAGCAGCTGTGAGATGTACTGCAGTCAGCATGACTTCAAATACTAGTGACAATCTACCAGGACCTTATTGAGTCACTCTCAGCTTATCTAGCTGATATACACAGCAGTTACTCCGGATATTAGCTTGTGGTCATAATAATGTGACTACAGTATATTACAAAAAATTGAGAATTGCAAAGGAGAGAATTACATTTACTAGCCTTCAAGAAGTGTTCTAGTTTCAGTAAATAAAGCGTATCCATTGTATAATGAAATGTTATACATTTTTAATCTACTTTGTGTATCAATTCTTTAATCGATTCTTTGCAAGATCCCTGCTTCAGTTATTAAATGGAAACCTTTAAAGGACCTCGCGATTTTCCATATTTGTTTTTCACTCTCTCCCTTTCCCAGAGTTCTGATCTCGGCAGTGGAACGCTGTTAAAGGAGCGGGAGCGTGCAGCTCCTGCTTCTGGCCTGTTCACATGCGGTGGTCACATTTGACCACGGCCACTGAGGGGGGAAAAAGCAGAAACCCGGCAGCCATGGCGCCCGCTGCACGTGCGAGCAGGTGCCATGTCTAAAGACACAACTTCCGCCATACATGTACCGAGGAGGTCGTGAAGGGGTTAAAGTTTATTGTTTATTTTCCAAGTATAAAAAAGCTTTCCTGGTCTTGTAATGGTTACACAGGCGCAGGGGTACAGTTACCCATCATGTTTTTCATCATGCAACTGGGACAAATTTTTATCCTTTAATTTATATAATTTAATTTATATATTAGGACAACCACTTTGACAATCTATAAGCAATCTAAGTTTTTTTGCTTGAAGATTTTAGGTAGCACACTGTAAAAATCATTATCTATTATTTCCTCTCCTTTATATAGGTGGCAGCACAGAGCCAGTTGCAGCTTACTTTAGTGATCCTGAAACATTGACGAACAAGATCTTTTCCATCTATACAGACGTATGGATGCTAACAGCAACATTATGTTCAGTTCTTCAATATGGAAAGCTTCCTTTTCAAGAGCTGGAACACCTCAATGCATCTCAGTTTGTAAATGAGGTGATATATTTCCACCTGAATATTTTCATTTTTTTTCAATTATGTTTATTAGTTATATGTTACAGTAATTATTTACCAAGTGCAGTGAGCCCGTGAGGAGGTTGTGCAGAGGATGGGAGTGGTAGTGATCCTGATGAGTGGTGTCACAGTGTACTCCCTCACGCCGCTGCTCCCTGGAGATTGGTTAAGTAGAAATGTAGTGAGAAAAATGAGACCAGAAATCTCTTTTTATTAAGTTCAAAATTTAACTCATAGTACATACAACAGCAGCATATTGAAAGTGCAGTTTCTGCCACGAATTGAGGAGACAGGATTATGGAGACAGGTTGGATGGCTGCAAATGGTACCTTGTGGGTATAGGTGTCTACTGTCAGACTTGAAAATTATTTGGCCTAGTGGTAGTTTTGGGTGTCTGAGCCATAATCCCTCACCTTGCAGCAGTGTCAAAAATGCAAGATTTTACTGATCACTCTCCTGTCTTGTCTTGTCTCTTACGTGTTTCTTGACGCAGGAATGAGTTGGTCTCTGGAGCAGGAGCTCTCCAGTGTTCTTCCCTTCCCTTCTCTAGCTGCTCTAGAACTCCCCCTCCTGGAAGGAAGAAGGACCAGCCCACTTTCACCAAGTGGGGAGGAACAGGGTGGTTAGCCCTGTACCTGCCAACCTTTTTCCATTCCTATCTTCCCTTACTAGAATGCATGGCCACACCAATGAATAATACATAACTTTATAATACACAATAAAACAACAATTGCACCCAAATCTGGGGTTCTGCAGAAGTAAGATAATTGTTGTTAAAGTGTTAAAGCATTAGCATATGCAGTTATAACTGTTTCTTTAAAATCTTCGTACCGAATATATCAGGGTGATCGTAATCTTCATGTTGGTGAATCCTACTCCAGGTCTCCCCTAGGCTGCGGCTGTAGTGGTGGGAAGGGCGCACCCTTTCTTCCCCTTAGAGCACACTGTGGGTTTGGGACTCCTGTCTGATGGTGGCTGGAGTGCTCTTGATGGTGGATGGATGGGTAGTGGGATGCAAGGTAGAACACCTTAAAGGCTGGCAGAGGTGGGATGGCAATGACCAGGCCATATTGATTTTATCAAGTGACAGTTTTTTTTACTTGAATATTTTAGGTAGCATAGTGCAAAAATAAGTAGTATAATCAATTTTCAAGTATAAGACAAGGGAGGTTTCTTCCCAAAAGGCATTTTGATGATAATCGCTCTCTAAATGCACAAGCAATCTTCTGAAAATGACCAAAGGTGTACAAGTCCTTTTCCAATAGATTTACAGTACTAAACTGTGGGGTGCAGTCCTAGATCGGAAGGGCAGTCTGTTTCAATAGTGTGGCAGACGTCTGAAGCAAAATAACCCAAACAAAATGTAGTGAAGTCCAAAATGATAATTGTGCATAACCTTTATTGGATTTAATGTCCACGCAATGTCCCTTTGTAGTGGTCCTCTACCTTCTATAAATGTCTGTTCTGTGGAAGCAATTAACTGTAAGCAAGTGCAGTAAAGTCTATAACCATAACCATGTGTTACCTTATTGTCTTTGTTATGGACTGTCCCTTTGTAATGGTCCTCATCCTTTTATAAATGTCTGTTCTGCTCTCCAACAACCGGCAGGAGTACCCAACAGGTTTTCTCTCTGGCTTGCTTACCAGAAGACTCACTAACAAGAGGGTGTGGCCAGCCCACTACCTGCCAACTAACACTAAGAACTGCCAAATAACTATTTCCCTACAATAAACGGCCTTTTGGAATACACAGCTACACTACACACAATACAGCTACATTAACCATTTGTTCCACTGAAAGTGCCTAGTTAATGTACATTAACTCTTAAGCAGTGAACCACTTTAGATTAAAGCATTTACTCACTGATCACTGCAAGGGCAGTATAGGGCAGCTAACAGGTTCCCTTTAACAGTAGTGGAGGGTTCCCTCTGTCGCCTCATTGCCACCCTTGCACTACAATACAGGGGTACTGCAATGTCTTATAGGAGTGATCAGAGGAATGCATAGAACATAGTAAAATAGTAATTACTTTTATGGTTTAAAGTAAAAGAATAATAAAATCAATTTTCCTATTAAAAATATCAGCCCGTATAAAGCTACCTCCAATCACCCAATAAATGATCGGTTAAAACAATCATTCATGCGGACATCAACAGTAAATCATTATCTGTGAGCAGCAGTATCAGTTGCTCATTCCCATACAGTGGAGGAGATTGCTGCATGTAAATGCAGCTTTCTCCTTCATTGACGAGCAGGCAAACATCCCTCCCAACAATCACCTGCTCTATCGGTCCATGTAAACCGGCCTTAAGTTATAAATCTGTTGGGCTGAGGAGATTCTGTCCTTTCTGTTTTTTTGAAAAATGATCTTTTAAAAATCCCAGAAATTGGAAAATTTCTAATCTAATCTAATCTATTCCTTTTCTCTTTCTGCATTTTGGATAAAGCTTTTTTCTTGGCTGTAAATGTCTCAGAGATGGAGATTCTCTGAGCTCAGGCCTAGTTCTGAGGTGTAATTACACACAGAATCTCAACTAAGCTCACGCTCTCAACTGACCAGGGGGCAGACCCAGCTCCATCTCCTGGCACCCTAAGGGATTGAGTCAAGGTGTTAACCCTGAGTTATCCGTACAATGCTGTTGGGTATACAAATACAGTAAATCAGAAAATAAATCCTGAGGATAGCCAAATCAATATGGAAATCCCGGAAAGCCTCTTTAATCCTAAAATGTTTTTTCACTATATCTTCATTCTTTCAGTTGTGAAATCTTTAAGATGGTTGAAAAAATATCTTAAATAATTAATTCCACAGATCACAACTGGCCATGTCTCAACTATACCAAGTCTACTGTGTCCAGAACTTCGGGAAATGTTACGGATTAATTTTGACACAGATGCAAGCAAACGCATGTCAGCAGAAACATTACTAGAAGAGCTGGAAAAATACTATATGAATTTAGGTATGTTAAATAAATATAATTTTTTAATATATACTTAATAGTAATACCTAAAAATATTGATTTCTTTTTATTCTTATAAAATAGATGAAATTGCCATAGGTGCGACATTAATTTTTCATAAATGTCCTATCACTGTAATCACTTATTCAAAAAATGGTCACCCAATTCTTGATTTCATTCATAATAAAAAAACAATGATAATAATTTGTTTTTAAAAATTTGAAAAAATTACACCTCCTAGAATAGTACTAGTGCTGATCACGAGGTAGATCTTTAACATTCAAAACATATAGCACATTCTCCCCTTTGGCACTACATCTCCCTCTATAACTGCTGTTTTTTTGGATTTTTTTTAAAATAAATTAATTAAAAATTCAGATCATCACCTTTCCCAATTTGACATATGAAAATAAACAGTAAAAAATAATTGATATCAATGTGGCCAAAAATGTGAAAACTAGTAAAATATAAAAATATTTATTTAAAAAAAAATCAAAATGACAGTTTTTTTTTTGGTCGCCCTACCCCCAGAAAAAATGTGAAGAAAACATGACCACAAAATTGTATATACCGCAAAATTATACCACTGTACTCACCTGCACAATAAGGTTTTTGTTTTTTTTTGTAAATTTCATCCCATAAATATTTTTTACCCCATTTTCAATGCAATATTTGTAAATGAAATGGTGCCATTAAAAATACAATTGGTCCAGAAAAACAAGCCTCATACTGTCTGTCTGAGTGGAAAGATTTAAAAAAAGCCATGGCTCTTGGAAGACAAGGGTGGACAAAAAACTAAATTACATAGGGGTCCTGAACAGCAATTTCCAGTGCTGACAATACATTTGTTTCAGGACACAGAGAAGATGAAACCTTTACAGTAAATCCAGCATTTGTCTATTTGAATCCAGAAAATGTTGAGCAGGTAGGATCCCTTTTTTTTCTTTTTTATATATTATTATTATTTTTTTAATATTACTGGTTTGGCCACTCTCTGTTTTTCTGCTGGTCTTGTGCTGGACCAGTAACGACCTGCCTATTAACCAATTATGTCAGATGGTTTAAGATATTACTTCTTTTTTA